>JAVLUZ010000158.1:0-162877 GCA_036768485.1 Mermis nigrescens
GCCATAGTGATAGTGATAGTGATAAAGGGGTGGGCGCAAGCCCTTCACGCAGGCTAAGAAGCCCATTGTGTACCCCATGGAAACTTTTGAGAGCTAGTCTGCACAAACGTTTTGAGGCTACAATAAACCCCAAAAGTTGGGCAACAGGCTCCTGTAAAACGGCCGAGGGTTCAATATGTGGAGCATGGAAGAACCTAGCTCTCAATTTATCAAACCCAGGGCAGTGACAAAGGAAGTGGATAGAATCCTCTTCTGTGAGCAGACATTTTGCGCATTTGGGGTTGTCAGAAACCCCAATAGTACACAGGTGTCTGTTGTGGGGACAGTGTCCAGTTAAGAGACCAGTTACTGTCTTAAGCAGCTTACGATCTAAGCTGATCAAGGAGCTGGCTATTTTCTTGCATGGCTTCTCCATAAAGGATCTGGCCTGACGGCAAGTCTTTTGCTCACTCCAATATTGAGCATGTTGTTCCCTGACCCAGCTGTTGATGTCAGCCTTAGCAACAGCTCTGGAGACAGCAACTACCGGTTCTGGGCCAATATGTTTATGTGCTGATCCCATTTTTTGCAGCATGATCCGCAAATTCATTGCCCTCAATGCCACAGTGACCAGGGACCCATAATAATTTGACATTGTTATCTTGTGAGAGTTCTTGCAAAGCAAGAACACACTCGAGAACTAACTTTAAAGACACTTTTGGAGATAGAAGTGACTTCAGAGCAGATTGACTGTCAGAGCAAATAAAGATGTTCTCATTTCTGAGGGCCATCAATTCTCTACTACGGCAGCATTGTAAAATAGCGAGTATTTCTGCCTGAAAGACAGTACACATACTGCCTAAGGTAAAAACCGCATCTGTTTTAACTTCTGGAAATAGATGCCCGCGCCTGAGGTATTCACAGAGCGTGATCCATCAGTGTAGCAGACAATTCCAGGAGGCGAGAGAATATTCACTCTAGAGTTTTCCCAGTCATCCCTAGTGGGAAACTGAATGGTATAAAGTCTACCAAAAATAAATTTTGGTACAATAAAGTCACTTGGCATATTGAGTACCGGCCTATTGGCCTTAGCCCAAACAGCATTGTGACCTACAACCTTGCCTTTTGCATTCCAACTGCCAGCTATGTTTAGTCGATATGCAGCTGCCCTTGCACAACCCTCCACAAAGATATGCAGGGGAGGCAGGTCCAGCAAGACTTCCATGGCTGCAGTCGGTGTGGTGCACATGGCACTACAAATGCTGAGGCAAGCCATTCTATGTAAATGACTAAGCTGACATTTCACAGTAGACAAGTGTGCACGAGGCCACCAGATTAGTGAAGCATAGGTGATCATGGGTCTAATCACAGACACGAAAAGCCATCGCATGACCTGTGGTGATAGACCCCAGGATTTTCCTACAGCTCTACGACATTGCCAGAATGCATTAACAGCCTTCTGACATTTGACCTCAACATGATTGCGAGTTTAATTTTTGGTCCAAAATAAGTCCCAAAAATTTGACCTGGTTTGCATGTTGTAGTGGCATACCATAGAAAATTGGTGGTTTAAACCCATCAAGTTTCCGTTTATGAGTGAATAGCACCATTTCGGTTTTCTGTGGGTTCACAGATAGACCATTATAGTGACACCACTGTTCCACCTTGGCTAAACCATTTTCCATAAGTGAGGAAATGGTGTCAAGGAACCTACCAGTAACAAGGATTGCCAAATCATCAGCATAACCTTGACTGTAGAGGCCAGACTTTTGCAGAATCTGCAAAGTTCGTCCACCACAAGGCACCACAGCAAAGGAGATAGTACACCTCCTTGTGGACAGCCTTTTGTGGTAGTAAAGATCATGCTGTCTCCACAAGAGTCAGTCATGATGTAGCAAAATCTTAGCATAGCATCAATCCATTTAACAACTAGCAAAGAAAAATGCTCCGATGGAACAAAAAAGATGAATATACTTGGAATTGTGGATTATTATGGATGTAAAAGGAGGGAACTAGGAAAAATCTACCTAAAGTCGGAAAATCTGCTAAAAATCACACTTTCTCTAAGCAACGCAAAAATCGATGTATATTCTGCGGCCAACAGATTAAAATAAATATTCAACCATAACAATGATTGAAACAGCAGCACGTTAGCTATGCAGTAGCTATGGGAAATGATATTAAGTAAACTAACAGTCTTCCAAGCCAATTGAATGAAATAGCAAACATCGAAGACAATTTAAGACATGGTTGGTTAAAAACAGTAGGAAACACGTAAGTTGACTTGAAACAGACTTAATGTAGATACACTAGCATGCCCGAAACGATTGTGTGCACTAATCAATCGGCTCCTGCTTTGCTTGCTATAATGCTCATAAAACAAAACATCTTTAAATACAATACCTCTTAGTTTTCTATCAATCAGGTGCCAGCAATTTAAAAAAGTAACCTTGATAGATTTCGTTTATACACTCTTATCTGAAACTTCGAACATTATTTAAAAAAGACACTTTTTTAGAGGCCGCAGAATATACATCGATTTTTTGCGTTGCTTAGAGAAAGTGTGATTTTTAGCAGATTTTCCGACTTTAGGTAGATTTTTCCTAGTCCCCTCCTTTTACATCCATAATAATCCACAATTCCAAGTATATTCATCTTTTTTGTTCCACCGGAGCATTTTTCTTTGCTAGTACACTACTTTTAATTAGCGTGATTTCAGTACATCAGTCAGTAAACACAATCAGTAACATGCCACAATAATGACAACAGTCCAAGAACGCGGAAAACAATATTGTTCTTAACATCAGCATTATCCTTTTTAAACAAGACAACCTTATTGACACCATCCATTTTCAAATTAAAACTGCATTAAGTTATTTCTTCTTAATGTGCAGTTCACTTATAATCAAGCACAAAAATTTAACCAACGAATTCACATTGCAAATCCTCACTCAATCAATACACAAGCACAATGTGTTGTGACTTTTGAAATTGAAAACACCCAATTTTCAATTTTCAAATTGAAAATTGGATCAATTTTCAAATTGAAAATTGGGTCAATTTTCAAATTGAAAATTGGGTCAATTTTCAAATTGAAAATTGGGTCAATTTTCAAATTGAAAATTGGGTGTTTGAATTTGCGATGAAGAAAATAATCAAAAGATAGTCACTTGGTTTATTTAAGCCGAGTAATAAAATAACGACCGTCCACCAATTCCAAACTAAACGCAACTAATCTGATCACTATGAAAAAGTTTTGAAAAATGAGCTTGCTAAGCGAGAGTTGTAAACCAAGAGAAACTTAAAGTTAAAACCTACCATTAAATTATGAGAGAATTATAAAAGATTTTAAACTTCAAGAAAATGGAAAAGGCGGGATGTTGGTAAATTAGAAGGCAAAGATTTTCGGCAAAAATTCAAAAACTTCACGCAAATATCAAATGTAAGGAACACTAACGCTTTGATTTGGTAGTAAAATAAATTTGTAGTATAGACTACATATTAACAACAAATGAATAGTGCAAACTTTACACAACTACTAGGTGTAGAGAATACTAACAGTTTACGGCTTATTAATGTACATGATTACAATAAAGCTGTATATCTTTGTCGACTTCTGTGCACAGTAGTGTGATTGCTGGTTCATTTTAAACCACTTTTGCAGGCAATTTACATCAATTAAACGATAGCTCTCCATGTGCAAGATTTTGTGAAACATATTATAAACACGGCTAAGAAAGATTTAACTTTAATGCAACCCATTTAAGACAAAATTACATCTCTTCAATGATCTAAGGACACTTGAACATAATTTTTAAATCACTTTAGATTACTTTTGAGGGTAAACAAACTCACTTAATTGATGTCTCACATATGAATCCTTGAAAATTTCTTGACTTCAGTTACAAAGTCTCTGCAAGTCTATCGAATTAGGGTTAACACGTAACGTAAACTTTACACAAACACAGCGTAAAGAATATTTTAGTCGGATTCGTAATTTTGATATTGCTCCGATATTTCTTTCAACATTTATGGAAAAATGAGTCTCCATAATGTTTTAAAGACAATAAACATTAGGTTTAAACCACTTTGCAATACTGCTGAGTGTAAGCAAGCGCGCCCAATTGACGTATATATTTCATTCCCTGTAAATTTTTATATCTCAGGAAAAAATTTCGATTTTTGCAATGCTCTAGAACAAAGGCTAACATGCAGTGTAAAAATTACTCGGATATTATTATCAACATTCATGAAAAAATTATGTCTCTACAATGGTCTGAGGACATATAAACAATGAATGTAAAACTACTTTACATCACTGTTGGATGTAAACAAACGCGCCTACGTGACGTCTCACATTTGATCATTTGAAAACTTCTAGGCTCCAAGAAAAAATTAGGTTTCAGGAATGCTCAAAAACGAAGATAAATATATATGTAGTGTAAACTTGATGTAAACACCTAGTGTAAAGAAGATTTTAGTCAGATTCGTAATTTTGATATTGTTCCGATATTACGATTAATATTTATGAAAAAATTAAGTCTACATAATGTTCTATGGGCAAACTAACAATTGGTGTAAACTACTTTACAACACCGTAGAGTGTAAACATATGCGCCAGACTGGCATATCAAATTTGATTCCTGGTCCATTTCTAGACTTGATAAACGTGTCCCTGACTCGTAACCGGAGAAGCAGGCAGAAAAAACAAGACAGAAACGCATTTAAAACTCCAAATTTTTGACTTTACACTCGCTAAATATTAATGTATAGACAATTTGCTTTGACATGCACTCGATATAAAGCACTTTATTTTTATTCTATTAGACTTATCCCGACTTCTGGACGGAGAAAGTGGCGAACAAAAAACGCAACAAAAACGTATTTTCCATCATTTAGAACACTGTAAACTTTAAAATTCCGTACCGAACTCCCATTGAGTTTAAAGAAATTCGGTTTGGTACAATTTGTAGCTTTTAAATCGTAGTACATTCCTGTGTGCCAAAATTCTGTTGCAAAAATTATTTGGCATGATTTATCAATCAAACTTCGGAAAAAACGTGTTTTTTAGCCCATTTTTTACCTCTGATTTCGAACTTTACACCCCCATAAATAACTCAATATTGCGTTTTTTTAAATGCGGTTTGCTGCGATGTTTAGCCCCTGTGAGGCACTTTATTAATGCTGTCTTTGATTTGCACTGACTCATAAGCGGAAAAATTTGGCAGAGAAATCTTAGTTAAAATCCGTTTTTTTACACCATCCACAAGAGTGTAAACTTTAAACCCCAGGATCTAACTCACCATAGAGCATAGAAGACTTTGCTTATATGCAGAATGTAGCCCTTGATCCGCTCTACATTTCTGTCAGAAAACATTTTAAAAAACCTCATAACCGGAGTTAGTATCGGACATAGGAAGGTTGAAAACTCGACCAAAAAGTGCTTTTTCACCCCCAGATTTTCGCACTCTTTACACTGCCGTTCGATAAATAATGCGAATTTCAAAAAACAAAAAAAGTATCATCTGTAGAATTCATCCCTCTATTATCCTATTCTGTTCAATCCTTCGAGTCATCAATACTCAGTTGTCCACATGCCGCAGTAAAAAGGTCCCAAAATTTGTCCTATGTTATAACGTTACACAAAAACTTTACACCTTCTTTTACACAGTCAATTTTGAGTTTCAAGAAAAACAAAAAAACATGGGCAGCGAATTTTTTTATTATCTTTCTTTTAAAAAAACCGCACCTTCCAGAAGTGTCCCGTTATAGCTGTAGGGGGTGCCCAGGTGTTGGGGGTACCCAAGTATATAATAGGTACGCGCTAACGCGCTACCTATGATGGTCTGATGTAAGCCATGATTGGATGCTGCTTTGCAGATAGCATTGAAGGTTGTATTGTCAAATGCCCCTTCAATGTCCAGAAAAAACGCCCAGTGTGAATTGTTTGTTGTCTAATGCCCGTTCAATCCTAGAAACTAGTTCATGAAGGGCCGTATCAACAGACTTTCCACACTGATACGCATGTTGTGTAACATGTAAAGGATGTTCCAGCAAGGGACCATCTCTTATAAAGCGATCGATTAATCTTTCCATACACTTCAGTAAGAAGGAGGAAAGACTAATTGGTCTGAAGGATTTCGCCAGGTCATAGGAACTACGCCCTGGCTTAGGAATAAAGATGACCTTTACTTGTCGCCAGGCTATTGGAACATAGCCAAGTGCTAGGCATCTACGATAAATATTCACTAGGGGTCTCACCAGCATGTCCAGTCCTTCCTGCAAAAGAGCTGGAAAAATGCCATCAACTCCTGGAGTCTTGTAGGGTTCGAAAGACTTTACAGCCCAGCAAACCTTATCAGGTGTTATCACCCTGCAGGCCAGAACTTGGTCACCAAAGCCAGAAAAACTGGT
Source organism: Mermis nigrescens (assembly GCA_036768485.1). Lineage (NCBI taxonomy): Eukaryota > Metazoa > Nematoda > Enoplea > Mermithida > Mermithidae > Mermis > Mermis nigrescens. The sequence goes on from JAVLUZ010000158.1 coordinate 6,394, forward strand.
TGGGCCCAATGTGTCCGGATATGCCTCATTTCCAACTGCAAAGCTGCCAGGAAAATGAGTGTCAAGAAGGTGAAGCAGGGTTTCCCTTCGGTTGAGTGTATATTGACCCGGAGGTAGTTTTAATGAGCCAACTTCACCTACTTGTGGTTTACATAAAATGCGGCGAAGCCTAGCAGCATCCGACATTTTATCAATGTTGGAGCAGTAGTCCTGCCAGCACAAAAGCTTTCTAGTGCGTATAAGATGCTTATACTCCTGTCGAACCTTGCGATAATCAGCCCAATCGGAAACTGATTGAGATAATTTCGCTTGATTCCAAGCTCTCCTACTTTTCTTACGGAGGTCTTGGAGCTCTCTATTCCACCAGGGAATAGGTTTGCTCTTTTCCCTCTGTAATCTGCAGGAGTTACTCATAAGAGGATGTAAGAGCTTGCTGTACAAAGTCAACAGCACCCTCTACGTCCTCTTTTGTTGAGCAACTAGGAGCCCAAGAACCCAAGCGACTACCAAGGTGCTGCTTAAAAAGAGCCCAATTAGTGGACCTTGGATTCCTGTACAACCTAGAAGAAAAGGAATCAGCATGTAAAGAGAAGCGTATCTGTCTGTGGTCAGATAGAGACTCCTCTTGTGAGACATGCCAATTTCTTATATCATTAGCGAGGTCGAGAGAACATAAGGTTAGATCAATAACCTCCTGTCTCTTTGCCACAACAAATGTAGGTTCACTACCCCTATTTAATAAAATTAAATTGGTAGAGGCTAAATATTCAGCAAGTGCAGTCCCACGTTTATTGGTATCGCTGCTGCCCCACAAAGTGTGGTGAGCATTGGCGTCACACCCAATAATTAGTGGTATCTGCTTTTTACTGCAGTAGTCAACCAGAAGAGAAAAAGCTCTACCTGGAGGTAAATGAGGAGAGTCAAAAGGCAGGTATGCTGATGTAACAATAATGTTACGCCAGTGCCCTGCACTTTTATAACTTAACTCAACAGACACCATGTCACGGTTGCTGAATTGTTGGAGGAGCACTGGGTTAAGTTTCCGTGAGGCAAGCACGCAAGCCCTTGGTCCTTGTACCGCAGTCCCTACTAACACAGTATGTAATTTATCATTTAATCCACATACCTTGTTCTTATAGATCCAAGGCTCCTGGATCAACGTTAGTTTTGTCTGCAGTTTTGCTAGGCAGCGACTAAGTATACCAGTCGCGCCTTGGCTATGCTGCAAGTTAATCTGGAATAATTCCAGTACTGATTGAGATGGGAGAGTACTAGTACCAACCGTCGTAATCTATGTACAAATTATGCGCTTATTCCAACTTGGTATGTGTCATCAAAGTGACACGCCCAAGTTTGAAATAAGGTCTGAAGTCCAGCTGCTTAAGCACCTGGACCGATGGATGGTCCACTCCCAGGACAAAGAAGGTTTGACCTTCTTTTTCCTCCCGTTTGTAGATTTTCCAAAGGCCAGTGCACAAACCAGGGTTCTGGCTTTGCAGTCTGGAAAACACAGAGTCCCTGTCAGCTAGGCCAGGGAAAAACACTGTGAACTTGGTCAACTTGGGAAGTTCTGATTTGCTGCAAACGCGCAGATCAGCTCCTTCCCAGGGTGGATCAAGATTAGCTACGGTGTTCTTCAGCCAATCCAGAGTGAACTGATCTGCACATGTCATATAAAAAACGCCATGTGACAGGCCAGAGGAGTGAAACCTTGGAGGGGTCTTGCTAGTGCTTGCGACCTGATCCAAGGCTGTAGTTAAGACAGCAGTGAGTGTATCAAGCTTATCAGCTGGGATGCCGCCTTCGCTGCTGAAGTCGACAATACCAACTTTCAGTGATTCCTCAACAGCTGCTTTATAACTAGAAGGTCTTTTGGACCTTTTAGCTGGCTGTGTCAGGCTAGTGGGCGTGTCATCCTTAGGATGTCGCCGCTTCGCCTGTTTGTTAGGCTTAGGAGTTGGGTGTGCAACAGCAATTGCTTGCTGTGCTCCCCCACTACTAATTGCCCTAGATTTGGAGGGAGCTGGGTCCTCCTGAGCAGTATTCTGCCCAGTGCCCCTGCTCGAATCAGAACCTGTAACTTCGGGCAGGTTAGTGCCAGATCCCTGGAGGGCTCTGGCAGCACGAGCCTGCTTACGAAGTTTTCGTTTCTGGGCCCCGCTAAGTTGCTTGCGCAAATTTATGGAGCCCAGTTTCTCCGAAAAGGTTCTCCAAGGGAGTCCCTTTCGCAAGTGTTCCAGTAGCATTGCCCTCAACTGCCACCTGGTTCCCTATGGCAACTGAGGAGCCACAAGTAGCTCGACCACCAGTGATGCCCTGTGACAACACACCACTAGTTGGGCTGCAAGTAGCATGACCGCCAGCATTGCCTTGCAACGACACAGTGCTGGCTGGGTCTCCGGAGATTTTAGAACCCTCGTCTGCCGGATACTGAGGGCCGGTCTCTGATAACTCCATGGTCATAGAACGGTGAGTTGGTTCATGGCTGACAAACTCAGCAAGTTGACAGTTAGGGTCCCAGCAGGGCCCCTAGTGATCCCTTAATGGGCTCACCCTGCCAACTTCTAACGGCCACCAACCGCCAGACATGCCCAGTAGCCACTCAAGCCCTGGGGAGCAGCTCTTGGTCTGGCCCCTCAGTTAGCTTCATTGGGGCACGCAAACCCCTCCACTGCGTTAAAGTGGCTGCTCATTGGAGGGATTCAGCCGCCATACTTTTCAATCCAAAATTTTCTCCCTTCCACAGGGGCCCAACCTAAAATTTCAATCAAATTACTCAAATTTTCCATTTGTTGGATCCCCAACAATTTTTCTCATATTTCTATAATTTTATTTCCACTTTAAAAAATTCGGCCTGTGTTCCGAATTTTTTCCCGGTGAGGGGAGGAGTGTAGATAGTGTATCTACACGTGCCGTTACTTGTACGGCCATTGCGCACCTTAGTGCGCCTATTCCGACCATCCGGTCTTTTGGTTCCACTTTGGCGATCCAGCCATATTGTCAGATCACGATAGTATGACATGCGGAGGCATTCCGACCACGCAGTGTCATTTGGTTGGACTCTTGTCGCTACGTGTCGCGAGGGATACGAAGATGCGACTTTTACTGTGGAACCCCTACAAGTCCCCTATCAATTTTTACAATTAAAACATAGGCGACATGACCGCTATTCACATTGAGCCTGTGCAGAGACCCGAAAAATCTATGTGCAAGCAGCACCCATTTTTGTTATAAGAACATTATACAATCTTTTTCACCATATATTACTGTAGGCCTTTCCCCTACAATTATTAGTTTAGTTTGTGGCAGAATTGCCTTTGCGATTTCTGGCGTGTCGTTTCCGACTGTATCAGCGCCTTTGCCTGTAAATTGTTTTGATTTGGTAAAAGCACGAAAGTTAACTGTCTAGAGGTGCATTATACCGCAGGCAGTTAGGAATTGGGAAAAGGCCGGCCTCTACTTTATTTCTTGCCGGATTTCGCTGGGTAAAACCTTTTATTTATCATTTCGTGCAAAATTCATAATTCCTCTTTCGAACCAAAAATCTATAAAAATTATTACATAATTTTTATAGTGGATGACAGCCCGGATAAGAGCTCTTTGTTGTTGTGTTTTAAGTACAGAGTGCTATTGGAACCGGAATTTTTAAGTAGTTTCGCCATAGGTAATCTGGTGCGAAACCTTTTCAATTCTTTTCGCGAAAAAATTATTCTTTTGGTCTAAAAGGGTCCAAGGACCTATGGCGAATACCGGGGTATCTAATTACTCTTGGTTAGGATCTGCGGTCGGCATCTCCATCCCATAATCTCCATAAGTACCAGACCGATTACGTCCATGGAGACTTTAGGTAGTAGGTATTCAGGGTCATTTTGGAAGAGTGCAGGTTTTTACCGCAGCTTCTTGACCAGCGCTAGCTGTAGCATAGGTACTTAGGTAAGCCCCGAAGGTACTTCCTGGGGTTCGTTGCTTTCGTAGTTGTTGTGTGTTGGGTATCTACCTCGACGGCGTGCTGTTGGTTTAGTACATACTTCAAGTACTAAATCAGCCAACTTCGTTTGCGCGCGCTAAGATATTCCAATTACTCGAAAGCGGGCGAAGCCCCTTAAGTTACAGTAGTAATAAGAATTTAGGGAAAACGGACCGTTTGGAGTGGAAAAGACCGTAGTCTGTTTTTCAATCTAGTGCATGAAACAAATGGTAGATCGAACCCAAAGTTTTGTTACAAAATTGATGATTTTTAGATACCACAAGATGTGACTGAGTGTCTCGAACGCTTAGAACTCCGGTGGCTTCACTTTGATTTAAGCATGGTCAATTCCATCGTCAATTTTCAGACTCTGCCTTTTGAAAAATTTTTACCTTCAAGATGCTCGTTAAATCGTGCAGTAAACTTTCGTAAACTAATAATTACCGAATCGAATTTGAATGTTAGAGAATACGATTTTTGTAATCGTGTGGTTTTTTTGTGGAATTCTTAGCCTGAGCAAGTTATACAAGCTCTGTAACTCGAAAGTGTTTATGATAAGATTGAAGCAACTTGAGTTTACCAATTTTCTTAAGGGCCGTAATTAGGCGCATTTTTTCGTCGCATCCGCGTCCATCAAATATCATCGTAATATTATTTAAGCAATTATAGTATATTTCTTATGTAATATTTCATTTATTTGTTCAGTTTCATTGATGACGAATAAATTTTGATTTGATTTGATTTGAAAAGTGCTTATTACTGCAACTCCAAATTTTTACTGCTCTAAAGACAAGGTGACTCAGGTCGACTCACTTCATACTTCATCGCATAGCAGAAAAATCGGGTATTACAGTAATAAGACATTTGCTTATGGCTCAATTTCATGCATCGGTTAAGAATCGATTATTGAATTATTTCTATTATAGACTGTTTGCAAGTTTGATAGCTTACTCAATTATGCATATGGAAAGGTGCAACGTCAAAGAACTGTATGAAGTACACGCGTAGTGTAAAGGAGTGGGAGGAGGGGAGAGAAAACCGCGCTTTTTTCTCTGCGATTCGGTTATCTCGGAATTTCGATGCACTTACAAACAGGCCCGTATCCACGGGGGATTGACGGGCATGTGCCTCCCTAAATGAAATCTGATAACAATTTTTTCCTCTACTCCCTTTGCTTTTTTAGCCGGAAATTATAAAAATTTCGGCGCTTCGCACCGATTTTTTCAATTATAAGCAGAGTCTTGTTAGTCCCAAGCGCGCGGTTTTCTTAAAATTAATTGGGTCTCCAATATTTTTCCCCCTGATCCTTTTAATACTTTATTTTATGATACGTTCTGTACAACTGGTTTGGATCAACTAATTCGTAGTCCAACTCACGATAATAATAATTTATAGGGATGCAACCACCGTTTTTTCCACTTTTTGGTCTATTTGTCAACCAACATTTTATGAAATGGAAAAAAATTTTTGGGCTTGGTTGACATTTGTGGAAAATTTTGTAATATTTAAAATGCGTCTTAGAGAGGTAAAACTTCATTTGCGCCGAATTGATTTTAATTCTTACTTGTTATTAATCCTTAAGCCGCGCCGCACCAATAGCAGCATTTTTGTCGACAATCTGGTCTAGAACTTCACTACGATTGAAAATCCTTAACTTCTGCACGTATTTGGTTAGTTTTTGTCATGCAAAAATGCGTTTTAGAGAGGTGAAACTACAAATATTTTTTGATTTAATTCTTACTTGTTAGTAATGTTCAAGCCGCGCCGCGCCAATTGCAACATTTTTATCGACAATCTGGTCCTAGGACTTTACTACCATTGAAAATCCTTACCTTTTGCACGGATTTGGTTAGTTTTTGTAATGCAAAAATGCGTTTTAGAGAGCTAAAATTTCAAAATTTTCTGGCGCTTCGCGCCATTCGATAAATTATAGTTTTAATTGTCAAAAGCGACTTCAGAATTGGCTAAAATGCTTTATTGAAGAAGGTAATTCAAGTTTCAACAGACATAACGTATACTGATCGTGATATTTCTTGTAGAGCGCGAAATTTTTGTACAAAAAGTGGCTAAAGTTTCTAATATGGTTTTGTCTCCGATTTTCCTAAAAATAATTTTTTCTGATAGATTGGAGGACGCTGAGTCCAGAAATGAAAAGCGTTAAGGGGGCTGACGGATATTTGTGGAGATAGAGCCCTTCAAACTTGCAAAAAACGTGATTATTTCGATGTTCTTAGGGCTCCATCTCCACAAATATTCGTCAGCCCCCTAAACGCTTTTGTTTTCTGGACTCAGCGTTGTCAAATCTATCAGAAAAAATTATTTTTAGGAGAATCGGTGACAAAAAAATTTTTGAATAAAAAAAATTATGCAAAAAAAATTATGCTAAACCCCATTTTTAACATTTCTACATTACAGTTCTGACGTTAAAAAAGCGTAAAAACACTGTTATCGGGAAAATTGAGAAAAAACCATATTAGATAAAATTTGGTGATTAGATCCATGCGATCTAAATTTTTTGGCAAATAGATTTATACTTGCCCACAACTCATCAGCTTGCTTATACGAACATCTTAGGCTTAGGCTTAGAAAGTGTATTCACATTGGTGCCAGCTGCTGGTCTAAGCCTGAGACAATTGGGGCGAAAATTGATGGAGCAGAGCGAAGCCGGCCGAGCAATTTTGCCCCAATTGTGCCTTAGGCTTAGACCATCAGCTGGCACCAATTTGATATGCACGGCAAGTCTAAAATAATAACCGTGATGAATCGATTACACCCTGCTTCGGCTTTGTTAACGTCAGAACTGTAATGTAGAAATTAAAAATTGGGTTTAGCATAATTTTTTTTGCATAATTTTTTTCAAAAATTTTTTTGTCACCGATTCTCCTATAAACAATTTTTTCTGATAGATTCGAGGACGCTGAGTCCAGAAAAACAAAGCGTTTAGGCGGTTGACGAATATTCGTGGAGATAGAGCCCTTAGAACATTGAAATAAACACGTTTTTTGCAAGTTTGAAGGGCTCTATCGCCATAAATATTCGTCAGCCCCCCAAACGCTTTTCATTTCTGGACTCAGCGTACTCCAATCTATCAGAGAAAAGTAGTTTTAGGAGAATCGGAGAATCAGAGACAAAACCATATTAGAAAAAAATTCCCAAAAAGTGCACCAAACACCGCTATTGGCGTGTGTACATAGGATTTTTCTATGTAAAAAACACTGATTTTTAAACCGAGGCGCTGTATTTTTAATGTTTTTAGACCTCCAAAAAAAGGTGGAAAAAGGTTGGAAAAAGTGGAAAAAAATTTGGGTCTGGCCTATAATGTCAACCAAATCGCTGGGAAAAAAACGGTGGATGCAACGGGTAGTGAATTTTGGTGTATTCGGGTTCGGCTTTGGGTAATTCATCCAAGTTTATTCGGGTTCGGGTAGTCCACTGCAATTTATCCGGGTTCGGGTATCAAAATCAATAACCGATCGGGGGCTAAACTGGCGAATATGTGTACCAAATGAAAAGTTGCAAGCAGTACATCAATCGATAGAGTTTCTGGAGCTGATTTCAGTATAAAAAAAATTTGAGTGGGTCGGCATTATTGATGGATTTACTGTCATTTAAAGATATAATATTATCAAGGGGGGACTATATGAAAAAACATTGGAAAATCAGAAAAAAACGTAAGTTGCAAGTGGTACATCAATCGATAGAGATTCTGGAGCTGATTTAAGTAAAAAAATTAGGAGTGGGTCGGCATTATTGATAGAGTTACTGTCGTTTAAAGATTTCATATTACCAACGTGATAAGATATAGGAAAATCTAAGTTTTTGCTTCTAATATATTTAGGCTTAGGCTTAGTATATCTGAAAAGGTGTTTTAAGCTGCTTAGGTCGAGGTCGCTCCCGCTCAGGTCATTGTATAGATGCTTAGGTCGATGTATAGATGCTTAGGTCGATGTATAGATGCTTAGGTCGATGTATAGATGCTTAGGTCGATGTATAGAGATTGACACTTCAAATGGCTGTAACTCTTGACTGGAATGAGACCCACGCGAAATTTTTTTTAAAATGATCGTCTCATCGAGGTCTACCGAAAGGTGTATCATTTGCTAAATTTGGTTCGGTACACATATTCACCAAAAATTCCCCGATCGGGTTCGGGCATTTCAGTAAGTATATAGGAATACCAGTGTATAGCGAATTTTTTAGGTACATGCAAGCCAGATGTTACAATTTTTATTTTTAGATGCCTAGTGCCTAATTATTCAATATGTTTTACTCAAGTTTCCAGCATAGGCGTAGCCAGGAGGGGCATTGGGGCACATGCCCCCAGAAAATTTTTCAGAAATTATGTTGATTTTTCTGACGCAATGTGCCCAGAACGTTGAGTTAAAAAAGGCACAAACGTCCAAATTTTCCGGTGCTCCGCGCCGAGTCATCATTATTTATTGTTATACAGATCGAATGAGTTTAAAAGCTTGAACCTGCTCAAATGATCCAGCACTTCGCATCACTTTCGTGATTTAATGCACTATGAGTTCATTGAATGAAACTGCGCATGCTTCTTGAGCTTAATAAAGAAAAGTGCGAAAATGCTTGCGTACCAATTTGTCTATTCTCTGCTTTGTTTTTCCTTCCTTACAAGGACACATAATTATATTTTAAACGAAAGAAAAGGCCAAATTTTCTTGTGTTTTTTGCATTTTCTGTTTTCTGATTTAGTTAAGAAGGCCACAAATGGGCCTGAAAACGGTAAGAACAAAATTTTCATTGATACATTTTCCTATATCTTATTGGCATGACGCCCTAACTTTTCGATATTCTTATTCCCAAAAAATTAGAAGTTGATTATCCTGGAGAAAACTATGACTTTAGCAAAGGTGATTACGCTTTTATTATATATGATCTATCACCTGTTAGCTGGCCTGATATTTTACAACGTGCGTCACTGTTGATGACTTTTATGCTGTAGTTTTAGACATTTTGAATTTGACGATCAAATTCTACGTTCCGTTTAGAAATTTATCTTCGAAAAACGCAAATTTCCGAAATATATTCTGAATTTACAAGGAAAGAAAACGCAGACTTTGGCGAAAATTAAAGAAGAATACAAAGTTTGTCGGATGACTACAAAATTGCTTGTAAAAAGGTTGATAATGCAATTTCGGATTTTTATGCCAGTGAAGAGAATGAACTCATTAAAAAGGGTTCATCACTGAAAAACTTTTATAATTTTGTTAACACCAGGTCAAAACTGAAACGTTCCATACCTGATCTTGAGTTCGATGGGCAACCTATTTCTGATGAAATTGAAAAAGCCAACGATTTTAACAATTTTTTTGGTTCTGTTTTCACTTTAGATAACAACATTCAACCACTAAATATAGAATCTGTAAAGAATCTGTAAAGGCAAGTGATCGCCCTCCTTTGGTTAAGTTTGAGCCTGGTATTGTAGCCTCGGCTTTGAATAAGCTGAAGCCCCTTCACTCAGTTGGTCCCGATGGGCTCTCAGCTTACTTTTTGAAACAGATAAAAGTTGTCTTAATTGAACCACTTTCAAGCATTTTCGAAGTTTCATTTCGGACTGGCAGGCTCCCACGTTTATGGTTAGAAGCACTGGTTACAACCATTTTTAAAAAGAAGACCCCCACTCAGTCGAAAATTATAGGCCTATATCTGTCGCGTTTTATGTAAAGTTATGGAGTCAATAATTAATAATGCCATCGTGGACTATTTCGACAGAGCTGGTCTGATAAGTCAACAACAATTTGGGTTTTTGAAGTTAAAGTGTAAAAACAAGTGGACTAAAAGTTTAGACAATCACGTTCCAATGGACATTATTTATATTGATTTCTGTAAGGCCTTTGATTCTGTTGTTTACTCAAATCTTTTGTTAAAACTTAAATCCTTGGGAGTTTCGGGTACTCTGTTAAGCTGGATTACATCATTTTTAGCAGGAAGGTCACAAAAGGTAAAGATACGAGTAAATAGTAGTCTCTCAAAATCACAAGCAGTAATTAGTGGTGTGGTGTCCCTCAAGGCAGTGTGTTAGGGCCTACATAGTTTCTAGTGTTTATAAAGGATTTAGTAAATTTTTAATGTTTCATGTAATGCTGATCTTTTACAATCGGATCTGGATTCCTTACACGCATGGACCGAAAAATGGCACTTGCAAATAAGTTATGGTAAATGTGCAACGTTGTTTTTGGGGTATGGAAATCCTAGAAACGACTACAACTGGGTTTTCAAGATTTAAGTGTTTCTGAAGGATCCATTAAGGATTTAGGAGTGTACATCAGTGATGACCTATCGTCTAGCATTCATTATGTAAACACTGCTTCTAAAGCTTCTCGAGTTGCATCACTGATCCAGAAAAGCTTTGTCTCAAAGAATATTGAATTGAAGGTAAAAGCTTTTGAAGTTTATGTAAGACCCATTTTGGAGTACAGCTCATCGGTAGTTTGGAACCCTTATTTGATTAAAGATATTAACTGTATTGAAAAAAATTCAGCGTAGATTTACGAAAAGAATACTATTGCGACAAGTTGACTTGTCTTACAATGAACGGTTGGGTGTCTTGAAAGACTATTTTGATCTTACTTTTGCTTTCAGAATAGTCAAGAGACAGTTACTTTCATTTGAAGACTTTTTTGAACTCGCAGCCGAAAGGGGTACCAGACAGTGATCAGACCGAGGGCCTCGGCCTCGGCCTCGGCCTCGGCCTCGGCAAGCCTCGGCGTTTTTTGGAGCCTCGGCCTCGGCGCCGAGGGCGAAGCTGAAAACTGCCGAGGCTCCGAGGGTTAAAATCAAATTTTAATAAGTTTAATATATCCGTTGAATATTAACTATTTAGAATGCATCTGCAGACACAGGTTATTTCTTACCTAACTTTTCTTATGGTTTTAGTCGCGTACCCGTTACACCGAGTTCTATACAGCAAAGTGCCAATGTATTATTCATGTGATGACTAAGTTTTAATTCTCATGCTCGCTACATGGATTGAAAACACACATTTCCATAGGGAGGGCGTGAAAAAGGGTTATTACCCCCCTCTCAGGGTACAAGACTCATGTCACTGTCAGACGATTTTTGGTGAAAACCTTTTGAATATTTTTGAACTTAATTTTTACTATGGCATAGGTGCAGCTAACTATTAGAATTTTATGGAGTGATACAATATTTTTGAATGTAAGCAAGAGTAAATAGACAAACTATCACTATGAAACATGCATGTAACAGCTCAAAATTTTCGGGAGGGGCTCCTTGGCATACATGTAACGGCTAGAACTTTCGGGTAGGGGTCCCTGGCCATTTTTAGAAGGAGGGGAGATTAGCGACTCTAATTATATGTCAAAAATGGCAAAAGCACCCAAAAATAGCCAACAAAGCGCAAATTTTCGCCAAAAATGGGGAGGGTGGGTCAAAATTTTCTGACGTTGGAGGGAAGGCTGTGGGGAGGACGTCCAACCCTGGGTGGATGGGGAATTCCCCAAACCCCCCTCTGTTACACGTATGGTTTTCGGCCATTTTTATTGGAGAGGGGGTAAATGATCACGAATTTTTGGACGAAAATCGCAAAAACGCATTTAAAAATGGCCAATAAATGCAGGTTTTGCCAAAAATCAATTTCGGCTCGTGTATTTTTTAGAGCCATTCTTATACAATGTTAAAATACTTTCTTGGACTATGTGATATTAATTATATCGTTTTTCAGTATATTTTAGGAAATTTCAAAAATTTTTCGAGCGCTTCGCGCATGATTTCGCTAATATATCGTATTTAGATTGAAGCAGGGGAAATAAACACTCCAAAATCAATTTTTGTGTAATCTAGGCATCTTTATGCAGATTTAAATATCTTTTGTATCTATTTCTACTGTTTTTAAAAATTTTATGCAAAATGAGTATTATTTAATAACTTTGCACTTTTTTGCCGTTCAAAGATAAAATTGACTAATTTATCTTGATGTTGCATTGGATTTCTAAGCACAGTAGTGCTTATTACAAGATTTAATTGGCATATTACAATATCTGTAATATTTCTGATTTTGTAGTACAAGTTGTTTTAGCTTTCTCAGTCGAGTTTTATGTGTAAATTTCATCAAGATCTGATAAAATTTTTGGCGCTTCGCGCCGAACTAATATTATCAACTAAATTCAAGCCGAATTATCACATTTAGGGCCACGGTTTTTTGTATTCGGCAAAGATTTTTCATAATAAACAGAATCTTTTCAGGACCGTCTTTGTACATGCACAAAGATTTTTGGAGAGACAAAAACTGTAAAAAGGTGTAAAATTTCCGAAAATTTCCGGCGCATCAGTAATTGTCTGTCCTATATATCTTTAAGATGGTAGAATTTGCATTTAGAATGGAAAAATGTCAAATATTCAGAAACCCAGGAATTAGCTAAGATACACTACCAAAGGTCGAAAAACCCCGTTTCACCACACTAAATCGCTCCTGTACCATACTATAATAGTACACAGAAATTTGCATGCACAAAATGTTCAAAGACTTTTGGATACCATCTTTGTATACGTAAAAGCGTATCTTGCACAAAAAAACACTGTTTAGGACTGCATGCCGGTTGCAGGTCACACACTGGCAGTATGTAAAAATGTGTATGTTTAAAAAATATATTTATATAAAATATCTACAAAAATTTGTTCGCTCATACAAAGACACTACTTAATTTACTGGTCCCCCATCTTGGGATTTCACCCTTCCCTCAACTCTGGACCTTGGGAAACTATGATCGGAAAGTACAGTGCAGTTTCCGTCATATTACCTGTCACACCAGAATTGGATGACCGAAAAAACGTGTTTAAACATGCACTACTGCAAAAGCGAGCACAACAATGGCTACAGTTCTGTCTTTACTTAGCTTATTTCGTTTGTTCGTTTATTTCTTCGACACTTATTTTTATTTATAGTAATAAAAGTTTTTAAGTGCTTGTTCAGCTATATTTTTTATCAACTTTTTCAAGTCTTCATCAACGGCAACTTCTTAAATTAAGTTTGCTTTCATGCTGCTGACTTTATTCAATAAATCCTTCACACATTTAATCTACTATTATTAAAAATATAAATGAATTGTTTTACATTCGATAAAGTGTTTAATATTACGATTATTCTCTAGCTCATGTGCATACAATATATTCTAAGAGAACTATTTATAGGTATAGGTGTATAAGCTTGACCCTCGAGCATTACCCTCGGCCTCGGCCTCGGCAAGGATTTTAAGTCGCCTCGGCCTCGGCCGAGGCCGAGGGTCCAAAAAGTACCCTCGGTCCGATCACTGGTACCAGATCGATAAGTGATATGAAGCTTTATATATATCCGCGAATTTCATTTAGACTGTAGTAAAAACGACTGCAAACAGGACGGCCAGAATCTGGAATACTTTGCCCCAAAGCATTGTTGATTGTAGATCTTTTAAATGGTTTAAGGATTTGATTTCTAAACTTTGTTTAGACGAGTTCCTAAGGGGGCGTACGTGAGTGCGATCCGCCTGTACGTCTCAGCCATTACTATGCTGTGCTGTAAACTTTCTTTCGTTCTTTCGACATTATCTTTCGTTAAATCCTTCTTTCATGTAATTTTTATTGCATTCTACGTTAGTAATTGGCTTATAAATATTGTTATTATCAGGTATATTATTATATATTTTCAAATTTTGGAAACATTTGAAAAATTCTATCCGTTTTTCTAAAGTGTACAAGTACCAATTTTCTTTCTTATCATAAATAATATTTCAACAAGACGAAAAAATTCATTTATTCGTTGGTGTTCGAATTTTGTGCCGAACGGAATAGGTAAATTTTTTTAAATATTCTCCTTTCACGTTGGACCTTGAATAAGCCTCAAAAAACACTAGTCTTCGCTGTTGGATGATATGCGTCACATCCATACATGATCTTGAGGGGAGTTTAAGATTTTGATTTTTTCTTGATTTTTTATGTTTTTATTTTCTACAAAGATATAGCCTCTTCAGAAATGCCGAAAAACGGTGCTTTTGAGTTGACGCGTATTTGCCATTTTTCAGTCTAAAAAGGCGCTTCAAAATTCCATGCTGTGCATGTCTGATCACAACACACACAGGACCGTATACAGGATTTTATTGTGGGGGCACGACCAAAATCTCTTGAAAACATAAGGGGGACTAAAGGATATATTTAAGTTTTCAAATTGTGTTACCCGGATACCTTAGATACAGTGAAAATCCTTTGGAAACCATCTCTTTTAGAGCTAGGGGGTCTTCTGGAGTAGCGCGCTCAAACGCCCCTAGCGGGGTTCGAGCATAGCCCCGAAAAATTTTGTAAAAAGAGCACTTCAATTTTGAGTCGTAACGTTAAAATTTTTACAAAATCAGCCGAATCACGGTTCTGAATTAATCCTAAAGATGGTCCAACTATGTACATCAGCAAATTCATAATCATCGCCAAAGAATTTTCGTCATTATTGCTTCTTGAACAAATCTTATTTTCTGCATAGAACCTGTGAAGAACAGAAGACATGCCTTGATACAAAATACGCTTTAGACTGTTTAAAGACAAAAAATGGACTATTTTAGCCGCGCGCGCTTGGGACTACATAGACTCTAATTATATTTATAAAATTCGGCGCGAAGCGCTGAAAATTTTTTTGCGATTTGAGCAATGGGGGGGGGGTAAGGGAAAGATTTTTCCTGATATTTCATGGGGGTAAGGGTCACGTCTCCCCTATCCTCCCTGGACACGGGCCTGCTCACACTCCACCATTTCTTATCTCCTAGATTTTTCAGGGAATAGGGCCAAATACGGAATAGATTATATTGCTCGGGAATGCTGTATGAACTGTAGGCACTTATGTACATAGTTGCAAACGAGGCCACTAATAAACAAGTCACATCTCTTTCAATTCGGTTCATTGCTTGAATATATATCGTAATTGCAGCTTTACCAGTCGAAATTGCTTATTCAGTTTATTCAATTTATTGATTGACAATAAAGTAGCCAAGGCAATAGGGATGTCAGAAGACCAGCCGTCGAAAACGGACATCAGTACTATATTCAGGAAGCAACGTTCTCTGCCATCAAACAAGGTATGTCAAAATCTGAAGTTGGTCGTCCTACCATCCCCCAAAGTCAGAAAATTCCTGACTCTTTGATGTTTTACGAAATCTTGCGTTTTTGGGTCATTTTTAGGTCTTTTGCTATTTTTTGCCAAAAATTTGTCATTTACCCCTCCTAGAAATAGCCAGGGACCCCCACACGAAATTTCGAGCCCTTACAAGTATATATTCCATTATACATGCACTTAGTGGGAGTGAGGGCTGGGACTTTACCCCAGGTCTGATGTTTTTTGACGCGTACCTACCCATCATTGTTGAGCCCAGGAAGGACATATAAAATTCGACCCTCAAAAATTTTCATGCTGCGCGTGCATGGTGATAATATGGAAATTGTTCGGTCCTTCGCGCCGGATTGATCATTTTTTGTCTTATTTACTTAAAAAGCGCCCGAAATAGCGTCGAGTTTGTCGAGAAATTCAATATTTTCCTTCTGAATTGATGGCTTATATATATTTTTCTATTGTAGTCGTAATAAGCAAAGAATGCTAAAAACGCGGTCTTATAATATGAAGCGTTTTCAAATAGACTCATGATCATTCCTTACATTCCAGATATAAAGACTGCCCCATTTCGAAAATTTTAATTTGCTTCAGTGCAAAGGAGAGAAAATTTCGTTGGTACAACGGGTCTTTCATTTGCCTGGTGCAAAATTAAAAAATCATGATGAAAGATGGAAAGAAATAAAGTTCCTATGTAATTTTTTGCGAGTGTTAGAAAAAAATCATTCAACAACATGCATAAACCTGACACAAACAAGGATTTGATAGCTCACGGCGGTTTGGGTCTTGAATAAATATGCAAATGGGATCTATTATAGTTATCTGGGATCCAGATCTGTGTAGGAGGACACGGGAAAATTTTATGGTTAAAGTAAGGCAAAATATTGAGTCGGAAGTGAGGATGTCGTTTTCCTCACAGAAATTCATCGTCTTCGCAGTTGCTGCGCTATTTCAGCATTGTACCGTTTTTTTCAGGCCACAGTTTTTTCCCGTCATTTTAGCATGATTAAGCTGCAATTGCTTTCTTATTCCTCATCCGCACCAGCCATGGGGGTGTGATAGTTAGCCTATAAACCGATACTGTAATTGCTCGAAATTTTGGGTGGGCCATGTAAGGTCCTCGGCCATTTTTAGAAGGAGGGCGTAAATGACCTTCCATTTTTGGCTAAAAACCGCCAAAAAACACAAAAAATGGGCCAAAAACTTAAAAATTTTTTTTTCAAAAATTGAGAGAGGGTCAAAAATTTTCTAGCTTCGGGGGATTAGGGGGACGATTAACTTTGGGTGGGGATCACACATCCCCATAGGGGGGTGAAAGGGGATATTACCCCTCCTCAGGGTCCGCAACTTGAATCACTGTCGGACGATTTTGAGCTAGCTAACATTTTCTGCATGATTTTTGGGTACAAAAGTAGCTAAGGTACAAAAATTTTTAGGCGCTTCGCGCCGACTAATTCATTTCTGTTTCGTTTACCCATAAAATACCTAGAATGAACTTAAAATGATCTGAAAAGTCAAAATTTTCGATGATTTCTTATATTTTTTACTTACAAGAGTGGGGAAACTAGTCACAGAATGGGACGAAAAGTGAGTTATAAAATGCAGTTTTTCACATTAAAACATGCTATATAGGATGTTTCAGCCATTTTTTTCATATTAGACCTGCAAAGAAGGCTAGAATCTAAATTTAGTGGTCCTGAATTTTGGGATTTCACCCCCCCTGAACTTTCGACATAGGGAAACTATGGTGGGGATCCCCTATCCCTCTTGTTGCATGCATGGCTAGACCCTATATGCTTACTGATAGGCCTTCCTGGAAGTACTAATAATTATAAGGACTTTGGTGCCATAGGTGTGCTTCGATTGTGGCGCTAAAAATCCCACCTGGTCGAGTGTGACATACGGCGTGTTTATATGCATTGATTGCTCAGCTGTACACCGAGGGCTTGGTGTTCATTTGTCCTTTGTGCGGTCGACGCAGTTAGATACAAATTGGACATGGTTGCAATTGCGAGCCATGCAAGTCGGTGGAAATGCGAATGCAGTAAATACTTGGCTCTAATTTTATTTTTTAGTAGAATCTGAATGCAAGAAAAGTTTCATGTGCCTAATTAATTATATTCTAAGCCTGTTCCTTCCTTTTTAATCAAATATTTCACAAGGTAGATGCTTAAATAAATAATTATTCAATCTTGTAGCTAATTTTTGGGAATAAGCCGGGCACACATGCACACTGAGGGAGGGTATGGGGATTTATCCTCCTTATCTTAACTTTTGAAAGACATACCCTTTCAGGCCATTTGCGGACCAAAACCTATTTTTGGAATTATGAAAGAGCGCCAAAGGATGCCTAGCAGTCTGAAGTATTTTTCGTATAGTACTCTGTCCAGTCATTCATGCAGACACTTTTTTCCATTATTCTGTTCATATTTGATAGTCCAAGTCATTTCCATCGTTCTTATTTTCAATCACGAATATTTAGGAAGGGTGAATACAACGAATTAAAGCATTTTTACGGGTTGTGACGGGAAGTATGGAACAACAAAAAATAGCTTAAAATCAGCATAAACTCATCATTTTAGCGCCATAGTATGTCATAAAAATTAATCATTCCCCAAGAAAACTTGGTTTACCACCCCCTCCCAGAACATTTGACCGTATGCATGTATGAAGCTGGGTTTGGCTTTTTGAATTTTTCATGTTTGGTTACGGGTTGGGCATTAAATTTTCGGGTTCGCGTTTGCGATTTTGAAAACTATCGGATTTGGGTCCGGTTTTAGGGTTTGTCTTGATCTTAAACTCAACACTAATAAGCATCTTTCTTGTCTTAAACGTAGAATGCACAAAAACATAGACGAATTATTGCAAAAATTTGCATTATATTAGCTGGGGTGGGTTTCTCATAAGACGTCTAAGCTTAGACGCGTCTAAATTTTTAGATTTAGACGCGTCGATTCTTACCTGTGTTTCTCATTAGACGTCTAAGTTAGACGCGTCGAAATTTCGTCGAAGTTAGACGTGATTTAGACGAATCACTAGACGAGGCAGGGGGCTGGGTTAACTTTTGATTAAAAGCTTATTATTTGCATCAGCATGCACACATGAAAGTTTTTTTCGTAAAAATATGGCACTGTCGATGGTTTTAACTCGTTTTCAATCAAAACGACAATCATTTAAGTCATGTAATTTTTATGACCTTCCGGATAAAGATTTTTACGTTCATTTCGGATTTACGAAAAATTGTTTCAAAAGAATTCATGCTTATTTATTGGTGAAAGTACCTGCTAAGGGAAATTCAAGTTGTTCAACGGAATTAAAATTGGCAATAACGTTGCATTTCTACAAAACTGGAAGCCCTTATTTTGCTGTGGCGAAACTGTTTAATTTGCATTCGAAATCAACTGTTTCAAGAATTGTTATTGAAACCACATATCAATTATTCGAGCATATGCTTAACAAAGTTATATTTTTTCCGGTGAATATTGAAAATTTAAATGCAATCAAGCAAAAATTTTATAGAAAATGCAAAATACCGAATGTCGTAGGATGCATTGATTGTACCCATGTATTGGTTTTAGCGCCCAGTGGTGACGAAAATTCTCATGTAAATTATAAAGGACGACGTTCTATAAATTGCCAAGCAGTATGCGATGTGGAGGGTAAATTTTCGAGCTCATGACAGTAGAATTTTATCCGCTAGCAACTTATCATTACACTTAGAAAATGGCACCCTAGTCGGGTATTTTACTGGGCGATTCTGGGTATCCACGTAAAAAATGGCTTCTTACGCCTTATTTGAGACTGATTACTGATGCCGAAAATCAGTTCAATGATTATCACAGAAAAACAAGGTATGTATATGTAGATGGGCTGCATAGGTGGTAATATTTTAAGTTCATGACTGTCAGACATGTCGTAACTCCTAAAAAATATTTCACGTAGCAAAGAAATAGTTTAACATTCTTTATACGTTGTAAGTGCATGTAGCTGAGAAGTGCGCATCCAAAACTTTTTGATGCTTTTCGTATTCTTGAACTAAAATCGCAGTGTCCGCAGCAGAAAAATTTGGACATCGCGGGCCTTTAGCTGACCCTTGACCTTTGCTATTGGTTTCGGATGTTTTTGATTCAGAATCTGATTCGAACTGTGGTGACTCCATTGGAAATTTTTCCAGCAATCAATAATACAAACACCCAACTTCAAACAATATTTTGCAATTACTGACAATTTATCGCCATTGCAGTGTTCTTTTACGAATTTGTAGTTTGAATCAAAGAAACACACCTACACGGATATTTGTTTGTATTGAGCAACTTACACCTAATTCACAACTTAGACGTAATTTAGACGTTCTATGAGAAACACAGTTAAGACTTTTAGACGCACGCGTCTAACTTCCGTCTAACTTCGACGCGTCTAAAGTTCGTCGAAATGGCGTCCAAGTTCGGCGCGTCTAACTTCGACGCGTCCAACTAAGACGTTCTAATGAGAAACCCACCCCTGAATTCTATCCTTGTTCAAAAAGGCATCGATGTTTTTTCTACGAAACTTGCAAACAATATTGAATTGCTCCATTTGTTTTCAAATATTTACTAATAAAATAAAAGATGTTTAACTTCAAAGTTTATTGTGGAACCAGACATAAGAGCTCCAAAATAAGGGTGGGGGTAGTTATTCAACCATTTTTAGGAAGCGGTAAATGACCTTAAGTTTTAAACCAAAATGGCAAAAAATACCTTAAATTAGCCAAAAAGCGTAAATTTTTGCCCAAGATTGGGGGAGTAAAAATTTCTGTCTCTCGGAGGGGGTGGGACAACGAACTTTGGCTGGGTGGATTTCCCCATCCTATCCTGCTACATGTACATATGTTACATAGGAACGCGCAATTCACTCTGACTGGAAGCTTTCAGGAATGCAAAAAGCTTTTTTAACCAGAACAAAAACTACAGAAAAGTTAGACAACCAAGCTAGTTTTTAGGTAAACTCGTTTATTTCTTACGTCGAACAAACATAGTTTTAAGCAAAAAATTTTGTTTTGTTTGTTTTCTGTAGTGTAAAATTATTTACAAATGTGTACTGCAAATTAAAAATCTGCTAATAGGAAGGATTCACTTGTATACCGTCGTATGAAATTTGTCGCGCTTTTAATTTCACTACATATGCATGTGCATTAGTTACATTATTAAGATTACTATCGATAAATATGCGTAGGTACTCAGAGAATACGTACATATGTATACGTAGCGTACACTTCTCAGTAAACGCCATTAAATTTGTTAAGAAGGGTGAAAGAGATTATTTTCTAAAGTTATAACCAAACGTGCACGTGGGAGGTTTGGGGGTCAAGACCCCCAGAATGGAAAAATGGAGAATTTTGTGGAAAAATGAGGCAAAATGAAGGTCAAAAACGGATGAAAAATTGAAAATTTTCTTCGAAAGTGCTTCGAATTGACCAAACACTGTAAAAAGATAGTTTTACGCTTTTTTAGCGCTTATACCAGTTTTTGAGTTCATTTTGACCCAAAAAAGCTCAATTTCTGACCCGCCCTGGCCCCAGACCGACTGACTCCCTCCATCCAGATCGGCCATGCTGTGCACTTTAAAAAATTAAAGCATATTTGTGCCAAAGTACGTTGCTTTGAGTTTCACATACTCGTACTGTTACAATTTATTTTTCCAAAACCGAAAAAAACTTGAAAATTTCAGCAAAGGTTTCGGGTTCGGGTTTGAAATTTTTAGATCTTTTAGTACGTATGTGACTTATATGTACCTTATGTGCTTAAGTGATTTATTAAAATTTTTCAGCTTTATTTATATATTTCACCCCATTCATATGCTTTGTAACTCTTGCGGCTGTTTATTTTAACATCTGTTTTAGAATCATTTCTTCAGTCAGCATGGATGCGGCTCAACAGATGCTCAAGAAAAATATAAAACCAGAGCAGCTCAATTGTATAAAGAAAAGTTGCACCAACTCGCAGTGAATGCTATGCGATTGCATGGATACAAGGTTAAAATCTACGCATTATTCTATTTTTTCTGAGTTTTTATTATCATGCGACTGAAAGGTTTTAATATTACTGGCTTCGGCATGTTGTTTGATAAAATATTTTGTTATTTGATGATGATCCGATGAAATGGTAAGCTTTTTCGAAATCTTCGTATAAAGTTATATTGACCTTAAAGCGCACGATTTCGTGAAATAATTGAATCAGGGCGGCTATAAGTCTAGTGTTTTATATCAAAATGGCCTCAGAAAACGATATTTGCATGAAAAGTATGTAAAAGTCTCTCGGTTCATTGAATGCAGACTATTTCTTAGCATGTTTTTGTTCAGATCGATTTTAATTGTGCTATCTATACTGTACTTGGTATGTGATTTTTGAAAATTTTTTTACGAGTACTAGGCTCTGTAAAAGTTTCCAAAATTTCATACGAATCCGTTGAAAAGGTGCTCTTTGAAGCGTTTTTAGCTTTTTATTTGCTCAAAAGTGCGAAATATTTGGCTCTTCGCGCCATATACTCATGTTTTGACTATACTTTGTTCAATTAGTTCTCGTTTCATTTGTTTGAAATTTTTTTGTTTTTATGCCCTAGAAAAGTGGAGCATGGTCAGCAACGCCAAAAGCGATGTTATTGACGCGTATCCACCATTTTTGGGCCCGAAAAGGCACTTTGAAATTTTAACCTCAGAATTCCTAAGCTGCGCACGTCTGGTCATCAAGAATATAAAAATGTGAAGAGGGTAAATTTTGAAAAAATACGACTCCGATTTCGATCCCGATTCTTAGATTTCAATAATGTCGCTTTCAATTCTGAAAAAATACCGGCTAATAGCGGTTGCAGCTCAACCCTTTCATCAAATATTGTTCGCTTGTGCCTCTAGACTAAACAAATAGACACACTGGCGGATTTTGAGGGGCAAAAGGGGGCGCCCTCTGTCGTCAAAAAATATTTGGGCGCAATGAAGAATAGATGTGTATTTTTTGATGATTTTGGCCATTTTTATCATGATTTTATTAAATTTTCCTGGCGTTTCGCCCCGGGATATATAGTACTCATTAATGACATTTACTGACTCTGTTGGCGCTCTAAAAGGTTAAACTTACGTCAGAAGAGTAGTTTTTATACAGGACAGAGGTTTTGCAGCTCTTACAATGATTTCTCGAATGTTTTTTCGGCCATTTGTATCGATTTCTACATTAATCTTGCGAGTTTTTCATAAAAAACTTTGGAAAATTTTGGAAATTTCTTGCGTTTTCTGCATCGGAAATAATTCCGCTCATCAAAAGACAGCAAAAAACCGGTACTTAAAGCATAATATACAAAGTTTTGGACAATGTTTGTTGCTTTTAGGGAATTTTTGGGTTCCACCCTCCTGTCAGAAAATCCTGGCTCCGCCAGTGAATAGAAAGTGCGAGTTTAAGGATGACTGAAATGTCTGAGTGTGCAATTTTATCATTCCTATGAGCCGTATTAACGAGCCTTTCCTGTCTAGCCGGAGTTGCTTATATTTTATTTAATAACAGAAAAAATACTATAAATTTTTATAACTTATAAGGTCCTTATTGATACGCCGCACAGTGAACCCATTTCGCCTAACCTTCCTGCGAAAAAGGAGAAAGATTTCTTCGAGGAGCACACAAAGGATGACGACAGCCCATGCTCCGACTTGCCAAGAAATATTTCGTACGCCAGCATTAACGAAGACGCCTACATAGGATCGCACGAAAAAGGAAAAAAGGTCGCGTGATGACGGGATCGGTATATTTTACTCAAATTATGTTCTACTTTGTGAGCCAAGTCGTCGGTTTTCGCTTTTATAACTGATTTTTAGTTTACTCGTTCTACAACAATTCAGGGCTTGTATTACTGAAATATTTCCGGTTGAATGCCTATTGCATAGTATACTGATGTTAAAGCAGAGAAGTCTACTATCTATTATGGATATATGTATCATATATATATCTACAGGCCTCTTACCTGGATCCGGTTAAGGGGGTCCCAACCAGACATGTGCGTGGGGTTCGAGCACGGTTTTTTTTGTATTCGGCAAAGATTTTTCTCGATGTATAAAGACTTTTCAAAACCGTCTTTGTACATATGCAAAAATTTTCTGGAAGTCAAAAAAGTGAAAAGCTGTGAATTTCTCAAAAAATGTTGGCGCTTAGCGCCGAAACGAGTAATTGTCTGTCCTGTATATCTTTATAATGGCTGAATTGTATGTAAAATGAAAAAATGTAAACTGTAAACTATTCTGAAAATATTTTTTCGATTCACCGAAGAGTTGCCGATGCGGCAGTGCCTCCGACACCTGCACGTGTGTATGTACATGGGCAACTAAGATTGACTTACATGGCTGGGTTGGCCAATATTGATCAATGATTGCAAGTCGTGTTTTACTTAATCCAACAAAAAGATTTTTTGTCAATTTCCTGTGCTCCTATGATTGTAATATGTATAAATAAGCAATTTCCGCGCTAATAAGCAAATAATTCCAAGTGCATATTCCTACGTATGTGCGTATTGTTGCTTTGCTAATGATGCGAGGTTCCTCTGCAAATATTGCCTGATATACATGATCTTAGGGGGATTGGGGATTTCTACCTCAACGGAAAAATTTTCACCCCCCATAACTTTTTCACTCCCCCCCGCCAGAAATGGCGATTTTTTAAAAGATTCCAAAGACTTCCGGAAAATTTGTAGAAAAGGTGTTTTTTTACAAGTGTTTTTAGCTATCCATTTACTCAAAAGTGTAAATTATGTTTTGACCTGTATATTGTACAATTTCACGCCGAAAAACTATGTTTTTGACGCGTACCCACCATTTCTGGGCCCAAAAAATGCACCTTAAAATTTCACACCCCCTCGTCCCCCAGAATTCCCATGTTGTGCATGTAGGCTGCCTGGTCACTGCGTTTATACACTAATTCAGTCATTCCAATTTTTAATTTGTTATCTTACCTGGTGCAAAGTTGGGCTGACTTAACCCCAGGCACGTAGCTGGCTCTCCTATTTTGGGGGGGACCAACAACAATTTTTGGGGGGTCCAAGCCAAAAATAGCACAAAATAACGTGTGAAAAGTACTATTTTTCCGGTTTTTTTCTGAATTTTGGGGGTCCAGACCCCCCAGTCCCCCCACAGCTACGTGCCTGCTTAACCCTATGGGGTAATGGGCTTGCTTAGCATTGAGAGTAGATTTTACTTCTCGTGAGCTTACCTTGTGTATATGTACATACATACTAATATCTTAGCCTTGATTATCGATGAGAAAAAATTGCTTGGAAATTTCAGCTCATAAATTTTCTCATTGTGCTTTTTGATCTTTGAGGATTTCCTTAGCTTTGCATTACCATGTTTGCATACTGAAAGACTTGTACATTATTTTAAGGTCCATCAGTTGATTTGTTGCATGGATGCGTAGACGGTTCAGCGGCTGACAAAAGTGCAAGTTCAAAACCTATGATAGGCCAAAGGCGACAAGTACTGTTTGGTTGCTATAAAAGCTTTAACATTGCATATGTATTTAACCATTCTATTCATGTTAAACTTTACGCTATGGCGAAAAATCCAGTCAAGTATGATTTTATAAGCAGCTTCTGGATCGTATCGCATTCAGCTTTCATTTTTATGTTTATTCGCCGTCTTTATCATATAATTTAGGACTAATTTATTTATCGTAAGTTTGGATTGTTCTAGTTTAATAAGTTTACAAAACCTCATGTATACACGTTTGTATTTTTTAGTATAAAAAATCATCTTCGCATCATTGTTAAAGGAAAATTAATGTTTCAAAAAACAAATAAGTTGGAAATTACACGACAAATAACTCTTTAAAATTCATTTGTTCACGCAGGAAGAAAAAAGGATTGAAATAGCCGACTTTATTTTCTTAATTCCTATATAATTTCGTTTTACATGTATATTCTGAAATTCTTCACTGTCTATTATTAGATAAACCTCTGCTAAACAAGAATAATGCTTTTGCAAGTTCTGTCAAGTCTATAACAAATGCATATCTAAATGCAGCTTTAATGCCATCTAGAAATTCCGAGATTAAATCAATAGGATATTTGCTTCCCTTTTTAAATATTAATGCGTCCTCAATGTTTTCCTTATAGATTATGTAGTAATTTTATTCCATTGTATGCTTTTTTCCAGGTTCAAAAGAAAGGTGGTTTGGGAGCGCAGAAAGTGGGTAAAAGTTTCTCACAAATTGAAAAGGAAGCTGAAAATCTAGAAAGATTGAAGCTCAATAGTCAAACGTTCGGTAATACTGTACAAGTTGAGCCTGAATCGAATGCAAATGGGTAATTTACAAATATTACTTCACTTTAAATTATTTTATGCTCAATACTTCTGTTGATACTAGTACGCACATACGTACAGGTCTCGCCACTAAATCTGAATAATTAATAGTCCTTGAAGTTCTCTTAAAGATTTAGTGCCTATGTTATAACACAGGACGTCGTCTTATGTTTTGCGTTGCTGTGCTATACCATATGGCGACGTCCTATGTTACAACATAGGCAACTCAATCCTTTAGAGACCTTTAGGGAATGTTACTCAATTGTTCAAATTTCGTGGCGAAAACTGTATTCACAAATGCAATACTACATGGGTTTGTATGGATTATCTTAACCATATTAACTTTAGTGCTTGACAGTAAAATCCAAACTTTGAAAATACGTAAATAAAAATTTTTTTCAAACTTCGCAAAAAATATCTATAAAAGACGGGAAAATCTAATCTTATCACGCCCCAAAATCGTTGATTGAACATTACAGTCATTTTCTTTATCAAGCATTTTTCATCTTTTTTCAATATGTATACCTAATTTATTTTTTAACGAAGTTGTTCCAGCCGTTGTTTTTTTACTTAAAAACATCTTTTTCAATTTTTTGATTAAAGATCCGAAAATCTTCTAAGTTTCCTTAGAAAACTTTAGTGTACTTTTACTATGATGTACAAATGCACATATTTTGGTATTTTTCTCATTTATTTATTTTGTATTCTTATGCATGCAGCTTTGACATTTCAAATTCAAATAAAAAGATAAAATGTGAAACAGGAAGCAATTGTGAAAATTTGAATCTGAATCAAAAATTCGAAGTCGATGGCGCGATTTTGATTGCTTCTATGTAGCTAGTGGTGCTGAATCAATATTTTTTGAACAAGGTCCGTTTGTACATGTACAAAGATGACGCCCAAAAGTCTTTGTACATTTTGTACATGCAAATTTTTGTGTACTATAACATGGTACAGTAGCGATTTTAGTGTGGTAAAACAGGTTTTTTACCTTTGTTAGTGTATTTTAGCTAATTTTTGAGTTTCTGTCGCCAAACATTACTAAAAGTTGTCTCAAAACGGCGCGAAGCGCCGAAAAATTTGACATTTTTCCATTCTAAATGCAAGCCGAAAATGTTTGGGAATTTCACACCTTTTACAGTTTTTGTCCTCCAAAAAATCTTTGTACATGTATAAAGATGGTCCTGAAAAATCTTTGTACATCGGGAAAATCTTTGCCGAATACAAAAAAACACTGGTGCTGACCTATTTCCTGTTTTATCATATTGCCGTCCTTAAATGGGTATTAAAAGATGCGCAAAGTATTGAAAATTCTTTGCTTTAGCTTATCTTCACGCTTGATGGTGCAAGATATATCGAACAAAACATCCAAGATAACTGAAAAGTTTAAGGCGAGTGACCCGAAAAAATATGAGCAAGCAGAACGACTTGGCATGGGATTTCAATCGACTAAAAAGTAAGTTCTACATTTTTGATATTGATGCGGTTTTGAATTGCTGCGGAAGAATTAATTGCGCTAATCAAACGATAACACCACATTCTATGTAGCTATGCTATTTTCCGAGAGCCTCAAATTTTTTGGCGGATAGAGTCTTACATACGTGCTTACGGTCCAAAGTTGTGGGAGGGGTAAACCGACTTTTCTGATGCTTAAATTAACAAATACGTACATTTTTGTTTTTTGATTTTTATTGAACATTAGTTTGTCCCAGGACATGTTTTTAAATAGCTAACGACTGTTTCTACTCATCCTTTTATGGATAAACTGTTGTTAAAATCTCGAGTTTTTTAAGCCATTATTCTTTCATTTTCTCAATCGGATGTATGTTGACATCTGTATGCTGACTCGTTTTCACGGGTAGGGGCTGGGCCGCTTCCCCACCCCCTCGGGAATTAAAAGTAATTTTTGCAACTTACAAGGGTCCCCCAAAGGGAAAAGTGAAAAGTTCTCGAAGTAGATCTAGGATAGCGTACTTTTGAGCTACTAAAGTCAAAATTTTCTGGCGCTTCGTGCCGGATTTGTTTATCTATAGTTTTTGTCTTCTACTCGTAACACGCCCAAAACCGCTCAAATTTGAGATCGAAGTTTTTTGGCGCTTCGCGCCGAATTATTTATTTTCTGTATTCTTTTTTTGCAAATCACAAAGATCAAATTCAAAGACAGAAGCTAGCAAATTATTCGTCGATTAAATGATTAGAAATCAGTTGTGTAGATTACTTAAACGATAGATTTGTGTAATATGAGTATGAAATGTAGTGAAAATTTTACTTAAAATTGTTCTTTACCACTGCATAGAGCTCGTCGAGATACGCTCAAAAAATGCCTTCATTTTTGCCCATGTTAAACTGGACTATGCGCGAGCTTTATTTTGCTTTTGTTGGCTGGCATTCAGCCATCTTTTGATTTTACGAAAATTCATTATTATTCATTTCTATATCGAAAGCGTATAACATTTATGTCCTACAACATTGTGGATGCGATAGGCCTTAAGTTAAATATATCAGCTTTACTGGGTTCCAAATAAATCTTAGATTATTATTATGATTATTAAGAAAGGAAAGCCTCATTTAATAATTTCCGCATTGCATCGACAGGCACGTAGCTGGCCGTCCTATTTTGGGGGACCAACACAAATTCTTGGGGGGACTAAGCCCAAAAAAAGCCAAAAATAGCACAAAATAACGTTTAAAAAGTCCTATTTTTCCGATTTTCCTGAAGTTTGGGGTCTGAATTCCCCCCCCCTTATTCTCCCAGAGATACGTGCCTGTACATCGAAAATACGATATGTATATCGCAGCTGACAGAATCAGATTTGCACCTGACCTCAGTTCGTATCTACTTTCTCGCGGATCGCAGAAATTTTCTGTGATTTTGAGAGATTTAGGCGTTTTGCGTCTTTCTATCACTAATAAATTGATCTTCTTTGACGATTTGTCAAAATTTTCGAAAAACTCTAAAAAAGTGACGTTTTAAGCGTTTTAAGCTACATATATTTATTTTCTCAAAAAGTCTAAAATTTGCCGCGATATACTCATTCTTTTAACCATATTTCGTTCAATGTTTTGAATTTTTTGTGATTTCTTTCTCGACATTTCCGTATGTTTTTATGCTCTAGAAAGATAGAGTATCGTCAGATTCGCCGAAAAACGATTTTTTTGACGATGGACCATTTTTGGTTTTACTAAAGCAGTTTAAAGATTTACCCCCTCATAATTCGCATGCTGTGCATGTCTGGAAACAGCGCGTTAAAACCGTGTAAAAACGCACCTTTTTTCGCTACATACTTTCTGGTACAAGTAGGTACTTGATGTATATTCTTTGTTCCGTAAGTTCATTTTTCTTTACATTGGCCTATATTCAAATTCGCCCTATTGCATGTATAGCGGAGTTTGCCTTTGCTTAAGGGGTGTCAGTCATTCGGCTGCTAACGATATTTTGTCCATAAATCAAGAGGATTTAAGATCAAATCCAAGTGCTAATCGTTTCAATGCTGCAAGCACTCTTGCTTCTTTCGACTTTCCCTCCAAGAAACCATCAATTGTGTCCCAAGAGGATGATTGGCAAATCCTTACAGTCGAATCCGCTGAGTCAGTAAAATGATATGTGTTATCAGATGTGTTGATTAAATGACTTCTCAGTTTTTTTACATCTTTCTGTGTATACGTACTTGCTCTACTAGCACTAGCTTTAGCAATCACTTGTATCGCACTACTCAGATTTGAATTTTGAATGTATAGTATGATTTAGGGAAAACAGCTTCTGTATATTGTTCACAATATATGTATATATTTATATTTATATATATTTATCGAATCCAGCATCATATAGTAATATTTCTCGATCTATTAATATTTTCCATCTAACTTGGTAATGAAATAACTTAGTATTTTCAGATATTTTACGCGGGAACAAGGTAAGACAATATTGAATAATCAATTATTGATTAATTATCCCTTTTGCTCTTAAATTGCATTATAACAAAGCTTAGATCGTTAATCGTAGACTATCTGAGTGCTGGATCTTCTACCCACATAAACCTGGCTGTTAATTGAAGCTATTCCAAGCTGCAAAGCTTGCTTATTGAAAGAAATTGTGATCGCTTCCGTGAAACCACTGGAAATGATTGAGAGACGATTATTGTTGTTTGTTCTTGGATATTGAATTAAAGTTTCGAACATACTTCAACGTGATCAGAGTTGTAATACTCAAAGAATACCTGTTTGAAAAGTTTAACCTCTAGTAAGAGAATTTTTGACCCCCCCTTTGATTTTTAGAAAAAGTTTATGACTGTTTTTGGCCAAAAATTGGAGGTCATTTACCGCTACCCCCAAATAGCCGGAGTTCCCCACCCGAATTTTCGAGCCGTTACAAGCGCATATCATCGAGTGCTCAGCCGTTACATGCGACATCCTGTTACAGTTAGCATCTTAGAATTGCTATTATTACTTGATTCTTGTTTTACTATCAAATCAGGCCAAGGAAGTCTTCCAGCGACGATTTCTTCGACTCTTTCACTTCTACCAACACGTCGGCTTATTCCAATGGCAGTGAATATTTGGGAGAAAATAAAAGAGACGAGTGAGCGTTTTGATACTATTTCCGCTTGTTTTATTGGAGGTCCACCCCGCGATGACTATTTGGAATTTTTGACGAATAATGCGAATTCCTTTTTTAGACTAATCGGGCAATTTTAAATAATTTGACTTCTAGTTGTACTAATAGAACAATTCATGAATGATGGAAAGAATTTTTATTTCTACCATTTTAAAGTATAATTGCGGTCTTTTTCACGCACTATGTATCTCAAAAATTGTCTCACGGCACTTTTTGTTCCCTCAGAATCGCCTGACAGGAACTGATTTTTCATAACCTTAGGTTAAGGTAATACCATCCCTCACTACCCTTTTATGCCTAATCTATATTTGGTCGTCATACTCTGACTATAAAACTGTTTTTTGCTTTTTGCATGTATACGCTATACAAGCACTCAAATCTATAAACTTATATAATCAGAGCTATCTTGCATTAGAGCTTCATCCTAGGCCACTTGATTTCTTAAATCTCTTTCGATTCAGAGAAAAATCGATCAAAGTCGGAAGTAAGAAATCCAGCTAAATCCAGTAGATAATTAAAAAATTTTGACTAAAAAGATCAGCTCAAAAAAGCTATTTTATGTGCATAGCTCGCAGCAGACATTTCGTAACATTACTTGACTGGACTTCAATGATACATCGTGAAAAAATTATATTTTTTACTTATATTTCCTTTCATTATGTAGAATTTGTATCAAATCAATATTTTTGCCAAAATTTTATCAAATTTTTTCTAGTTTTCGCGAATAAAGTCACCAATTTGCAGAAACTACTCGAAATAAGCGTCCGCCACTTTTTATTCATGTACCTCTCAAATAAAACAAAAAAGTTTGATAAGTATTAATACTTAGAATCTTTGTATCACGCCAGCATACACACACGGTCAAAGGTTCTGTGAGGGGTAAAGCGAGTTTTCTTTGGGAGAGGAGGGGCGTCAATGAATACTTTCTGCTATTTATAATGTCTAATTTTAATACATAATACGGTGTATCTTATTCTTCATGAATTTTTGTGGTTAAATTTGCTTGAAAACAAATAACACTAAGGGCGATCGAAATTTTGGGTGAGGGTCCCCGGCGATTTTTTTCAAGGGGTCAACGACCTCCAATTTTGGGTCAGAAACGGCCAAAAAATTTAAATTTTTTTCAAATGGGAGCGGGCGGGGTCAAAAATTTTCTGGTTTTGCAAACTGGGGGACCCCCCACCCCGTTTTACACGTGTGGTTAAACATCGTTTGATGCTCTCTCATGGTTCTGGTAACAGGTTTGGTTCCAAAACGACTTGAAGGGGATATGCCTTTCAAAAGTCCTGCTAGGGAATACCCTCCCACCACCCCAACCCAGTGTGCAGGTGTGCACGCCAGTAACTATTCGCTTTTTCAACCAGAAAATTACGCGCAAAAAATGCTGGATTTGCTGCTTCTTCAATAGCCAGCGCGGATGATTTGAAGAAAAAGTTTGGTAATGCCAAAGCAATTTCGTCCGATCAATTTTTTGGCCCCGATCGTGGCTACGACGTGAGTTAATAATTTGATAAACACCATAGGCGGGGGATAACGTCTATCTTGACTACCCCATGGCCACCCAGTACCCATATAGGAAATTAAGGTTTAAATTGGAATACAAGTGAAAAGAAAGATAAGGAAAGATTGAGAGATAATGGAAAATCAAGCAAAATCAATGAACCAGCCAACCAGGAGGCCAACCAATCAACCAGCTATCTGGCCAATCGACCAACCAACCGACTATACTAACTAACCAACCAACCGACCAACTAAATGGCTAGCTAATTAAAAGTTCATAATCTGAAAATAGAATTAGATTATCAAAACTTCTCAACACATGTCTTGGGTAGTCTTGGGATTTAATCTCAAAAGCTAATTGAGCCATATGTATGTCAAAATTTTTTTGCGACACGAGAATTAGCTAATTTTCCATATGTAACGGCTTTTGGGGCCCTTTTTCTTATGTAAAGCAGGGTCAAACAACCCATCTAGTGACCAACCAATCAACCTTCACAAAGAGGGTTCGGTACCCATAGAACCCAAATCCATTCCCCAGGTATGATTAACACACAGAAACAAGAGCTTGCTTAGTTAGGCAATTTTAAACATTATATCTGTTTTGAATCGTCTGAGCAAAGTTGATTATACATAGTCCTGCATTTTAAGTTGCGTTGCGCACGCCAGAACATTATTGCTTCTTTACAAACAGGCTAGTAGTGCATCATGGTAAAATTAGAGCTGATAAATATATTAAGTTTCTCAAAGTATTTTTAATCACTTATTCTAAATCTTAATATATTAATCATTATGTTCTAGTGAAGACTTACATATGAATCACTATTAAATCGAATCTAGCCAATGCAGGAAGTTTGGCAGTTCAAATGAATATTACATGCGGTGCTTTTTTGCGTGCAAATGAGATAGTCAGGTCATTTGCGCGCTTTGCATCAAGGTCAGATTTTCAGTTATAAGGCGCATTTCCCTCCGAATTAAGTCATTGATGCATTTGCACACGTTTCATCATTTTTGCAATTACTTTCAGAATAAACTCGGATAATACAAGCGTCGGAAATTTCATGGAGTTTGCGGTAAAATTGTCCTAGGAAGCTAAACTCGTAATTTGAACGATCGATTTTAATTATAATTTAATTTTTAATTTAGTTAGTTGCTAATAATTTTTGCTAATTTTTAATGTTCAATCTTCCTTGTTTTTTTAAGTGCCAGTCTAGAATGAACGCAAACCGCTTTGAGGGCCAATCTTCGATATCGAGTGCCGAATATTTTGACCGCGATGAAAAGTCGGCCGGTGTCAGGTCATCGCTTTCCGGTTTCACTGCTCCGGACGTGTCGGAAATCAAAGATTCCGTTAAGCTGGGGGTCACAAAGGTGGCCGGAAAATTGTCTCAGCTGTCTAACAGTGTTTCGAGTTATATGAGCAGCGTAGGTTTTTCCAGCATTTTTATTATAGCCGATTAATACTAATCCGGGTTTGAATCAGGCACGTATCTCTGGGGGGAATGGGGTGGGGTTTCGGACCCTCCTCCCCCAGAATTCAGAAAAATCGAAAAAATAGGACTTTTTAAACATTATTGTGTGCTATTTTTGGCCTTTTTGGTCTTAGTCCTTCCAAAATTTGTGTTGGTCCCCCCAAAATAGGACGGCCAGCTACATGCCTGGTTTGAATTCAAACAAACATCGAAATTAAAGTCAGGGTCGGTGAGGGGGGGATAAAATCTCAGAAATTCAGACCAGTAAATTTAGTGCTTTGTCGATTTTTTGCTATTAAAATAACGAAAATGGTCAAAATAGCATATAAAACGCTTTTTCATGGCAATAGTGCATTTTCGGTCTATTCTAA
Source organism: Mermis nigrescens (assembly GCA_036768485.1). Taxonomy (NCBI): domain Eukaryota; kingdom Metazoa; phylum Nematoda; class Enoplea; order Mermithida; family Mermithidae; genus Mermis; species Mermis nigrescens. The sequence continues at coordinate 39,729 of JAVLUZ010000158.1, forward strand.
CTGCATTATATCGCTTTTAGCACTAGAAATTATAGATATTGACCAATTTAGCAAGAAATTTTGATTTTTCAGACCATTTTGACACAATTTTGGGCGCTTTTTGAGTAAAAAGCACATACAATTATTAATCCGGCGCGAAGCGCCGCAAAATTCTTGCATTATTACTGCTTTTGTCCTCAAAAATGATGTAGCAAATGTTTCGTCGGCTCAAAATCGCTGGACAGTACCTTCCTGTCTAATGCTTGGAGGTACTCCCTTCACCCCCTTATGTGAATGTGTGGCTCGAATTCTCCCTTTCTTAACCTCATTTTTTAAATATATCATTTTTAGTATTTTTTATTAGAGATTTATTTTGTCAGGGTTGTAAACTTGGATTAGGGCGAATCCAGGATGCTTTAGTTTATGACTCGTAAACCAGTTTTGGATTCGCGCTTGAAGTAAAAAAATGGACAATGTGTGGCGTGAAGCACCAAAAAATTATTTCTTTTTTAGCAAAAATATGCGATTTTCTCATCTTTTCGTGCATTACCTTGCTTTCAAAAAATTTCTGATGGGGAGGGGCGTACCCTATGTAGGTACCGCCTTGTATGGAACCAAAATGAAAAAAAATTTCACGTTATTATGACCTGACAGTGGCGTTCAAATTTCTTAAGTAGATAAATCATTAATTGTCTCATCATATCTTACATAATAGACCGAAAATCCGTAATTAGCGTACGAATAGCAAATAGCGAGCTTGCAAAATTTATTGTATTTATTACTTATTTATTTGTTGGCGCTGTGCCAATAAATTTTGATTTCTATTGTATAAATTTCGAATTGTCATAAATGCCACCAGAGCGCAAGTCAGCGTGCTAAGTAGGCTGACCAGAGAAGGGGGTCGCTTAGGTGCCTCTCTTACATCGGGTTTTGTCGTTAACTAGGTTTTTAAAATTGAATTTTTGCCTCGAGTTGTTACATCGCGTTAATAAGTCATTGTTAGCATGAAATAGCAGAAACTTATCATTACATACATTCAAAGAATACTCGTCGAATTCGGTAAAAGAGTAGCAGATATTCAAATAAAGAAACGAGTGTGAGGTCTAATCATACATGGACAAATCGTACAACTTCATTCAACCCGGTATCAATGGTAAGTGGGTCGGTATCAATGGGAAGAGCTGCCGGTATCAATGAAATATATAGAAGAACAAATAGAAGAAAAATTATGGAAATTCACAAAAATGACTCTAAAATCAATCAATCAACTAGAAAATGGAATATGAATCCAGGAAAATATGTGAAAAACCATTTGAAAATCAGCTAATCAACCAATCCATCAATGACTAACCAACCAATAATCAGTCAAACCACTGTTTTTTTTGTACGAGCCTCTTTGTACATGTGCAAAGATCTCCGGAAAAGTCTTTGTACGAGCGAAAATTTTTTTGTACATATAACATATAGATATGCAATTGAATGTACACATTTTTACATACTACTAGATTGTTATCCGAGACCCGCATGCTTCGCAAAAGGTGTAACTTTGTCCTAAATTCAGCTGGTTATATAAGTTCGGCCCGAAACGCTAAAATTTTCATGAGTCGTAGGTTTAAATTACACATAAAATTCGACTCAGCAACTTAAAATGACTTGTGTTACACAATTATAAATAATGAGCGGTTTCAATGTGCTGACTGAATCTCACAATAGACACCAATTTGCTTATGAATTTAATGCAACGCAAAGATAAAAGAGTCAATTTTATCTTCAAACGGCAGAAAACAATGCAAAGTTGTTTAATAGTTCTTTTTTCTGCATAAAATCTTTATTAAACAGTGGAATTAGATGTAAAAGATGCTTCAATCTGTACAAAGATGCTTCAATCTGTACAAAGATGCTTACAGATAGATTTTGGAGTGTTAAATGCCCGCGCTTAGAGCTAAATAGAATGTAATTATGATACTCGGCGCGCAGCGGAAAATTTTCAGAAATTTCGCTAAAAAATACTCCAAAAACGTTAAAATTACTATTACTTTGCCCCAAAAAGTCTTTGTACATTGTACAAAGATGGCTCCGAAAATCTTTGTACGAGCCTCAAAATCTTTGTCTCGTACAAAAAAAACAGTGAGTCAAACAATCAATAACTAACCGATTAACCACTAAGAAACCAATCAACCAACTAAGCAACCAATCAACCAACCAAGCAACCATTTAGTACAAGGACAACCAACCAAACAATAGGGCAGCCGGTATCAATGGGAAGACCGGCCTTTGTCCACGTATGGATCTAATCGCGTACTTACTACACATGTCATTATAGGCTGCTCATTTGACTATGACGAGAAATCATGCACCCATTGTGATAATCGTTTTTGAATTTTCGATTAGGTGTATGACTTTATTCAATGCTTAAGACGTTGCTATAAAGACCTTGTAAAACTAGTCCCTGACTGAACATTACAAATTCCTAACCTGATTCATATTCTATTTTCTTTGATTTTTTACTGATCGACGACATGTATAGATGTGAAAGGAATGATGGGGTGGGGTTCTTTCATAAAAGTCAATCGTTCTTTTGCAATGGCGCATCTAGGATTTTCGTAAGGATTGACGGTACCACCCCCAGAATCCTGTGGATCTCCCCAAAAAAATCGACATACCCCAGATTGAATTTTTGGTGCTATTTTTGGCTATTGGGCTCCATCGGACCCTCTGAATGCTGCTGTTCACGTATGAACGGTACCCCAACTTTTTCAGAACAGTAGAAATAGGTCCAAGAATTCGTCCTTAGCGTGCGAAATATTGTTTTTCTCACTATTACGTATCTATTGTTATTTAAAGTCATTTCCACTTCAGCATTTTCCCAAAAAATTTCAAAATTTCCGACAGTTCTGTGCGAATAAAGGATTGCATTCTTTGTCTTTAGGGAAAATCCGGCAGAATTTGTGAAATTTTGGCAGGAAAGCAGAATTGTGAAATTTTGTTAGGAAAGCACGATCTGTGAAATTCAGGCAGAAGGATTTGAAACTTCAATTGATGCTCGATATCCTGTATTTATTCATGTCAAGCAATAAATACACAAGCCCATTGAAGCATTTAACGTCAATCGTGGAGAATTTTTGAGATCAGTGTTTAAAAATGGAAGGAAACTATATTGAAATAGCTGCTTATATGGTCCGGAAATCGTTTTGAAAGTCATAAAAATGTTTGTTGATCATACAAAAACTCATTCCTGGCGCATAATATGACTTCTAGGTTGCCAACAAAGTAAATAATGCCAGCGTATGTAGGCGGAAATTTTGAGAAATTACGATCAGCAATGGACAAAGATCCATTACAAACACACAATCGTCTCTATTTCGCCAATTATGTTGGGCCAATGGCGGTAGCCCTCCCACCCCTTCTCTCCGTAAATCCGTCCCTGCCCCCCCCTTTCCGTCTGTTTTGTGTGTTATGTATCTCGCTTATAAATTTACATTTTTCATTCCCTGATTAGTTCCTGGATGGAAAAGTTGTTTTCTTGTTTTCTCGAAATCTCACTTAATATTTGGCTTTTATTGATTCTTAATTGAAATGACTGGAGTATTGTTCGAAATTTTCACATGTGTCACTTTTTGATATTTTCTAATTGAAAAAAACCCATTTGCAGTATTCTGTAAATAATCGGATCTCACCTAAAAATTAAACTTTTTCGAAATTTGATTTATCCATTTGGATGCCCGAACTTAAACATCGTGATGTGCCATGTATGTGCAAAATTTAAAGCTCTAAAACTAGATTATGGAATCTCCGTTATCAGCAAACGTTGATGGATTATGTCATACAAGTTAAGGCTCAAAATTTCGAGAAGTAGCCGAGCCGACCATTTTTAGGGAAGAGAGATAGATGAGCTCTATTTTTGGGTAAAACAGCGAAAAAACTAGAAATGTCCTAAAAATGCAAATTTTGTTCCAAAAGTCGAAGCTTGGTAGCAGACATGCACAGCATTTGAATTTTTGGGGGGCGGGGAGTGAAATTTCGAAGTGCCTTTTTAGAGCTCAAAACTTGTGAGTACGTGTCAAAAACATTGTATTTCGGCGTTTCTGATGATGTTCTATCTTTCTAGAGCGTAAAAAAAATTTCAAAAAAAAAGTCGGACAAATTGAACAAAATATAGTCAAAACATGAGTTTATGACGCGGAGCCCCGAAAATTTGACCTTTTGAACAAATAGCTAAGAAACGCTAAAAAATCGTATTCTCTACGAAGTTTTATGAAATTTTTGGAAGCTTTCGAAAAATCCCTAGTTCTGTGGGGAGGTGGGGTGAAAATTTTGCACCCTTAACCCCCGAGATCATGTATGGTAGGGGCACAAATTTCAGGTTTTAAGAGTAATGGGAGGACAACGGACTTAAAATAGGGTCATCCTCCATCCATATATGATCTTGTGGCTCCCAGAAAAATGTTAACCCCCCTGCAAAAATTTTTTCACCCCCTTCCCCAGAATTGGCGATTTTTTGAAAATTCACAAAAATTTTCTAAAAATTTGTAGAAAAGATGCTCTATTAAGCGTTTTTAGCTTTCTATTTGCTCGAAAGTGCGAAATTTTTCGGCGCTTCGCTCCATTATTCTCATGGTTTGACTATATTTTGTTCAGTTTGTTCCAATTTATTCGAATGTCTTTAATGCTCTAGAAAGATAGAGCATCGTCCAAAAGGCTGAAAACGATATTTTTGACGCGTACCCACCATTTTTGAACCGGCATTTTACAATCCTCCCAGAATTCCCATACTGTGCATGTATGCCTCCATTCCTCTTTTACATGTATAGATTATGTACAAAATGGTTATTGGTTGCAGACGATGTTTGTCTTGCATCCTGAAAATTTATTATTGCGCATGAAGCGTTGTCCTGTCAAGCCAAATCGAATCTTGTTAGCGAAATAGTTTTTTAAATCTGCATGATCATAAATCAAGAGCTTTTGCTGATGTTCGTGGCGATTAGTCCGATTTAATTAACAATTTTTGTTTCTTGTACATAGTAGTGCGTCGCGTAACAAAATTTCGTTACATTCAGAAGAAATAGAGACGGCCATTTGAATTTCGTGACATGTTGGCTGGGCTGTATGTAAGGAAAATTTCCATGATTTTGGTGTAATTTTCAATAACTTTCCTGTCTGTCTTTGAATCTAAATGTCACCTTGTCCAACCCATCGCTGTCTCAATGATTGTTCATCACCTCGTTCTGCGTTTTGTCCTCATGCTGCCATTATTCGTGCATGTCATCATATTGCTTTTGTTGTCAACATTAGCATAAACTTGCATGCAAATATAAACTAATCAACAACATGCGTCATTATATTTATGATCATTATAATATTAATATTGTTAATATTAATATTTAAATTATTATTATTATCATCATTATTGTAATCATTATTATTCTTATCGTTGTTGTCTATTTTTAATTACTTTTAGTTTTATTATAATTAATAAGCGTTATTTTTCTGTTGTTTCTTCTATTATTACCTGTGATTGTTTGTTAATATGATTATTTATATATAATTATTATTATTGATTTTTATTACCCTAAATTTATTTCAGTTGTCTTCGTTTTTACGCGTTTTCTAATGATAATTCGTGGGATTAAAATAATATACACACGTTTAAGTGAATTTATTCTATAAAAATTGCGAATGCGGTCAAAATAGCTTCTAAATCAGTCAATCATTTTCAGATTTTCGCCTGTCTTGAAAATTTTTATATCCATGTTTACTTATTTATTACGTACATACTTGCGATTTACATATACCTACATACAAAGGTATGTACATATATGCACCTAATTATACAATGCTATAAGCTTACTAAATCTTATTTTCTCGCTTATCTTAGCAAATATAGTACTACTAAATAGCTTTATTCATTATACGAATCGTTAATGCTACTTACCTGCTTTGCGCGTTGATCTTGCTTACTCTCGTTAAAATACTTCAGTTCAGATATGCGAATTGTATGTTCTTTGCTTTTTCCAGCCAAAAAAACATACAAAATCTGAAATATTATTCTTTGGCTTTTATGTTTTTTTATCATTCTTATTTATTACTTTGCAGATCTTGCAGCATTACATACTAATTTAGTGGAGAAAATTCTTATTTCTATTGAAACTTGAAAAAATAAGAGGTTTGGAATTTGACAATATGTCCTAATTTTCTGGTGATAAAAATGGTTGGCGCAAGCTTAGATTTCGTAAAGCTCCTGTTAAACGTATGATTGACCAAGCTTGCTTAAGTATTCCATTGTGTGATCAAAATGTCATTTCAAATCTATTGGGATAGCTGGCCTCCTTTAGGTGGTCGGTAAACGATTAGTTTCAATCAAAAATATTCCGGGTGTCTAATTCTTGGAGGGAGTTTTAGGAAACTTAATACGCCCAGTGCATAATTTATTTTTCCTTGCATCCATTTTTATATGATTCTACTTATTAGCTTACTAACAAGGTGCTCTTCTGCTGTTTTCCTAGGTAGTGATTGTTAGCTTGTTTTTTTGTTCGTCTCTCTTTTGTGTCATGTATAATGTCAACTTTATTCTTTACAAACTGTCTATTTCTTTTCCGTATTAAGCCCTCGTGCTCATCGCTTTGATTCTAATTCAGATGCGCTTGTTTTTTAGAATTATGAATAGATCGGATTTGCTGTCCTGCGTTGCCTCCCGGTTGATGGCGCGATAAGAGCTATTATTTGGCTTCGCATATTTCCGCTCATTATTCGCCTTTCTTTGTATCGTTGAAGGATGAAAAATTATTGATATAATTTGAAAGCTTCGAATATTAACACTGAAATCTTTGACAATTGAACTTCATCCTCTGCTTCATGTCATAAGTGTCTTGTCGAATCGCGAATAAACGAGCCTTTGTTCCGTCAATGTTTTTTCTGTGCAACGTCCCATTGAGCATGTACAAAAATGGTTTCCAAAAGTCTTTGTACATTTTATAAACGTAAATTTTTGATTACCGTAATATGGTATAGTAGCGCTTTCTGTGTGCTAAAACACGGTTTTTCGACCTTTGGTAAGGTACTTTAGCCGATTTCTGGGTTTCTGACGACAAAAATACAACAAATTATCTCGAAAGCCGAAAAATTTGACATTTTTCCTTTTTAAATGCGAATCTTGCTATAGACCAGACGACTACTCATATCGGCATGAAGCGCCGAAAATCGTTAGTGATTTTAGACCTTGTTACAGTTTTTTCTTTCCAAAAATCTTTGTTCATTTACAAATACAGTCATGAAAAGTCTTCGTACATCGGTAACAAAATCTGCCGAATACAAAAAACCGGGGTTTCTGAAAATTTGAGGGCGACAGGGCAGACGTAAGTCATTCGTCACCTCTACTTTAATTGCTTGCAATATTTGCTGCCCGATTTAATTATATGGACGTGCGTCTATTACTTATTATGCTACTATTATTTTTTGCTATCTAAAATGTATGTTTAATTAATGTGGGACTATTACTCGGTCATTGCGTTGTGGCTATTGCCTTTATTTAAAATTTCCTTAGTCTACCGTTATAATTCGGACATAGGTACGATTTATTGCCGGAAAAGGGAAAAATATTCAACTTATAAGTCTTTGTGAAGTAATCGTACAGAAGTAAGGGTTGCGCAGTCTGCTAAAAAATTTGGCCGGATTTAGGCGAATTACATCGACGTAAGCACCCTAACATTTTTCAATTCACGCTGTTTCCTGAAATAACGTTTCCGGCGATTGAAATATCTAGCATGAAGAAAATATCAAATCATGCCATGCTACTTTTGGCTTCCTGGTTTTGGTAATGTGCCTCTCGGATATCTTTGCTTTTTGCATTATTTTACGCATCATTTGTATATTTCGTCCACGCAAACTTAACGTACATATTTATAAAGCGTCTTGTTTTTTGGTCCATACTGCGTTTCCTTATATCGTTTGATTGAATAATAAGATTAAAACTGAATTAGAGCGCAGATGCGCCCTTTGCTGTATTTTTGCTTATTGGACCGTTAAATAACGATCAGTAACTTATGTTTTTACGCGGACACGTTAATAAACTTATATAAATGTTCTCGGGAATAAAAATTGGTCACGAAATTGATCAAAACTTGCTTTGCAGCACCATGATATTTTATGAATTACGAGGCATATTTCTGGATGAGGAAAGTTTTATAAAATTTCACCATTATAAACAATGCTGTGCAAAAATGTTAAAATCTCTAACCTTCACTAAAATCGCTGGAAAATAAGTCAAATTTAGACAGGAAGTTGTTTAGAGACTATAAATTACTTGCGTTATTTTCAGTGTCTGTGCATAACGTGAAACGGAAAAAGTTTTTAGAATTTACGCTAAAAAGTGGAACAAGACTACAAAAATAAGGCGAAGTGGAACCATGCAATAAATAGGTATTATCCGACGCGGAGCGCCGGAAAAATTCGAGAAAATACGATGGTCGAGGGCCGTAAATTAATGCAAAGTACATATCTATCGTTTATCCCCAACTATATTGGACCAGTTCTCTCCCTTAAATGCGCCCCTGGGTGCTTGAAGGTAGCCATGCTACACATTTTTAGGTGTCCATGGAGGCACAGATTTTCGATGAAAAAAATTAATGTCGCGAAATTTTCCTGCTTCTTTGCGTTGAATGGCACTTATTGATTTTTGCGTGCTGTGATGTGATGCTTTTTGATAGTTTATTTTTAAACTTCCGAAATTCGAACTGAAGCATACTGAGCATACATACACGTAACAGGGGGATAGGGGGATCCTTCACCCAAAGCCGGTTTTCCCATCCCCCAAAGCAGGTTAATTTTTTTTACTTCCGCTCTTTTCAGAAAAATTATATTTTTGGGCCGTTTTTATGTGTTTTTTGACCAAAATTGTAGGTCAATTACTTCCCTCCTAAAATGGCCGTGACACCCACCCAAAAATTCCTTTTGTTCTAGCTCCGTCAATATTTTTCGTTTAAATTTTTCGTTCACAAAGTTTCTCATTGATTGCACAAGTGGTTCACAAAATTCTAGGTTTAAATGCCAACATACTTTTAGAGGTTTTCTTGTTAATTCTGGCACTGTTTGACAAATTTTTCGAGAATGCTTTGTATGTTTTAACCTGACATGTACCCATTGCTCAAAGTATATTTAACCCAAAAAGCGTGAGGAATATCGAGAGATGAAATGAAATTAGAGCGGTAAAAGGATGAGTGGATTCCGTTGCAAAAGTGATTGCAGACCCTAAATCCAGGTAGTTTTATTTTATTTCAACGTCTACACTTTGTTTAAGTCTAATGCAGTATTATCCATTAATACCATGATTTTGGAACGCTTCAATCCGGATTCACAAACTGTCTTGATAAACCAAGTGCCTAAAATAATCGCGTCGTAATAAGTTGAAAAGTCGATATTTTTTCTGATGCGATGGAATAGCAATTTACACATATGTACATGGGCAAGATGAAAAAATTCAGAGGGATGTTGGAAAGTTAAAAATGACGATAGGACGAAAACACAATTTTTTTGACGCGTCTCTAGCTCTAGTATCGATACATCACGAAACAAATTTTTATCGAATTCTGCGGGGGTGTTGGATTCAGTTAATTGAGCCTGCGGATTTAGTGGAGCAGTGCATTTATTCTCGTGATTTTTTTCAATGAAGAACTAATACGAAATTTTTCTACTTCTCGATAGATTTAAACGAGAATTTGTAGGAGACCAAGCCATGCTAGTCATTTTCGAAGCTTTAGCGTGGTCCTTATTTTACGTCCTTATTGCTGCTGGTAGAGCAAATCGAATAGGTGTGTAAGCTATTAATGACCAGGTATGGACGTGGGGGCATACCTGGGCGTGTAGGGTTTGAGGGTATGCACCGTGCCCACAGAAACCTAAATACTCCCCAGAATTCAATTTTTGAATTTTTTTTTGTTTTTTTCGCAATTTTTTTGATGCCAAGGGATAATGCTCGATGAGAAACGTTAAATAATGGTGTTTTTTCGCCATACCACCATTTTTAAGGCCATTTTTTTACCTTTGAAAAAGCCCCCCAGAATTTCGGTGCTGCCTACCTATGGTGGGGGTCCTCTGACAATATATATACAGCATGGGAATCCTGGGGGTCAGGCCCCAACATTTTTTAGAAAGTGGCTATTTTGGGCTAAAACACGATGGGTACACGTAAAAAACTGTTTTTTGACGTTTCAGACAATGCTCGTTCTTTCTAGAACATAAAAACGTAAAAAATAATGTGGTCAAAAAATATGTGCATGGCGTGAAACGCCTAAAATTTGAGATTTGTGAGCCAAAAATGGGCTGAAAACGCTTTATAAGGCACTTTTTAAAACTTAAAAATAAATCGTTTATTCTGGGGGGTCGCAGCCATTTTGCGGGGGTCACTTGTTATTCTGGAGGGGTTCAAACCCCCTCCAGAACACGCCTGCCTCTTACTTTCCAGAATAGAAGAAATGGAAAATTTTCTCGAGAAAATGGAGAAAAATGAAGACAAAGAAGGAGAGAAAATTAAAAATTTTCTTCAAAAGTGCTTCAAATTGAATATTGTATAATGAGGAAGTTTTAACACTATTTTAGCGCTTATTTCAATTTAAGAGGTCATTTTGGCCGAGAAAAGTCCAATTATTGACCGCACTTCCAGATTGGCTGACCCCCCATATCGGCCATGCTGTGCATATATGTTTATGAATGACTGCTTGCCTCTTGCGAGTCCTCATAAATTTTAGGTCGAAGCTGTTTAGACATTTCAAGTAAATATGCGCCCACAACACTCATACTTGGGCAAGCTGGTACCCAAGCCTAATCTTTCGATTGGTTGCTCAGTCGGAAAAGTGTCTCTTCTGAAATTTTCTTGGCTAGTTCAACTCGTTGGTTATCTGAATTAACAGATTTGGCTTCCAAGTTGGTTACCTTATCTCATAGATTGCCGCATAATGTCCTTAGATCGGTTCCTTCTATTAACCTTTGATAAACCCAAGAATGGAAAAATGGGAAATTTTTTGGGGAAAATGAGTCAAGATGAAGGCAAAAAACGGATGCAACTTGAAATTTTATTAAAAAGTGCTAAAAATTGACCGGAAACGCTTTTTTAACGCTTATACCAGTTTTTGAGGTCATTTTGGCACCAAAAAAAGCTGAATTCTTGACCCCCAGATCAGCCATGCTATGCATCTATGTTCTGGACCCCCAGAATCCGACGGATCCCCCAAAAATCCGTGGACTTCCCAGAATTGAATTTTTGTTGCTATTTTTAGCAATTTGGCCCCATCGGACCCCCAGAATATGGTTGCTGCCCATTTATGGTGGTGGTCAGTAATCGCTCTCAGACATTTGAATGGGGTGTTCGGGAATAGAGACCCTAAGATGAAGAAATGGAAATTGTTTTGGAGAAAAATAAGGAGAAATTAATATCAAAATTAATGGAAATCAAAATTTGTCTGCAAAAGTGCTTGAAATAAGTTTTTACGCTATTTTAGCATGTACATCAGTTTTGAAGGCCATAAGGCTAAAAAAATTGGCTGATCCCCTAGACCGATCATGCTGTTAATTGGGGATGGGACTGGCCCCGGCGCCGGTGCCAAGGCAACGGCCCAACTATAAATGCAGGAAAAGATTCAAGCTAATTATCTCGTTTTTACTAACAAAATAACTTCTCAATTTCACGTTTTTCTCTACTGTTGAATCATATTCAGGTGCAAACATTATTACTTGACCAGTCAAAAATAAGAATTACGTTTCTTGCAGTGGTTGAGCTGAGCTTTTGACTCAACTTGCTGGCAAATCGTAAAATTTTACAAAACTAAAGCAAAAATTTGTCCGCTTGTTGACATGCTAGAATGTTATCTAATTAATTATATAATTTTTTGAAAATTGAATCAAGATTGATTCTTAAGTAGACATTGGTAAGACATCAGAAACCCAGAAATTAGCTAAAATACAGTACCAAAGATCGAAAATCCTGTTTTATAGTACGCAAAAATTTGCATGTACAAAATGTACAAAGACTTTACAAACGGGACCTTCTACAAAAAAAACACTGTGGGGGTTAAAAATTGAGCTTTTTCGAGCTGAAATGACCTCAAAAACTGGTATAAGCGCTAAAATGGCGTAAAAATTGCGTTATTGCACAGTTTCTGGTCAATTTGAAGCAATTTTGAAAAAGTTTTCAATTTTCATCCGTTATTGGCCGTCATTTTGCCTCATTATCAATTTTTTCATTCTTAGTGTCTAGACCGACCTACCCGAACCCCTCCCCCATGTGCATGTCTGATCTGGAACCCAGAATTTGACAGACACAAAAAATCGGTAGACCCCCAAATTGAATTTTCGGTGTTATTCTTGGTAATTTTGCCCCATCGGACCCCAGTATTTTGTTTCTGCCCATGTATGCCTGCTACCCTTCATTTCAGTCTCGTACTCTGTGGCGCATTGACCGCTCCCTTTGCTGACTTTTTTGTTCGTCATGCTTTTTTCAATGACTTTAGCAATCATTGGTTCGGGCATAGGTGGAACTGCAACAGCATATTTCTTGCGCGAAATTCAAGACAATCATAGGACAGGCACTTTAGAAATCGATTTATTTGAAGAGCTCAATACAGTCGGTGGACGATTGGTATTGACCGAAATTAATGGAGAATGGTACGAAGGTGGCGGCTCGGTTATCCATCCGAAAAATGCTTATATGAATGGATTTCTGGAAAAATTCAGTAATGTTTTCACTTTTGTATTCAACTATTCCGATATTGAAAACTATATCCTTGGGTTGGTCTTTGTATGAGCTAACAAATTTTTGTAGCTATATTATATAAATATATTTTTAAACATACACATTTTCGCATACTATCAGTATGTGACAGTGTTTTTTGTACAATGTACCTTTGTATATACATGAACAAAGATGGTACCCAAAAGTCTTTGTACATTTTGTACCAGTGTTTTTTTTGTACACGGTCCGTTTGTGCATGTACAAAGATGGTCCCCAAAAGTCTTTGTACATTTTGTACACACAAATTTTTGGTTACTATAATATGGTACAGTAGCGATTTTAGTGTGGTAAAACAGGGTCTTTTGACTTTTGATTGTATATTTTAGCTAATTTCTGGGTTTCTAACGCCAAAAATTACTGAAATTGTCTCAAAACGGCGCGAAGCGCCTGAAAATTTGACATTTTTCCATTCTAAATACAAATTTTGCCATTTTAAAGATATATAGGACAGCCAATTTTTCATATCGGAGCGAAGCGCCGAAAATTTTTTGGAATTTTACACCTTTTTACAGTTTTTATCTTCCCAAAAATCTTTGTACATGTACAAAGATAGTCCTGAAAAGTCTTTGTACATCGGGAAAAATCTTTGGCGAATGCGAAAAAAACACTGTTTTGTACATGCAAATTTTTGTATACTTTAATATGGTACTGTAACGATTTCAGTGTGGTAGAACATAGTTTTTCGACCTTTAGTAGTGTATTTGGCTAATTTTTGGGTTTCTGAATATTTGACATTTTTCCATTTTTCCATTCTAAGCGCAGTGTTGCTTATTACAAGATTTAATTCGCATATTACAATTTTTGTAATATATCTGATTTTGTAGTACAAGTTGTTTTAGCTTTCTCAGTCGAGTTTTATGTGTGAATTCCATCAAAAGCTCATAAAAATTTCGGCACTTCGCGCCGAACTAATATTATCAACTAAATTCAGGCCGAATAATCACATTTAGAAGCACGGTCTTTTTGTATTCGGCGAAGATTTTTGCTGATGTACAAAGACGTTTCAGGACCGTCGTTGTACACGTACAAAGATTTTTGAAGAACAAAAACTGTAAAAAGGTTTAGAATTCCTTATTGCAAATTCTACCATTTTGAAGATTTTCAGAGGGGCAAGCGGCTGCAAAAATGGAGCCGCGTACCCCCTTCCCTGAAAATGGCCGAGAAATATACATGTGACAGGGGTTTGGGCCATCCCCCATCCACGCTTTGAAGCCCCGAACTTCCTTGAAAGTCAGAGAATATTTGACCACCCTTCCCCATTTTTTGGCGAAAACCTGCGCTTTTTTGGCTATTTTTATGTGTTTTTACCATTTTTGATCTAGTCGCTAAGCCCCTCCTTCTAAAAATGGCGAGGGACCCCTATCCTAGATTTCCAGCCGTTACATGTATACTGAGGGACCGTCATAAAATTTGAAGCGATTACATGCATGTTTCATAGTGATAGTTCATCTATTTACTCTAGCTCATATTCTAAAATAATGTATCACTTCGTGAAATTCTAATAGTTAGGTACACTTTTGCCATACTAAAAAATTAAGTTCAAAAATTCCAAAGATTTTCACCAAAAATCGTCTGACAGTGACTTGTGTCTTGGACCCTGAGGGGGTAATACCCCTCCTCCCTTATGGGAATGTGTGATGTCTCATTTATTACATCCAATACCTATTGCATCCAATCGCTACAGCAGCAGTAGCAATAGCAAAGATTCAAATGATGTAGAGTGTGCTAATAGTAGCGACATAGACTTTATTGATGATTCAGGCAATGAAACACTGGACTAAATTTGTTTTTGTGACATAAATAGTAATAAAACTTGATATGAAAAGGCGCACCTAACCTTGCGCTTGCCATTTACTACTGAATGGAGCAGTCGCTAATTATTTCTTTTCCGATGCCCACCCCAAGTATGTGTCATGCAATAATATTTTCCTTGTCTGACCCCGGCCAGCCCCGGCCCCCGGCCCCGGCCAATAAAGTCGCCCCGGTCGATCACTAGTTCTAAGGATCAATCATTAATACAAGTATCAAAGTAGTTGATTATCATGTGCTACTAAGTCGTTTTTAAAATCACTTTTTCTAAGAGGAAGATTCCGGATAAATTATGTGTTTTTAATCAGTACAAATTTAGCCTTTTTCTTGTTCATTATAATGCGTACTGCTTTCTGATATTTTACCATCTGTTTTTTGATCATTCGAAGACAGCCTTTTTCAATGCTAAACTTTTGATGGTAAAGTTGTTCTATGTGTATGGTGAAAGTCCTTGTCTTGGCATCCCTTTAGCAGCTTTTATCTTGGAACTGCCCCCCTCTATTTTCTTATTCGCTTGCAAAATTTTTGTTTTGCTGTGTAAGTAGCAGATACAAGAATTTCGATAAGATTAACGGTTTTTTGGCTTTTCTAATTGTCCAAATATCAACATCGAATTAGAAATGGTCCCAAAATCTATTCTTTTGATTTGAAGGATCGCACTACCTCATGTGAATAAAGCCGAAAACCGCTTTAGACTGGCCCTTAAATTGTGCTCTGGTTTTTATTTCTGTTTGTCGATGTAAAGTTGAAAAAGTGGGATTTGCGTGCCGCGCATAATTTTTTTAGAACAGCAATTATGTGGCTGTCCAAAATTATAAGAATTCGTGTGTTCTATGTATATGTTTCATCAGGGTCCAAGAAATGGAATCGGCACGGCTCTATAAACGTAATCGTATCTAACTGAAAACTAAAAAATATTTGATCGTTTTGATGTCTCTTTTATATAATTTTTCTGCATCCGGTGAAGAGTTTTTAAACGTCAAGTAATATTTGTATATCGGCTTATTCAATAAGCGTTATCAAAAATTCTTTGACCTTCAGAACCATAAGTGAGGTGTAGATTTTGTTTTATATTTTGGAATTAAAAAAAAGAAACGCGCAAGAATTGATAAAAATAACACGACTAAGCTTACAAATTGAGAACATTTTGTGTCTGTTAGAATGTAAGAAAAGTGTCTTTATATATCGTTAGGATTGAAGAGACGGGAAATAAATACCCATGGCCTTTTCGGCATTTATGATGGCAACGATTTGGTTTTTGAAGAATCCGATTATTCAATTGTGACCATACTGAAGCTGCTTTATAAATATGGCACGAGTCCGTTCAGCCTGGATAAAAGTGTCAGCCATTATATTGATAAATTCAAAAAAATTTACGAAATACAGCGAAGCGGGATGTCTTTTCGCACTGTTGCGGAGCTGCTATCAGCTATTGATTCTGAATTCTTCAATCAGACGTTAGTAAGTGCTGAGGATTTGCTGAAGACAGCTGGATTTGGCGAAAGATTCGTTCGTCAAATGGTAGAACCGATTATTCGCGTCAACTACGGACAACATCTCGGCGTTCATGGATTTGTAGGTACGCTGATGACAGTTGTAACTTTTCAATTGGTAATTTTGTTCCAGATCGTTGGCAGGATTATTTTATTATTTGTAACTAGCTTTCAATGTTTTGAAGGGTCTTTATCACACTTTGGTGTGAGAATTGGGGAAGGGGTTTGCAGTTGCACCCCTCCCCAGAAATTGAAAACCCATACATACTGTACACCCCCATAATTCTATTTTTAGTAACATTTTAGGCGATATAACCCAACCAGACCCCCCAGGTTTTTCTTGCTGCCCATGTATGGTCTTTATTAATCACAATGCACACGGTCAAAAGTTCTTGGAAGGTGGTAAACCGAGTTTCCTTAGGAGCCCATTACAACCCGTAAAAATGCTTTAATTCGTTGTATTTTACTCCTCTTGATTATTCGTGATTAAGTTTGCAAGAAAACAAATGATAATAAAAACGATGGAGCCACTCGAATTATCAAATATGGACAGAATAATGGACAAAAACAAAAAGTGTCTGAATCACGGTTTTTTTGTATTCGGCAAAGATTTTTTCCGATGTACAAAGACTTTTGGGGACCGTCTTTGTACATGTACAAAGATTTTTGGGAAGACAAAAACTGCGAAAAAAGGTTCAATTTCGCAAAATTTCCGGCGCTTCGCGACGAAATGAGTAATTGTGTGTTCAATATATCTCTATAATGTCAAAAATCGCATTTTGAAAGGAAAAATGTCAAATTTTTCGGCGCTTGGCGCCATCTTGAGACGATTATTAGTGATTTTTGTCCCTAGAAACCCAGGAATTAGCTAAAATACACTACCAAAGGTCGAATAACTCTGTTTTTGCCACACTAAAATCGCTACTGTCCCATATTACAGCACCCAAAATTTTGTGTGCAAAATGTACAAAGACTTTAAGGAACCATCTTTGTACATGTACAAACGGACCTTGTACAAAAAAACACTAGTCTGAATGAATGAATGGACAGTGTACTACTCAAAAAATACTTCAGATTATAGTGTTAGGCATCGTTTGGCGCTCTTTCATAATTTCAACAATAGATTTTGGTCCGCAAATGGCCTGAAGGGATGTATGCCTTTTAAAAGTTGTGGTAGGGGGATACCCCTCGTTTAACGATTCATATGAATTAGGTACTGTCCTTTATTATTATTATTATTATTATTATTATTACTATTATTATTATTATTATTATTATTACAATTATTATTATTGATATTTTTATTATTAATATTATTATAATTATAATTATAATTATTATTAATTGAGTTATCATTAATAATTGATTATGTTACCATTTGCAATGCTTTAATGATTTTTTCAATCTAATTTTCTACGTTTATAAATATATCATATTGCACGGTGTATGATCGTAATGCATTTAATCAGGCACTTGGGTGTGGGGGAGATAGGACTAGTCCCCTCAAAATTTTGAAAATACGAGTATTTTTTGCAAGGGTCCCTAGAGGAAAAAGTGTAAAGTTTTGAAGCACATCCGAAAGACTGATAGAATAGATTTTAGCATACTTTTAAGCTAATAATCTCAAAATAGCCCAAGTTTTGAGTAAGACATGTTGAATATATCAAAATTTTCTGGGACTCTGCGCTTAATTATTTATTTTCCATATTGTGTTTGTTTGCAATGGGCACCAACCATTCAGTTCAAAACAGATCAAGCGCAGGGTCAAGCTTGGATATATTGTTTAGAAATCATTTGTGAAACCTTTTTAGTTAACTTGTTTTTTGAATTGAATATGATTTTGAAAAAATGGAATTTTTTGAAAAATAAAAAATTATTCTTCAATGTTTAGAGCTCGCTGAGAAACGCTCAAAAACAGCATTATTTTTGCCCATCTACAAGTAGTTGATGAGTTATTTGACTTAAAAATTTTAGTCCCCCCAAATTCAGAAGGCTAGCTACGTACCTACCTGCATTTAATGAACGATTATACGAAATTTGATAGAAGGAAAATTGTACGATAGTTTAAAATAAATGCTGAAACATAAATAATGCAAACGAAGAAACTCAGGAAAGGATGAAAAGAAAATGAAAGCAAATGTGAAACGCTCGATAAATTAATGATACTATGCTGAGAACAGAATGAGTAGCTTAGCTAAGTTTTATTCGGTTCGATTTTTCTCTTTCTCTTTCCGATTATACAAGCAAGATCATTGAAACACAAAATAGTAAATATTGCTTCTTTCTTAGTTAAGCTACATACTTATGTCGTATAACCCATGATGAGTAGTCATCAATCAGTGTTAAATGACTCATTATATTTGTCATAGATGCGCTTAATCAAATGTTCTGGGAGGGGTAAACTATTGATTAATTTGGTTTTTACATCAAATTGTGACACTTATTTCGTTGTATTTTATTCTTCGTAAATATTCGTGGTCAAAAAAATACATAAATATAAATATACGTATATATAAATAAATAAAATATATCATATTCAAAATATATCGTATTTAAAATATATCATATTTGTATGAAAACTAATAACAATTATGTCGAAGAAATTGCCTGCAATATCAAATAGTTATATACTAAATACCTAATTGAAGAAAAGTGTCTGGATGAATGAATTGAACAATTTACTGATCGAAAAATAAGTAATTTGGCTTGAAATCATACTGTTGGACGTCGTTTGACGCTTTTTCATCATTCGAGCAATAGCTTTGGTCCAAAATGGCCTGAGGGGATGGATGTGCTTTCCAAACGTCCTGAAAGCGGGATACCCATCAGTGTGCATGTTTGACTTGTGCTCCAAATCATTTTGTCACTTATGAAAGTGAATTACAGCATAGTCCATGCTTAATTCAGGTTTGATTGCGCTTGGTGGTGCTCGATCACACTTGTGGTCTGTGTCCGGTGGTAATAAGCTTATTGCGGAAAATTTACTCAACGAGTCAAGGGCGAATATAAAATTCGATTGCACGGTCGACAACGTATCGAAATTAGGGGAAAATAATTTCACGATTCATTGTTCGGATTCTGATACATTTTACTATTACGACTACGTCGTTTGCGCCTCGCCGCTTATTAAATCGGAAAATAACGAAAACATCAAATTTATCGGTTTTGAAAAGCCGCTCGCCGACTACGGCTTCGTCAAATACCACAAATTATTCGTTACGTTTGTCGAAGGGCGTTTAAGACCTCGATTCGAGCGACTTAGTGCGATTCTGGCCTGCTGCGAATACGAAAATTTAAATTCGATCGGCGTCAGTCGCCCAGTTAGCTTAGGAACGGATACTTATTCGACTTACAATTCGAGGGTCGAAGGTCAGAGTATAATATTTAAAGTGTTCAGCTCGGCCAATTTGACGCGTAGCGATCAGACTGGCATTTTAAGCCACTTTTTCGAAAACGATTTTCGCATCGCGCGAGTGATAGAATGGCGAGGCGCCTATCCGCAATTCGAAGGCGAATTTGATTTGGTGGCCAAATCTGCTTTTGAAATTTACGACGACGTCTTCTACGTCAACGCGATCGAGACGGCGGCGAGTGCGATGGAGATGAGCGTCATTGGCGCTAAAAACGTCGCATTGTTGATCGGCGACCGATTGTTGGCAAAAAGCCAAACTGAATCCACCTACGCGAAAAGTTTGCGAGAAAAATCTGAACTATAATTGATAGTATTTTTATTCACTCTGCTTACTTAAATTCAGGCACATAGCTGCGGGGGGATAGCGGGGACCATAGGTGCACAGCATGGCCGATCTGGAGGTCAGCCGGTCTAAGGCGGGGTTAAAATTGAGCTGTTTTGGGCTAAAATGACCTCGAAAACTGGTATAAGCGCTAAAATGGCCTTAAAACTGCGTTATTACACAGTTTCTCATGAATTTTATTTTCAATTTTCATCCGTTTTTCGCCTTCATTCTGCCTCATTTTCCCAACAAAATTTTCCATTTATCTATTCTGGAAGGTCTTTACCCCCACGTGCATATCTGGGAGACTAGCTCCCCTAAAATTTCAAACTACGAGTATTTTTTACAAGGATCCCCCAAGGTGAAAAATCGAAAATTCTTGAAGCGCATTTTAAATACATACCGCTAGAATTGATTTTAGCACACTTTTGAGCGAATAAACACAAAATTTTTGGTCGATTCGCGCCGGACTTATTGCTTTAGTAAAACTTTTGTTTTCCAAAGAGCCGAAATTTGATTATTAACATGCTGAATGTAAAATTTTTTGACGCGCTATGCAAAATATTTATTTTTAATGTTGAATGTACCAGAATTCAGTTCAGAACAAGTTGCAGGGTCATGCTTGAATATAATAATTAGAAATTATTTTTGTGGACATTTTCTACCACGTATTCTTTGAATATAATTGAAATTGAAATAAATAATTTGAATTTTAAAAAGATTATCTTAAATATGTAAAACTAGCTGAGAAACGCTTAAAAATACCATTATTTTTGCCTATCTACAAATAGTTGTTGAGATATTCGACTTTAAAATTTTAGTCATTCACAAATTCAGAAGGTCAGCTACTTGCCTGTTTAAATTTAATTGTGTACATCATTCGAAGGCGTGTTGGTCTCACGCCATATTTTCAAAATAGCTCTATTTATATGTGTTTAACAGTTAAAGATCCTTGTATTGTGTTATCCGTGAAAAGAGTCTTGGGTTTAAGGCTTTCGGGCGGGCCGTAGCCACAAGACATGTACGTGGGGGGGGGGGGTCATGACCATACGCTGGCAGCATCAAAATTCTGGGGGGTCAAGATTTTTCAAAGGTCAACGAATGGTACTAAAAATAGTGGTATCGCGAAAAAACACCATTTCCAACGTTTCTCATCGAGAACTGTCCATTGGCATCAAAAAATTGCGAAAAAAACAACAAAATCAAAAAATTGAATTATGTGGGTATTTGGCCTTCTGGGGGTGCATACCCCAAACTCCCCCTTCCCACGCCCAGGTGTGGTCCTGACCACACGTGGGCGTGGGAAGGGGGGTTGGGGGTATGCACCATACGTGGGCAGCAAGAAAATTCTGGGGGGGGTGCAAGATTTTTTGAAGGTCGAAAAATGGCCTTAAAAATGGTGGTATGGCGATAAAAACACCATTTTTCGACGTTTCTCATCAAGCACTATCCATTGGCATCAAAAAATTGCGAAAAAAACGAAAAAAATTTTCAAAAATTGAATTCTGGGGGGGGGTATTTTGATTTCTGGGGGGGGGGTATTTTGGTTTCTGGGGAGTGCATACCCCCCCAAACCACCCCACGCCCAGGTGTGGTATGCACCCCCAGAAGTTGAAATACCCCCCCCATCCCAGAAATCAAAATACCCCCCAGAAGAATTTTTTTGCTTTTTTAGCAATTTTTCGATGCCATTGAATAGTGCTCGATGAGAAACGTCGAAAAATGGTGTTTTCTTCGCCATACGATCACTTTTAAGACCATTTTTTGACCTTTAAAAATTTTTTTCACCCCCCCCCAGAAATTTTTTCACCCCCCCCCCTCCCAGAATTTCGGTGCTGCCCACTAGTGATCGACCGGAGATCCGGCTCCGGCCTCCGGCAAATCCGGCCATTTTTTCCACTCCGGTGCTCCGGCCGGAGGACATCCAAAAATCGGCCGGAGGCCGGAGAATTTGTTTTTGTGCATATTGACCAAACGTACTAATTGCTGACATTATGCGTATTAAATTTAGTCAGAGCACAATACAATAACAGAAAAAGGAAATAGCACCAAATAAAGTGTCTATCACCACCACAATAGTAAAATATTCATTTTTAGGAGGAAAGAAAATTACTCTATTGATCAATTCATCCAATCACTGTGAAAATCGCTGCAGGAAATTCCTGTTAACACTGGAACTCATAGAGTAGCATAAGATACAGTCTGGCTTGCACTACACATGCTATAATAATTTTCCAGATAATGTTGCTGTCCATTCTGTACGTCATATTCGCGGTCCACTGAACATAGCTTAGTATGTAACGCACCTATGTATATACGGTCACACACAATCATGCTTTAACATCAAATGTTGCCTATTGACGCTTTATTTAGGGCAGGCTATGGAGACAACAGCGTCTCAAATTGCTGCATAAATTATCTAAAAATAGATGGGTACGATCAGTGTTTTTTTGTACTCGGCAAAGATTTTTCCCGACGTACAAAGACTTTTTCGGGACCGTCTTTGTACATGTACAAAGATTTTTGGGAAGACAAAAATTGCAAAAAAGGTCTAAAATTCGCAAAAATTTTCGGTGCTTTGCGTCGAAATGAGTAATCGTGTGTTCTATATATCTTTATAATGGCAGAAATTGCATTTCAAAAGAGAAAATGTCAAATTTTTCGGCGTTTCGCGCCGTTTCAAGACGATTCTTAGTGATTTTTGCCCTTAGAGACCCAGACATTAGCTAAAATACACTACCAAAAGTCGAACAACTCTGTTTTTACCACACTAAAATCGCTACTGTACCCTATTATAGTACCCAAAAATTTGTGTGTACAAAATGTACAAAGATTTTTCGGAAGACAAAAACTAAAAAGGTGTAAAATTCCCAAAAATTTTCGGCGTTGCGCGCCGAAATGAGTTTGCTTGTTCTATATATATATATATATATATATATATATATATATATATATATATATATATATATATATATATATATATATATATATATATATATATATATATATATAATATATATATATATATATATATATATATATATATATATATATATATATATATATATATATATATATATATATATATATATCGAGGGCTTAGTGCCAAAAAAAGGCTAACTGCATTTTTCAGGATTGGGTTCTCAGGTGGCTTCATAGAGCTGCGGTGCATCTTAAAGTGCTAAAAGGGCCTATCTGTGATAACCAACAGACGTGGACAAGCATAGCATTAATTTTCGCTTATAGGACTTCATCGGCACTTTTTTAGATGCACACACCCCCCTTTAAATGCCGTATGGCGCCCCTCCGAGTAACCTGATTTTGAAAAAATTTGCAGATACATAGTCCTTTTTTTGCACTAAGCCCTCGATATATATATATATATATATATATATATATATATATATATATATATATATATATATATATATATATATATATATATATATAGTGCTGGCCTCTAAAAAAACCAGTCGATTTGTAACCCAAAAAACCACCCCCTTTTTTCCATAACCAAAAGGAGATGACTGATGATATTATACTGGCGAACAAGCTATGCAGTGAGAGGATTACAACTGACCCCTGGTCGCTTTCCGGATCACTCAGAAACTTGAGATATAAATTTGTCGAAAAGTTCCTAAAAATTGTCATTTTTATGATTTTTTTAAAGCATTTTTGAGGGTCAGTATTTCTACCCGTATTCATATTTAGTGGAATCTTTTATGTTTTCACGTTAGGCTCGCTTGCAGACTAATGTCAGAAAAAATTTAGTTCTCCTATGTCATCCACATAGCTACAGTATACCTTCAAAAACCAAACCTAAAAAAACCAGTTTTAACCTAAAAAAACCAGCGCCAATTTTTACAAAACTTAGCAGGAATGTGCCTCAAAGCACCTTTCATGATGCCTGATATTTATTTTTCACAAAAAATGAGGATCACCCCCAAAACTGCCAAAAAACTTCGATTGTAACCCTAAAAAAACCACTGTAACCTAAAAAAGACCAATGCTAAGTATACGTTGCCATGGCAACGAAATTACTTTTCATCAACTTGCATTATTTTGCACTGATTTCTTGCAGAGGATGTAGAAGAGACTTACCTAGAGTCGTTTTTATCACTTGAAGACTTTATTTGTGAAATTTATAGAACTTTTAATGAAATTCAGAAGAAATTATTGATTTTTATATAAATGTGATAAAATGAAGGGAAATATCGTAAAAAATGAATTTTTTTCAAAATTGTGATCATTTAAGGCCAACCAACTGTTTTACGCTGCCAACCATGCACTTCGCATAACATTTTGGGGAGGGGTGGTTTTTTTTAGTTCCCATGGTTTTTTTAGGAAAAAGTGGTTTTTATTCAAAATTTCGTATTTCATGCAAGCTTGCTATGAAATATGGCGCGCTTAACAATTCTTCCATGCAGCAAGTTATAGGCCTAGGGCAGCTGTCAAAAATAGGTGTTTGTTGACTTCTTCAATGCTATTTGTTCTGAAGTTATAAGCCAAAAACACGAAAATGTTTTTTTTTTAGAGGCCAGCACTATATATCTTTAAAATGGCAGAATTTGCATTTAGAATGGAAAAATAACAAATTTTTCGGCGCTTCGCGCCGTTTTGATACAATTTTTAGTAATTTTTGGCGTCAGAAACCCAGAAATTAGCTAAAATACACTACCAAAGATCGAAAACCCTGTTTTACCACACTAAAATCGATAGTGTATTATATTAAAGTCCACAAAAATTTGCATAAACAAAATGTACAAAGACTTTTGGGGACCGTCTTTGTACATGTACAAACGGACCTTGTACAAAAAAAAACACTGGGTACGATCAATGAATGTTTTTCACGTTTTATTCCTTATACACGCTCTTATAATCATGCCATTTTTGATGTTTTGTCCGCGCTTCTTTTTGTGATCCTACTATTCCTCATACAAGCTCATATAATCGTGCCCTTTTTGATGTTTTGTCCGCGCTTCTTTTTGAGATATAGTCAGTGGCGGATCCAGGATTTTCCTAAGGGGGCGGTAGGTGGTGAGGCGGAACCCTGACTTGGGAGGAAAAATTAGCCGTTTTAACCCGAAAATCGCTAAAAATCGCTCAAAAATCCATAATTTTGCGTACTATTTTGGGCTAATGGGGGGCGGCCTCCCCCCCCCCTAAATCCGCCCCTGGATATAGTATACGCCAGAGATATAGCTAATGGGCAACGTAATCGCTTAAAGCCGCAAACCATGCGTAAGTTTCTGTTTTGAAAAAATACAATTTTAAAGCAACTGGATACCACACGTTAGATCTTCCGAGTAGAAGTTGAAATACCCCCCCAGAAATCAAAATACCTCCCCCCAGAAAAAAATTTTTTTTGCTTTTTTAGCAATTTTTTGATGCCATTGGATAGAGCTTGATGAGAAACGTCGAAAAATGGTGTTTTTTTGCCATACGACCACTTTTAAGACCTTCTTTGACCTCTAAAAATTATTTCACCCCCCCCAGAAATTTTTTTCACCCCCCAGAATTTCGGTGCTGCCCACCTATGGTCCTGACCCCCAGAATGGGAAAATGGGATATTTTTTTGAGATGGGGCAAAATGAAGGCCAAAAGTGAATGAAAAATAAAACTTTTCTTCAAAAGTGCCTTAAATTGACCAGAAACTGTGTGATAATGTGGCTTTAACATCGTTTTAGCGCTTATACCAGTTTTCGAGCTCATTTGGCCCCCAAAAAAAATCAATTCTGCTCCCCCCACCCTTAGACCGGCTGATCCCCTCCCCCAGATCGGCCATGTTGTGCACCTATGTATGGTAGCCACCATTTCATTTCTGTGCATGCAAAAGTCTTTAGTCAAATAACAAAAGCTTTAACGCAATAAGATTCATTGAATTTTTGAATCTTTTATATGAGCTCTTCTACTCAAGGGAGCCAAAAAAGCTTTGAAAAATAAAATAATTCCGATCTCCATAAAACTTGATTTTTACAAAAGATTGGAAAAGATTTACGCAAAGGACATACATAAATTCTGCAGGATGATACCTACTAAGTTTTAGATTAAATGCAGCAATTGATGCGAATTTCCCAGAGAATTGAACCTAAATTTTTTCAATTTTCAAAATCATTTAATGCCAGTCAATCGTTAATAGCTGTCAGAGTTAATTAGTCTCTCTGATTTCATGTATAAAATTAAATGATGAATACCGAAAAACATTGCTACCCGGGCATGGTCGATATTATGTACAGGGTGGTCCAAAATAAACCACTACCCAACCCAACCCACGTTTTATGTCCTAGCTTCAGAACCACGGCAGTTAGGCACTAAAAATTTTTCAAAAGAAACAAAAAAGTCTCGCAAGACATGCAGAATCTTGCACTTGAAGCTCATTCCATAAAAATAACGTTTTTAATTATTCAAAAGTGCTTATTTTGAGAAAAATACTGCATATCCGATTAAACATCTGTTTGTAAATCTCTTTTCTTGCCCCAATCACTCACTAATTCAATCTTACATCTGATTGATGAATAAAATGTTCAAAGATTCAATAAACACGTTCAATATCAGATTTGTTGCAATCTATTCTCATTACCTACCTACTAAAAGAATTTTGAACATGGATTTTCAACACTTTAGAATACAGCGGGTTAATATTTAATCTCCTCCCTCACCCATATATATGTGCCGATGTGTTGTGTTGACCTGACCACCTCTAGCTATTGGCAGGATTTATTTTTAGATCAAACCCGTCATTTTGATGTTTTAGCCTAGCTACATATGTAGGTGTAATTTGGAAATGCTGCCTGTGATGTTTGGTTTCTAGCATGTCACTAATTAGATATCTGATTTCTGTGACGATATGAACTCCCTTCTGAGGCTTTCATGATTTAGAGCAACATTTACATGGTCCTAGTTGCATACCTATGAAGTTCTCTCCTTCCTTAGCCAAACAGACACTGGTCTGGCAGCACTCAAGCTGCCCGCATACGTGTTCTTGGTTGAGGAGGTGGTTTGACCTCCAGAATGCCTGCTGATCAAACGTGGGCAGCACCAAAATTCTGGCGGGGGTGCAAGATTTTTCAAAGGTAAAAAAATGGCCGTAAAAATCTTGGTATGGCGAAAAAACACAATTTTCAACGTTTCTCATCGAGTACTATCCATTGGCATCAAAAATTGCGGAAAAAAACAAAAAAAATTTTAAAAATTGAATTATGGGAGTGGTATTTCGGTTTCTTGGGGGGGGCATTTGGTTTCTCGGGGGTGCATACCCCCCAAACCCTTCCCACGCCCAGGTGTGCTAGCTGATCCCCCCGCGAAATGGTTGCTGAGTGCTGGCTGACCATAGGTGGGCAGCACCAATATTCTGGGGGGGGAATTTTCAAAGCTCAAAAAATTGTCTAAAAAGTGGTCGTTTGCACACCTGGGCGTAGGGGGTTTGGGGGGTATGCACCCCTCAGATACCAAAATACCCCCTCAGATATCAAAATATCCCCCCTCCCCCAGAATTCAATTTTTGAAAATTTTTTTCGTTTTTTTTTCGCAATTTTTTGATGCCAATGGATAGTGTTTGATGATAAACGTCGAAAAATGGTGTTTTTACCGCCACACCACCACTTTTTAGTGCCATTTTTCGATCTTCAAAAAATCTTGCACCCCCCAGAATTTTCTTTCTGCCCACGTATGGTCGTATGGCGAAAAAACACCATTTTTCGATGTTTCTCATCGAGCACTATCCAATGGCATCAAAAAATTGCTAAAAAGAACCAAGAAAAAATTTAAAATTTTGAATTCTGGGAGGGGGTATTTCAACTTCTGGGGGTTCATATCCCCCCAAACCCCCCCCCCCTCACGCCCATGTGTATGGCTGACTCCCAACATTGTCGATAATCAACAAAAAAATCGTGTTGCTCTTTTATTCGTTTTTAGCTGTATTTTAGTCACCACAAGTGTCTCGATTTTTCGGCGATTCACGCCGTATGTATACATATGTATACCTTTTTGACTAAATTTTATTGAATTTGTTTAAAAAATTTCTGAATAGAAAGAACGGAAGCGTCGGAAGACTGTGTTTTCGACTTGTAGGTATAGTCTGTTTCATTTATTCGAGAGCTTTTTATTACATAATTTCTCCAAGGGCTACAGTAAGCGAAACAGGACGAATTACTGTAATTTGGCAGATCAGCTCAGTGAGGGCGAGTGGTTGGAATTCTTCCATTTTTAATGCACTGATTCGCCCA
Organism: Mermis nigrescens; assembly: GCA_036768485.1. Lineage (NCBI taxonomy): Eukaryota > Metazoa > Nematoda > Enoplea > Mermithida > Mermithidae > Mermis > Mermis nigrescens. The sequence goes on from JAVLUZ010000158.1 coordinate 67,747, forward strand.
TATGAATTTAATTTAGGCATTTAATTAGTGCTGAGACATACAGTAAGTGCGCTAAATAAAATGATTTCGGCTGGAATTGATCCCGGGTTGCCTCGGCGACAAGCACACGTTTTACCACTGAGCTATGCGCTATAGTTCGCGACGTTTCTTAACATCTTAGTCTATGTGCTTGAAGTGTCAACTTAGGATAAGCTATGAATCAGATAGTGTTTCGGGGTCGTTTGAGGGCGGGAAATATTAAATTCAAGTGAGATCAGACAAGCACAAGGGGCATCAAGCTGAGATCTACGAACTGGACTATCAGAACGGAACAATAGGATTGCAGAATGAGAAACGAAGAATAAAAACGGAAGTAAATTAAATATTTCCCTAAAATGTCTGAAATTATTCAGTAACCAGTTGTAAGCTATTTTAGCATTTATACTGTTTTTGACGCTATTTCGGCCCTCAAATTGTGCAGTATGATCGAGAGGTGTTTTTGGGGAATTCGGCTCCAGAATGGTTACAGATCCCATCAAATTAGCTGTGATTCCCACGGTCGTCGATTTTTCAAAAAATCATAAAAAGTGTGCCTTTTAAACGTTGAAGACAATTTTTTGACTAAAAAATGTCAAATTTTTGACAGTGTTATCAGATACATACTTATTCGCTTCAATTAAATCGAATTTCAAGCAGCGACCAAATTCTGGGGGTCCGATGGGGCAAACTCGCTAAACATAGCACCAAAATATGAGGATCAATCGATTTTTGGTAGTCCATCGCATTCTCGGCGAATGCAGACCAATCTCGCCCATGAGTGGTCTCGTCCGACTAATATCAAAATCAGCCTCTGCTTAAAGCCTAGAATGGGCGGATTGCAGCTATCGGAAACGAAGATGTACCCACCTACGCATTTGTAAAACTATATACCTACGTAGCTTCATGCGGCCACATGTATGTAATTAAATTGCCTGTGCTAAAACTTATTACCCAATTCGAATTTCTGTATGCAAGGTAGGCATTCATCATTCAGAAATAGTAGTTACGGTAAAAATACTGTCTAACACTTTTTGGAAAACCTAGGGGTCGGGTCTACACTAACCTTTGGGTATTTTAAGTTCCCGGCGAGACAAACCCCCCAGACCCCCTGCGCCAATGTTTGCTCATTACATAACTTATTGCACTTCATCGACTTTTCTGAAATTCAGGAAAACAGTCACTGCCACACATGGGCGTGAGGTTTGTGGAACCCCTCCCCCGAGAATCTAGCGGACCCCCAGAATTTAATTTTTGGCGATTTTGGCCCAGCAGACCCCCCAGGATTTTGCTGCTGCCCATGTTTTTCACTGCAGTTCTGCGACCTGGTTTCTGAAATTCAGAAAAATGGTCAATGAAGTTCCATGACCTTTTTGTTGAAATTCAGAAAAACGGTCACTGCAGTTCCGTGACCTTTTTTTGAAATTCAGAAAAACGGTCACTGCAGTTCCGTGACCTTTTCTTGAAATTCAGAAAAACGGTCACTGAACTTCCGTGACCTCTCTTCTGAACTTCAGAAAAATGGTCACTGCTGTAGACGGACGTGTCGGTTTGAATGATTACGAGGTGCTTGTGGGGCCAATTCTACCCGGTACAGTACACTTTTATTTAAAATAGTTAAATGACTGGTGTATAGAATTAAAGACAATAAGATAGCCGGACGCTGGACGATAAATCAAGCTGTAGAGCGATGTGGGCGGAATGCAAGTTGGGGGACCGACCAGGGGCTTTTATACTTTTTTAATACATGTGAGTATGGTCATTCCCGGGAGAGCTAGTTGGCGCCGCCTGTAGGTTTCTACGGTCATTTAGTGCTATAAGCTATATTATTTTTCTCGGTGTTATTCATTTGGTGACTAAGCTGAGACATGGGGCGTTCACGTGGACTACAGTTTGCTGGGCCTTGGAAAAGCTTAGAGTTAATGCTAGCTATTTTTGAACGAATGGCCATTTTTCACGTGAATGGTATATTTTCCAGAAAACGGAGTGGGCGAGTGTGAGTGAGCCTTGTTTTTGAAATAAAGGGACGCTAACTTGGCGCCAGTTTTCGATCTGCAGCTGCCGCTCAAAATAGCTTTTCTAGTTTTCAAGAGTAAATAGTTTTATCGCTCAATGCTAGAATAATAAAACTGAGTTATAGTGTGTGAGTGTGTCACCAAGTGATAGACTAGCTCTATGTTATTATTTCATATTAGTTCATTGTGTGATATTATTCGGAAATATTGTCTGATTTAGTGTGTTATGAGAGATTAGTTTTCATTACATTCTTCCCCCTACGTTAGACAGTGCCCCCACTGAAAAAGGAAATTGGTTAGTGGATGGGATAACACAAAATAAAGTAGCAGTAACAATGATTGCGAAAGAATCACTTATCATCGTGGCTTCTTATTCTGTATTCGAAAATCAATGGCTCTCCGGAGACGCTGTTCTTTATGGTGCATTTCTGGCTCTGGCAGCATTGGGAATTCGTGGTGTAAAACTTCCACCCAATGCTTGTAAAATCGGTAGTAGTTTGTTGTCCACTGGTGGTCGGGACAACGGCGGAAATTTTGGTAAAAGTCGTTGATGGTGCGGTCGACCAATATGGCAAACTTCTCCTCTGTTTGATCGTTTGCCATAAGTGGCCTGGGTGATTGAGCATTGGATGTGCTTGGTCGTTCTTGTGGCTGGGAAGGTGGTGTCCAAATGGGCGGCTCAAGGGCGACGTTACCAACGTTCTACATGCGTGGCCAAAAGCCCTGCCTTGGCCACACAATGCCAAGGCCTGTAATGCTGCCATAGTGTTGGTCAAGGAATGCAAACATGTCTATGGCGGCTACAGCTTCAAATGTGCATAAGGCGGGTTCGGTCACGAGTGCATCCACGCAAAACATCGCCTTAATATGCATTCTGAGTGTTGGGTCAGGGGCAGTGTGCGGTAGGAGTTCTGGGAATCTTGTTGTAAATTTCTTTGCCACGCTTTGGAGTTCAAGTTCAATGCACCAATCTTGTAGTGAGAGGTCGGTGTTGCCCAAGGTGCTAGGGCCATAGGAAACCACCAAAAAATTCGGATCTCGTAAAAGTACTTGTATGGGATTAGGGACCCCGCCTAGCTCCTTTACGTCAAAAAGGAGCACTAATCCGTCCGGGGCGGGCGAGGGCAAATAGTTCGGTAAAAGCTGGCACACCAGGCATGGCCGGACTACTTAATTCAGATAAAGCCAGTGTGTACGGTATGTGTGGGTCGGATCGAAGTAGATATGTGGCTTGTTCGGCAGTGAAATCATATGGGACCTTTAGATGGTGGTGGTCAAGTGGACGACGGTGTAGCAGTTTGAGCCAATTGTTCGCCAGCATCATGCACTGTAAAAAAAATCGTTGTACATGCACAATAAACTTGTGTCCAATCTACAAATCTGTTCCATGGACACAAAAATATTGTGTAGGTACTTGACAATCCGGATGTCTATTTATCCAACACAACTTTTTTGTGTTCTGCCTACAAGCTATGATGCATATTGATTAGGCTCAGATTGACGTGCATATGACCGCTTATAGCTGAAAACATGATTCATTGTAACCAGTACTAAGATAGATGGAAGGACGAAGGGTAGGTAAATACCTACCTTCATACTCTCAGTTGTGATGGAACGAAAGGTGGTGAATGCAGTTGGAGCACACTTTGTCAGTTCGTGTGTTATGCGTTTTCCAATTCTTGATTATATATATATTTTCAGAGATTGATAATACTGGCAGTGTAATATATTTATATTACCTATATATTTACTCAACTTCAATATGAGTGTGGCTGTATTCAGCTCAAATTGATCGGATCTTGTTATGTATGCTTTTATTGCCTTATTCTGTTTTACTATTCAAGTGATTTTATATGCACTGCTTGATTTGTTCTTAAGGCAAGCTTATTTTAATGACCTTTTTTACAACTGCGAATGTTCTTACTCATGATTCCTCTTCACTAGCAGCTGTCGGGCTTTGATAACATTTTTTCAACGCTGCATGCTGAATAAGATTCTGGCATATTGACTTTCTTTATCCTGAACCGACTGGAAGACATATTTGTATGTCAAAAGTGACTCTTAAAAATGGAAGATATCCTTCAATCTATTCTACGCACTAATCGCTTTTCATTCCCAATTGATGTTTAGTGAAATTCTGATAGCATAAGCAATTTTTCAGGCAAAATTTCATAAATTTTGGGAATTTTTGGAAAAATGATGTAAAATTATTACGCTTAAAGTAGACATTGAAAAGTTGACAAAAATTATTATTTCAAATATTGATATTGGATTTTTGCGACTATTTTCAGAGCATGAGAAAAACTTAGACTGCGGTTCTCTAAAAAAAAATCTTGAATTATTTACGACTTTATTTTTTCTCACAATCTGCTGCTCTTTATTTTGAATTATATTACATTACTTAAATTTGGTGTCGTAATGTAAGTTTTTGTGCATTTTCTCTTGATCGTTATTGTTTTGTGTGAATACCTAGTGAATTTTTGCTCAATATTTGTTATTTCAAATGTGGCATTATATGCCCGATGTCAAAATTCATTAGTCAGTTCTTTTAGCCAAGAAGATACGAATTTGGTTCAGAAAACTGACTAGTGCATTTTTTCATTCCTCTTGCTTGCGTTATACCTATCATCAAATGTGTGTTATTTAGCGTCTAAATAAAGCTTTCAGATTGGGGCCCAAAAATCGATATTCTGGAGGCTTGAAAGTTGTGTTGGATCTACAGAACAAATTACGTTGGCTCGACACAATAATATTTTGTTGTATAGATTGCTTTCTTATGTAGCACCTACAGAATATTGTTGTGTAACCAAGACATATAAAAGTTGTGGCAGCCAATTACTCACAACTTTTTTGTGTAATTACAACATTTTTTTTAACAGTGTGGGGATTTTGGGTGGCGAAGGTATTGGTTGGGCAGGTTGTTCTGAGTGTTCATTTGGTATAAATTCTATGGCTGGCGTGGGGGATTGATGAGGCTGCGCACATTGTGCCGGTTGTTCAAGTTGTATAGATTGATTGGAATGGGTGGGCTGTCCAAACTCAGCAGTCTCTTCAGGTTCAGGCTCTATTGTGCTCCCCTTTCCAATTGTGTCGGCTGTCATCGGGTACACTCACCATCGACTCTGCCGATGATGAGACTGAGCCAGTACGCTGACTTTTGACTGCTTGCAGACATCTAAAAAGTTAGTGAATTCCAATTTTATGGACATAAATATGTGTACAAGTTCTGAGTGTTCTCAAGGGCCGGGTCTAGAGATTAGTGTGCAACAACAGCTAGTTAGCCCAAGATTCAGTGAATTTCAAAGGGTTGCTCTTCAAAGTTTTGATTTGTAGTCGGTGATCCCCTTTAGTGTCGTTCATCATTCAACTAAAAGATGTGTGCTGTGACTAGAGTGTCTGTCTGATTTTAACAAAGAGAAATCTAATCTGATTAAATATTCATGTGTACTAAAACTAGCTTTTTTTCCTTTTCTTTTTTTGCTGTTAAAATTTTATTTTTCTCTACTACGAAGATTATATGAGTGTGGAGTTGTTTGAGCTTTAAGTCCATCTTCCCCTCCCACCTGCAAGGGTTCAGCCTCGGGTTTGGTCGAGATCCCATGTACCTTCTTTATCATAATTATCATCAAGCTTAACTTTATAAAGTTTCGTTCGGTTAAAGTGTACAGTTCCGAGTTCATTCTTCCCATTAAGTGACTCAAAAACGAGGGTAGGTGTTTTAATTGATTTTATTCTATAGGGTCCATTCCACTGGTGCATTAGTTTGTGAGTTTTTCCTTGTGGCGTACTAGGATTAAAAACCATGATGAGGTCCCCAATTTTATAATTAGTAAACTTTACTTTCTTGTCATAGTAGGTTTTTTGAGTTTCTTGGGCTTGACGAATGTTTTCCCTTGCTAGAGTCCAAGCTTTTGTCAAATATTGCTTAAAATCGAGTAAATAGTCATCTAAATCAATAGTGTATCGAGAAGCCTTAAAGTTTAGAGCAGTGTCAATAGGTAATCTTGGAGTCCGACCATAAAGCAATTCAAATGGAGAAAATTTAGTGCTTGTCTGATGCGTTGAATTATAAGCAAAAGTGACATATGGAAGGATATCATCCCAATCTCGCTGATTCTGACTCACATACATAGAAAGCATGTTTGCTAGTGTATGATTAAACTTTTCTACTAATCCATCAGTTTGGGGGTGGTAGGGTGTAGTGTTAAGTTTTTTGTGTCACAAAGAGCACAGACTTCGGAAATAAGTTTAGACGTATAATTCGTCCCTCGATCAGAGAGTAGTTGTTTTGGGGCTGAGTGACGACACAAAATGCCTTCCACAAACTTTAAAGCAGTTGTTTTAGCCGTACAATCCGAGATCGCAAAACATTCGACCCATTTTGTTAAATAGTCAGTGGAAACGATTATATATTTGTTTCCATTATGTGTCATAGGGAGTGGTCCTAAAATGTCAGTGGCCACCCGGTCAAATGGCCCTTCCACTGGCAAGGGACACAGGGCTGCTCTCGTTTTGTGTGTGGGGGTTTTACGAGTTGCACACCCTAGGCATTCAGTGCAGTGCTTTTGATATCATTTACCATCCCTTCCCAAAAGTATTTCTGTTTTATGCGTTGATAAGTCTTTTCAAATCCAAAATGTCCAGACAAAATATCATCATGATAGGATTCAAGTATTTCTTGACGTAAGTGAATGTGGAATGACCAGTGTATGCTGACTCCTACTTTTATCCAACTGTCTATACAGCACTTATCTATCATACAGTATGATTTAGCTTTAGATAAAATATTACGTTGGGGCCGTATGACAGAAAGCGGAATAAGTTATTCCTGGGATAAGCCCTATTCCGGGAATAGCTATTCTCGTAATAAAACTTATTCTCGTGATAGCTATTCCTGGGTTAAGGGACGGAATAAGCTATCCCAAGAATAAGAAAATTTGGTATTACAGAACGCGAAATACGCGAGGAATAGCTATTCCTGGGATAACTGAATCTATCCCAGGGTTAAGCTATGCATTCCATTGGTTTTGTGTTTAGATTGCCCGTCTAACGCATACTGCATACTGTAACACGTCAGGTTATTCGCTCGAAATCATAGGACGTAAATACAATGTTGTGTGTAGCGCGCGCGTGTAACTTGTGCATGGATGCATGGAATTGACTTGAGACTTCTGAATGTTACCAAATAAATTTTTTATAATTCCGTTCAATGAAGGCGCTTGCTTGCTTCTACGGAAAAACAAAAACAAAAATAAACCATTACCATCGAGATCAAAAAATTTATCATAGTTTGCGCATGGAAAACTACTTCTTTGTGTACTCATGGTGAATATTTCTGTCAACTTGTTGATTATACTTACTACTAACTGCATTAATTTTTTAAATCACTCCACTCGGCGTGTTTAGTAATGCATGATCGGAAAATTTTAAAATCTCTTTACCAAGAGTTCATCTAGACGAGCTGCACTCGCGGAGCAAACGCACTAGAAAAATTTCTGCATCTGTTTGATCGTAAATACAAGCGAGAACAACAATATTGAATTTCTGGATAAAGAGGAATTGATTAACTATCTTATTAAAATTTTTCGATACATTTACACCCTTAAAGAACGCGTTAGAAACGATTTTTACTACTATTCCGCTGACTTATACCTGCTCTGACCAGGTATAAAATGGCGGAATAAAAGCGGCTGTTTTTATTACCGAGATAACATATTTCGCCTTCTGTCATACTGCTTATTTTTATTCCGCCGTTTTATCCCGAGGTTAGCGCCCGGAACGGCGCTATTCCGCGTTCTGTCATACCAACTTTATTCCTGGAATATCACTGTTTATTCCGCTTTCTGTAATACCGAAATATTTTATTTCGCCCTCTTATCCCACTGTTTTATCCTGGAATAGCACTATTCCGCGTTCTGTCATACGGCCCTTGGGGGATAGGTTCGTGGGGTAGTGTACCATTTTCTAAGTAGCTAATAATGGCCATAAGATCATTGTCCTTACGTTGCTCATCCATTATGCGTATATTTTCCTCATAAATACTAGCTACAATAAGACGTGAAACAGCATCTGCATTTTTGTGCTTTTCTTGTGATTTGTGGGTTAGAGTGTAATTAAACTGTTGCATCGTGACATGCCACCGAGCTAATCTCCCAGTTAGGTTATTTTCTTTCTTAAAAAGACCGAGAAGTGGGGCGTGATCAGTCTGAATATGCACTTGGTGTCCAACAATGTAAGGGTGGAAGGTTTTGACGGCCCAAACCACAGCAAGCGCTTCACGCTCAGTTGTTGAGTAATTTCTTTCTGGTTTCGTGAGAGATCTACTAATGTAAGCGATAGGGTGTTCTCTACTGTCAAAAACTTGACTGAGTACAGCGCCGATTCCATAACCAGATGCGTCAGTCTGTACATAAAAATCTTGTGTAAAATCTGGTAATTTTAGGAGTGGGGCGGTTGTTAGTGCAATTTTTAGTTTTTCGAATGATTTTTGACACTCATCAGTCCATAAGTAAGTTTTATTCTTCTGCAGAAGACTATTTAGCGGTGCGGCAATTTTGCTACAATCTTTAATGAAACGGCGATAGTAAGAGACTAAACCAAGGAAAGACCTAAGTTGATCTACATTCTGTGGCTGTTTGGCTTGTTCGACTGCATGTACTTTGATTCTATCAGGTGCTAGTCCATTGGCTGTGAGTTCATGCCCCAAGAATTTTACTCCTCCCTCTGCAAAAATCACATTTCTCGAGTCTCAGTTTGAGTCCTGCATGTTTTAGCCGGTCAAAAACTAATTTTAAGTTTTGCATGTGATCGTCAAAAGATTCAGAGTAAATAAGAATATCATCTAAGTAAACCAAGCAAATTTTCCATTGCAGTCCTTGGAGTAGAGTGTCCATGAGTCGCTGATACGTACTTGGTGCATTACAAAGTCCAAAAGGTAAAACATTGAATTCGTAAAGTCCGTTAAAAGTGATAAAAGCAGTCTTTTCTTTATCTGAGGGGTGGACAGGAATTTGCCAATACCCCCAAGCTTGGTCTAGGGTAGAAAAGTACTTAGCTTTACCTATAGTGTCAAGTATGTCATCAATACGCGGCAACGGGTATGTGTCCTTTTTTGTAATAGCATTCAGTTTTCTATAGTCAACACAAAAACGATCAGAACCATCTTTTTTCTTGACCAAAACAATGGGGCTTGCCCAGGGACTAATGGACGGACTAATGACTCCTGTTTCTAACATCTGATTCACATGTGCTATAATTCGAGCTCTATCTGCAAAAGGTACTCTATATGGGTAACTCCTAACAGGGGAATGGTTCTCAGTGTGAATTTGGTGACTTATAAGTGAAGTTCTCCCTAAATCGTGTTCATGTTGCACAAAAATAGATACGTTGGACTGTAAAAATTGAATTAGAATTTTGGTTTGACTAGGGTTTAAATTAGTGTTGAGTTTGACCTTATTTATGATCTGCTCATTCATGCTCATGGTGACATTGTGCAATGTAGGGGTACTAGTTGTGGCCACAATCTCCTGACGGGCGGGTGCTATACCACCGAGAGAGCAATGGGGGTTATAGGTAGGTGTCGCGTACCCCAGTGTAGAGTTTTTGTAAAGCTTAATATCGATAGTTAGAGGGTTGAGAATTTGAACTTGAACGTGATTAGACATGGGTTTACCAAAACTCGGATATAAGGTTAGTCCCGTACGCTTAGAAAATAAAGGGAGTGGTTCAAAATTTAAATACTGATCTGCATTATCGCCTATGAATAAGTTTGGGTCTGGGTGACCGAGGATGTCCATAACCGAGCGGGCGGGCACAGTGATCGTTTTACACATTTTAACAGTTATTTTCTCTGGAATTTCATTATCCACGCTACACACAAAATTAATAATTTCTCGTCCAAGGGCTAAAGTTTTGGAGGTAAAGTCAAAAAGCGCGGTCTGGTATAGTGCTAAGATATCCACTCCTAAAATTAGGTCAAATGAGCTATTTCGCAGAATGAAAAGAGTAATATTTTTGTGTCTTCCATTTATTGTAAGGATAACGTGAATTATGCCGAGGACAGGCAAGTCATGCCCACTAATTCCCTTAATGATGTTGTTCACGGGATATATATCAGTAGGCGAAATTCCTAAATGAGATAAAGTTGCGATTGAAATTACCGAAACGCTAGCTCCTGTGTCCACAATTGCTTTCAGAGGGTACCCATTTATGTGTACAATGATAGAGGGGCAGCGAAAATGTGCACTATCTGATTGAGTCACTAAAACAGCTTTTTGTGGCGAATTTCTTTGAATTGTTAAAAGTTTAGATGGCTGGAGGGGCTTAAGGGAAGCAAGATCAGTACTGAACCTTCCATCATGCCATGGAAATGTCTTCTCATTTGTCAAAAAGGGGATATTGTGCCTATTTATCGTTACAAATTGCTTAGTTATATTCAAAATCACATCATTTAGTAAACGCAGTGCATCGCAGCCTAATATACAATCTATATTATTTTCAGTCATGGTAGTTAAATCGCAAATTATAAAATTAACAGTTATGTACTGTGCGGCTATGGTAACCATTAATTTAGTGCGATTAGTAGCTTCTATTTCGTGTCCAGTTGAGGTGATAAGAGTTTGTGTATCCTCAGGGATTTGAGTTAGTTCAGGGGCGGGTCCAAAAAGGTATTCAAATAGACGCCTGCTTATAAGGGAAGCCTCAGAGCCCGAGTCAAGTAAAGCTGGTATTTTATCACTTGAAATCCGAATGAGTATTTTTGGGAGGTCGGAAATTGACTCTGTGCTTTCATCTTTATGTGGTCGTTTACGCAGAAGGAGCCCAAAAGTGCCTGATTTGTGTTTTTGCCTTTTCTCAACCTGTTTTTGACAAAATCCCTTCCCTCGGTATCCCACTTGGTCTTACTTAAGTTTAGGCTTGAAAGTTCCACCCCAGCCTCATTTACCATCCGCTGAAAGTTTATTCGTTGGGATCTATTTCGCCAATATTTCCTAAGGCGTAAGTATCCTATGTACGTAAGTGCTATGATTATAAGTACGATAATCAGAATCACAAGAAGATTTACTAGTACCTGGTATATACCGCTGAGTAAGTGACTAAAAGTGTTCGAAGCTCCTAAAGCAGTCCGATCAATAAGGTGTTCAAATTTTTGTTGACTGTGGTCAATTACGCTGTTAATTGCGGTCCCTGTCCCTGCAAGAATCTGATAAATTAGCTGAGGATTTTCGGATAGTTGAGAGGTATACTTCATAATACGATCTATTTTCTGTTCTAATTCGTGAGCGCCCCAGATATCATTAAAACTGCTCATAGTGTCATGAAATAGTGTCGGGGAAGAAAAAGTGAAAGGGGTCCAGTTTCCATTCCAGATAAGTTGGATTGGGGTTTGGGCAACGTGTGTAGCCCCTTGAGGAGAGAAATAGTTCTTATTTTCTTGATAAATACTCGTTATTCTCTTATCACATGGAATTTTATGTGAAAACATGGTTAAATCAGTGCCCCCAGGTGAAACGAAAAATTGCTGAGCGCCAATTTCAACGGGTAAGTTTAAATAACATGTGTCTCGTACTTTATGGTCCCAATAAATTTTAGTAGTATTAACTCGATGACATTGCCAGACCATAAGAACATCCCCAGCAAATACAGCATGAATGTCAGTGCGCTTAAGTAAGATCCGGGCTCCTGCGGTTGTGTCAATGTGTAAAATTTGCTTAATAGTGTCTAATTGACGCTGTGCAGACCTGCATAGTTCTAACCAGACGGTTTTAAATCCCTCCTGTTCTATTTGCAAAATACGCTGTTCTAGATACTGTAATTTAGCATTTTCCGGATCAGTAATACCTTTTTTGGGTAGAAGAGTAGTATTTTGGGGTTTTGGGTGAGAGTTTTCATACTGTTTTCGCAGAAAGAAGCTATCCCTTCCCATAATGACTTTTATTAAAACACCTTGCAATGTATCATAAGTGCTAATTAATCCACAGCTAGTTGTTGGGTTGGTCAGTGTAAATCCACTTTGTAATTCCTTAGCTATTATGAAGGGAAAATTCACATCTACCATAAATGTTCCTAGCTTATGGTACTTACAAAAAGATTTTAGTGGATATGGGTCCCAGATCACTGTGGCATCATCAGTTATGCATTTTCCGTGCTGAGCATGGCACCCTCCAAGATCACATAAATTAGAGCTAAGTGTAGTCCCGTCCGTAGTTCCAACATGACCAAGTTCAATGAAAAAGTTTATCGCAGTCTTGCAAAAATCATGACAACACCACGAAAATTCTACAGATAGATTATTTTTGGTTGCCCAAAATCCATGAAGCATATCATAAAGAGTATCATCTTGCCATCTTTTTGTTTTCCAAGCTTCGGAGCAAACAGCGGCCGTAACAGGTTTTGTGGAGGTCCCGTCATAAACTATCCCCTTGCTTCCAAGAAAACCAGTGTTAGTGCATATAGTTCGATTATGTATATAACATTTTATAGCCTCAGTTGTGTAAGGTATGTCTATAGGTACCCAAATATCGACCTTCATTTTATAAGGGGCGGAGTTAAGGAGTGGGGGTACACATTCTACTGTTTTAGGGACAGCTAAGGTATATCCGCCCTGTAGTTTCCCACAAAAATTATATGTACGAACATTAGGAGCAGTGTGACATAGTCCTAATGGCATGGAAAGTGTCAGGAAACCAAGTATCGTTAGTGTGCTACAACAAAGTGTTCGATCTTTTAGGGATTTATCATGAACGCAAAAACTTTTATTTTTAATCGCATTTTCAGCTGCAGCATCAAGTTTTGGTGACCTAGGCGCGTTCATGACCAGAAGGCGCTCAAACTGTCCCTTTTTGCAGTTTTCAGAATAATTTTCATTCGTGACTAGAACGTCACCACCACCTAACCTCCCTAGGTCAACGGGCAAATTTTCCACCTTCTGTTCCGTGGGAAAGGAGTTTAGAGCCATATTTTCTTCGGTTAGGACTTTTCGCTCTAAAACTTCACTTTTCCCCAGCCCTTCCAAAACCAAATAATTGACAGAATCAAATTCATGGCCTTTCGAGTCAAAACCAACAAAATCAGTGCCTTCTGGATACGACTCAGCCATACGAAAATTATTTTCCACACGCGTAAAATCATTCGAGTTCTGACCATTATTTATATTCCTACTAGGAAAAATCTACCTAAAGTCGGAAAATCTGCTAAAAATCACACTTTCTCTAAGCAACGCAAAAAATCGATGTATATTCTGCGGCCAACAGATTAAAATAAATATTCAACCATAACAATGATTGAAACAGCAGCACGTTAGCTATGCAGTAGCTATGGGAAATGATATTAAGTAAACTAACAGTCTTCCAAGCCAATTGAATGAAATAGCAAACATCGAAGACAATTGAAGACATGGTTGGTTAAAAACAGTAGGAAACACGTAAGTTGACTTGAAACAGACTTAATGTAGATACACTAGCATGCCCGAAACGATTGTGTGCACTAATCAATCGGCTCCTGCTTTGCTTGCTATAATGCTCATAAAACAAAACAACTTTAAATACAATACCTCTTAGTTTTCTATCAATCAGGTGCCAGCAATTTAAAAAAGTAAACTTGATAGATTTCGTTTATACTTTCTTATCTGAAACTTCGAACATTATTTAAAAAAGACACTTTTTTAGAGGCCGCAGAATATACATCGATTTTTTGCGTTGCTTAGAGAAAGTGTGATTTTTAGCAGATTTTCCGACTTTAGGTAGATTTTTCCTAGTCCCCTCCTTTTACATCCATAATAATCCACAATTCCAAGTATATTCATCTTTTTTGTTCCAGCGGAGCATTTTTCTTTGCTAGTACACTACTTTTAATTAGCGTGATTTCAGTACATCAGTCAGTAAACACAATCAGTAACATGCCACAATAATGACAACAGTCCAAGAACGCAGAAAACAATATTGTTCTTAACATCAGCATTATCCTTTTTAAACAAGACAACCTTATTGACACCATCCATTTTCAAATTAAAACTGCATTAAGTTATTTCTTCTTAATGTGCAGTTCACTTATAATCAAGCACAAAAATTTAACCAACGAATTCACATTGCAAATCCTCACTCAATCAATACACAAGCACAATGTGTTGTGACTTTTGAAATTGAAAACACCCAATTTTCAATTTTCAAATTGAAAATTGGATCAATTTTCAAATTGAAAATTGGGTCAATTTTCAAATTGAAAATTGGGTGTTTGAATTTGCGATGAAGAAAATAATCAAAAGATAGTCACTTGGTTTATTTAAGCCGAGTAATAAAATAACGACCGTCCACCAATTCCAAAGTAAACGCAACTAATCTGATCACTACGAAAAAGTTTTGAAAAATGAGCTTGCTAAGCGAGAGTTGTAAACCAAGAGAAACTTAAAGTTAAAACCTACCATTAAATTATGAGAGAATTATAAAAGATTTTAAACTTCAAGAAAATGGAAAAGGCGGGATGTTGGTAAATTAGAAGGCAAAGATTTTCGGCAAAAATTCAAAAACTTCACGCAAATATCAAATGTAAGGAACACTAACGCTTTGATTTGGTAGTAAAATAAATTTGTAGTATAGACTACATATTAACAACAAATGAATAGTGCAAACTTTACACAACTACTAGGTGTAGAGAATACTAACAGTTTACGGCTTATTAATGTACATGATTACAACAAAGCTGTATATCTTTGTCGACTTCTGTGCACAGTAGTGTGATTGCTGGTTCATTTTAAACCACTTTTGCAGGCAATTTACATCAATTAAACGATAGCTCTCCATGTGCAAGATTTTGTGAAACATATTATAAACACGGCTAAGAAAGATTTAACTTTAATGCAACCCATTTAAGACAAAATTACATCTCTTCAATGATCTAAGGACACTTGAACATAATTTTTAAATCACTTTAGATTACTTTTGAGGGTAAACAAACTCACTTAATTGATGTCTCACATATGAATCCTTGAAAATTTCTTGACTTCAGTTACAAAGTCTCTGCAAGTCTATCGAATTAGGGTTAACACGTAACGTAAACTTTACACAAACACATAGCGTAAAGAATATTTTAGTCGGATTCGTAATTTTGATATTGCTCCGATATTTCTTTCAACATTTATGGAAAAATGAGTCTCCATAATGTTTTAAAGACAATAAACATTAGGTTTAAACCACTTTGCAATACTGCTGAGTGTAAGCAAGCGCGCCCAATTGACGTATATATTTCATTCCCTGTAAATTTTTATATCTCAGGAAAAAATTTCGATTTTTGCAATGCTCTAGAACAAAGGCTAACATGCAGTGTAAAATTACTCGGATATTATGATCAACATTCATGAAAAAATTATGTCTCTACAATGGTCTGAGGACATATAAACAATGAATGTAAACTACTTTACATCACTGTTGGATGTAAACAAACGCGCCTACGTGACGTCTCACATTTGATCCTTTGAAAACTTCTAGGCTCCAAGAAAAATTAGGTTTCAGGAATGCTCAAAAACGAAGATAAATATATATATAGTGTAAACTTCATGTAAACACCTAGTGTAAAGAAGATTTTAGTCAGATTCGTAATTTTGATATTGTTCCGATATTACGATTAATATTTATGAAAAAATTAAGTCTACATAATGTTCTATGGGCAAACTAACAATTGGTGTAAACTACTTTACAACACCGTAGAGTGTAAACATATGCGCCAGACTGGCATATCAAATTTGATTCCTGGTCCATTTCTAGACTTGATAAACGTGTCCCTGACTCGTAACCGGAGAAGCAGGCAGAAAAAACAAGACAGAAACGCATTTAAAACTCCAAATTTTTGACTTTACACTCGCTAAATATTAATGTATAGACAATTTGCTTTGACATGCACCCGATATAAAGCACTTTATTTTTATTCTATTAGACTTATCCCGACTTCTGGACGGAGAAAGTGGCGAACAAAAAACGCAACAAAAACGTATTTTCCATCATTTAGAACACTGTAAACTTTAAAATTCCGTACCGAACTCCCCATTGAGTTTAAAGAAATTCGGTTTGGTACAATTTGTAGCTTTTAAATCGTAGTACATTCCTGTGTGCCAAAATTCTGTTGCAAAAATTATTTGGCATGATTTATCAATCAAACTTCGGAAAAAACGTGTTTTTTAGCCCATTTTTTACCTCTGATTTCGAACTTTACACCCCCATAAATAACTCAATATTGCGTTTTTTTAAATGCGGTTTGCTGCGATGTTTAGCCCCTGTGAGGCACTTTATTAATGCTGTCTTCGATTTGCACTGACTCATAAGCGGAAAAATTTGGCAGAGAAATCTTAGTTAAAATCCGTTTTCTTACACCATCCACTAGAGTGTAAACTTTAAACCCCAGGATCTAACTCACCATAGAGCATACAAGACTTTGCTTATATGCAGAATGTAGCCCTTGATCCGCTCTACATTTCTGTCAGAAAACATTTTAAAAACCTCATAACCGGAGTTAGTATCGGACATAGGAAGGTTGAAAACTCGACCAAAAAGTGCTTTTTCACCTCCCAGATTTTCGCACTCTTTACACTGCCGTTCGATAAATAATGCGAATTTCAAAAAACAAAAAAAGTGTCATCTGTAGAATTCATCCCTCTATTATCCTATTCTGTTTAATCCTTCGAGTCATCAATACTCAGTTGTCCACATGCCGCAGTAAAAAGGTCCCAAAATTTGTCCTATGTTATAACGTTACACAAAAACTTTACACCTTCTTTACACAGTCAATTTTGAGTTTCAAGAAAAAACAAAAAAACACGGGCAGCGAATTTTTTTATTATCTTTCTTTTAAAAAAACCGCACCTTCCAGAAGTGTCCCGTTATAGCTGTAGGGGGGAGTGCCCAGGTGTTGGGGGTACCCAAGTATATTATAGGTACGCGCTAACGCGCTACCTATGATTTTCGAATCCATTTTCATTTCCCCGGGGATCGGCAGTTCCGCACATCGCCACTACATTATGCCTTGGGCTACCAAAAGTTGGGGTGTTAGTCCTGACTTGGTGCCTCGGGTGATTTATTCCTATTCCCGTACGTAAAGTTGGTCGAAAACTCTGTTGATTTGTTCTATAAATATGCGGGTTATGGTGAGGAGAATGTGAGTTTTGGTTGCACCTAACTGCATGGTGACCTAACCTCCCACATTTCCAACAGCGATTTTTACCCTGGCTGGTCCAAGGGCTCTCATCCCGCTTCCAGGCGCCTTGGTTGCAGTCATTAGGTCCCTTAGACTGCCACTTATGTTGCGATTGTACATTAAGATTAGCTATTTGGCGGGATAAGTTGTTCACGCTAGCAGTTAAGACAGAAAATTCCGGAGCTTGCTTAACGTGTGCGTTCGAAACAGGGGTGGAAGTGCTATACGCCTGCTCTTGAATCTCTTGCTGTGTCGCCCTCCTAATGGCCTCTTCCAGGTTTTGGGGTTCAGTGCCGAGAAGTGTGTAACGCTTTATCTCAGGTTTTAAGCCTCGCAAAAATGCACCTTTAGCTACTGTTTCGCGCTGTTCAGTATTAAGGGTAGGGTAAGCTGCTTTGACTAAATTTCTAATATCGACAGCAAATTCAGAAACGGTTTCATTAGGGTTTTGAGTTCTATGTACTAGCTGCATTTCACGGAGTGCAGAGTCTCTACCTACGAGAATTCAGCTTTTAGCTCATTCATCCATTGCTGATAGCTTAACGGATTATTTAGTGTTTCTTGTTCTTTGCGGTTGAAAAAAGTGAGTGCTAATCCACGGAGAAAAGTAGGTAAAAGTGATATTTTCCGTTGTTCATTTAAATTGTGGGCGGTAGTGAAGCGATTAAAAAGTAAAAGCCCATTAGGATTACCATAAAAAAGCGGTGGTTGGGTCTGAGTGAGCAGCAGGGGTGAGTGGTCCTGAGCAGCGGTCAAAACATTATCTAAAGTTCGCCTAGTAACATCCTCAGCACTGCTAGTGAAAAGTGCTTGTAATTCTTGAAGATCAACTGGTACCCATCTTATTTATTGCCTTTTTACTTAGAGACCTAGTCTTGTATGATGTGGTGGGAGCCTGAGAAAGCGTTTAGAGTTCAGTTTTACTAGGATTACGGTGCACAATACGGGCGTTGAGCGATCGGCTTACGTTATTAGAATTTTGATTGCGTGTTGCGTAGTTGGTAGCAAACGGCGTTCGGCTCCAGAGACCTCCAAATGTAGACGGACGTGTCGGTTTGAATGATAACGAGGTGCTTTGGGGCCAATTCTACCCGGCACAGTACACTTTTATTTAAAATAGTTAAATAACTGGTGTATAGAATTAAAGACAATAAGATAGCCGGACGCTGGACGATAAACCAAGCTGTAGAGCGATGTGGGCGGAATGCAAGTTGGGGGACCGACCAGGGGCTTTTATACTTTTTAATACATGTGTGTATGGTCATTCCCGGGAGAGCTGGTTGGCGCCGCATCCAGCAACCGGAGTTCGAATCTCCGTGAGACCCTCCAAATGTAGACGGACGTGTCGGTTTGAATGATTACGAGGTGCTTGTGGGCCAATTCTACCCGGTACAGTACACTTTTATTTAAAATAGTTAAATAATCCGGTGTATAGAATTAAAGACAATAAGATAGCCGGACGCTGGACGATAAATCAAGCTGTAGAGCGATGTGGGCGGAATGCAAGTTGGGGGACCGACCAGGGGCTTTTATACTTTTTTAATACATGTGAGTATGGTCATTCCCGGGAGAGCTAGTTGGCGCCGCCTGTAGGTTTCTACGGTCATTTAGTGCTATAAGCTATATTATTTTTCTCGGTGTTATTCATTTGGTGACTAAGCTGGGACATGGGGTGTTCACGTGGACTACAGTTTGCTGGGCCTTGGAAAAGCTTAGAGTTAATGCTAGCTATTTTTGAACGAATGGCCATTTTTCACGTGAATGGTATATTTTCCAGAAAACGGAGTGGGCGAGTGTGAGTGAGCCTTGTTTTTGAAATAAAGGGACGCTAACTTGGCGCCAGTTTTCGATCTGCAGCTGCCGCTCAAAATAGCTTTTCTAGTTTTCAAGAGTAAATAGTTTTATCGCTCAATGCTAGAATAATAAAACTGAGTTATAGTGTGTGAGTGTGTCACCAAGTGATAGACTAGCTCTATGTTATTATTTCATATTAGTTCATAGTGTGATATTATTCGGAAATATTGTCTGATTTAGTGTGTTATGAGAGATTAGTTTTCATTACACTGCACTTCAGTGACCTCTCTTTTGAACTTCAGAAAAATGGTCACTGCACTTCCGTGACCTCTCTTTTGAACTTCAGAAAAATGGTCACTGTACTTCCGTGCCGTGACCTCTCTTTTGAACTTCAGAAAAATGGTCACTCCTGTTCAGCGATTTTTTTACTGAATGGTAAACAAAATATCACTGAACCGCAGTGACCGTTTTTCTGAAGTGCACACTGGCGCCAGTGTACATAGTTCCTTTCTGAAGTGGCAATTAATACAAGATCCCTTATAGTTCACACAACTTCGGTCATAAATTTTAAAACTATCTCCGACAATAAGCTGACAGATTGCGATTATAGCATTGATCTGGTATATAATTATCGAAACCCTCGGCTTGCTGTCGATGAAAATTCTTGGACTTTATACACGAAGTTATGTGAAACAGACTATAGGCGTCAGGGCAGCGTTGGCAAAGTCGCAAAAATGGCATATGTATGTACTTAGGGTACTGGCTATATCGGCATTCGATTTTGTGCGTTGTTTGGCAGCTTCAACTGACGAAGTTTTCTATAAAAATAGTTATTTAAACTATAAGATCAACGAGGAAGATATGTATTAATGTAGGAATTTTTAAAATGTTTAAACAATACTGTTATGTTCTAGATGGGCGTGGGGTCTGCATCCCCCCGAAAGTCTGTCGCGGGTCTCCCTCACATTCGACAGACCCCCAGAGAGAAACGTTTAAAATTGGTGTATTTTCGCCCATACCACCATTTTTTGCCCGACTGAAAAATCTTGCACCCCAGAATTTTGGTGCTGCCCACGACTAGTTTTTTGCTGTGTACGTAATATGGAGCTAACGGATGGCCATTTGCAGCAAAAACTGCATCAGACTTCTAAGCCACTTTTGTAGCCTGATTCTGTGAATTCTGTCTCATGGAAGTTCATAAATGAAGCACATTTGCTGACATGACTTCACCACACACCTGGGCGTTAGGGGCATGCACCATACGTGGGCAGCAAGAGTAAAAACTGGGGGGTCAAGATTTTTTGAAGGACCAAAAATGGCCTTTAAAAATGGTGATATGGCGATAGAAAGCACCATTTTTCGACGTCTCTCATCAAGCACTATCCATTGGCATCAAAAAATTGCGAAAAAAACGAAAAAAATTTTCAAAAATTCGATTTCTGGGGGGGTCTTTTGATTTCTGGGGGGAGTCTTTTGGTTTCTGGGGGGGGGGTCCAGACCCCACCCAGATCCCTCCCACGCCCATGTGTGGTATGCACCCCCCGAAAAACCAAAAACCCCCTAGAAACCAAAATACCCCGCATAATTCAATTTTTGAAAAATTTTTTCACATATTTTTGATGCCAATGGATAGTGCTCGATGAGAAACGTTGAAAAATGGTTTTTTCCGCCATACCATCATTTTTAAAGGCCATTTTTGACCTTTGAAAAATCTTGCACCCCTCAGAATTTCGGTGCTGCCCACGTATGCTTTACCAGCTAAGGCCGTAACTTAACATATTACAAAATTAACCAATTATAAAATTTATTACAAAGTCTATATCGCTAGCATGGTTCGCATTCAATACCGATCCTCAGTTTACCCATATTCTAATAGAGAAATTAACAAACATGCCTTCTACTTATATTCATAGTCTGTTTCATTTATTTAGAGCTTTTTAGTAAATTTTTTAAAGGCCACAGTAAGCAAAACGACGATTTACTGTAATTGGACAAATCAGCTCAGTGAGGGCGAGTGGCTGAAATACTTCCATTTTTAATGCACTAATCCGCCCATATAAATTTAATTAAGGCATTTAATTAGTTGCTGTTACATACTACAGTAAGAGCGCTAAATAAAGCTATCGACTGGAATCGAACCCGGATTGCTTCGATGACAAGCAGACGTTTTACCACTCAGCTATGCAGGAGTTCGTGGCGTTGCTTTATATCTTAGTCTATTGTGTTTAAAGTGTCAACTTAGGATAAGCTAAATGCGCGATTTTATTTGTAAGTTGATGATCTGCTGAAAGATGAGAATTATGCCGAAAAAATGTAATTGAAACGCCCTTCTTTGCTGCGTAGCTACAGTAAGATCTAACGACCTACAGTAAATAAGAGTGAAGGGATTACTGTAGCCTCCGCAAACATTTACTGAAAAGGCTCTCGCATTAATGTAACAGACCGACCTTTTTTGGCCCAAAAGGGCGCTTTTAAAGATTTTCCGACACTTACCCCCACAGAATTACCATGTATATGCATGCTGCCAATCATACACAAGAAGACATCGAATAGTAAGTATAGTTTTGAAAAATGAGCTTGCTAAGCGAGAGTTGTAAACAAAGAGAAACTTGTAAACAAAGAGAAAAGTTGTAAACAAAGAGAAACACTTTAGCAATGTAGCAAAGAAGGGTTTTTCAATAACATTTTTGCGGCATAATTTATTCTCGTCTTCCAGCAGATCAATTAACTTACTGATAAAAATCACTTATTCATCTTATCCTGAGTCGATACTTTAAACACAATTCACTGAGTTCTTTAGAAACGCTACGAAGTCCCGCATAGCTCAGTGGTAAAACCTCTTGCTTGTAGTCGAAGCAACTCCGGGTTCGATTCCAGGCGATAGCTTCCTGTTTAGCTCACTTACTGTAGTATGCCCCAGCACTGATTAAATGCCTAAATCAAATTTATTTGGGCGTATTAGTGCATTAAAAATAGAAGAATTCTAGCCACTCGTCCTCACTGAGCTGATCTGCCGAAGTACAGTAATTCGTCTTGTTTAGCCTACTGTAGCCCTTAAAAGTGTTGACTAAAAAGCTCTCGAATAAATGAAACAGACTATAGGAACCTAATAAAATATACCTTTGCATTGTACGAGTAGGTACCATGTACATATAGTCTGTTTTTTAACCTAATGCATTAAACAATCTGGTAATAAAAATTGCTTATTACTGTAACTCCAATTCTTTTTGCTCCACAACTCGGGTCACTCCGTCGCGCAGCGGAAGAGTTGTGTATTGCAGTAATAAGACACTTCCACATTTCCTTAACGCGCGATTTAATGCACAATAGTCTATTTCACACAAGTTTGAGCGTACATTTTAAGAACTTTCCGGCAATAAGCCCACATATTGCGATTATAGCATTGATTTGATTTATAATTTTCGTAATCTGTCGGCTTTCTTCCGAACAAATTAATAAAATTTATGCCTAAACTTATGTGAAACAGACAGTAGGTTAAAAATAGACGATATATGTGCCAATCAATTCTCATAAAAATTGAATGAATAGGTCGAAAGTCATTTGGGGTTTGTTCAGTTAGTGACAATGTATCACGATACAGGATGTTCAATTTATCAAGTCGTTATAAGAATTAGCAAATTACTGTAGTTTAATTTGAAGAACAAGCAAGCAGGGTTGCTAGGTGCAGGACTCCTGAATTCAGGAGAATCTAAAATTTTCAGGAGCAGGAGCAGGAGAATGGGCTTTTCAGGAGAAGTTGTAAACATGCAGGAGAATGCAGGAGAATTTTAAAATGTCAGGAGAATTCAGTGGAATCCTGAAAATCTAGGAGAATTCAGGAAATTTTCCAAAACTTAAACAGCAAGTTATAATGATTATCTTACATTAAGCTTCTTACTTTACCTGTAGTCAGTTAGTTGTATATAATTTTATACTTAGAGATCTTTCACATTAAGAATTTATTTCGTTCATAGTTAAGACCTAAGTGTAAAGTTATAACTATATCCAAAAAGTTTCGTGCTTCCGAGGTAAATCATTCAGTCATTCATTTATTTATTCACTTAATATTTTGCGAAGTGTAGAAATCTATAGCTTTCTAATTGTTTTTATCAGTTTCATAGACGTTTGCAAACACCGTTTTATTCCACTTTTTGGTAGCCCTAACATTAAAGGAGCGTGGCGACTAATCGAGCTGAAGAGCCGCAATGCGTTACTTCTAATTAATTTGATCAATATTTCAACTCTACATACCTACATATTTCGACCATGGGTAAAAAAATGGCGTACCGAAGATCACGGATACCAGCCTACGTTCTAAGTCACCATCTCGAAGGTCCAACTTTGATTTACTTGATGATACGAACGATAATTCTTGTGATTGTATCATTTGCTACAAGTTAGTTTCTGATGACGACACTGCCTTATTATGCGATTTTTGCGACCGTTGGGGTCATACTTCTTGTTTGAAAGTTAATGATCATGATTATGAAACTTATTCAAAGCCCGATTCCACTTTCTATTGTTTCCACTGTAAACCAATTGTGAAAAAATATTTGCATATTGAACGTCGCTTAGATGATTTTGCTACTAAGCTTGCCGATTTAGAAAAGAAAGTTGATCGTCTTGAACATTCTCGAAATTCTCCTACCAATTATGATAAAAACGAACTATCTGCTCTGATTAATGATGCTATCGAAAGAGATTCTAAGAAATGTAATGCTGTTCTGTTTAACTTGCCTTTATCGAACAGTGTTGAGGACATTGATCAGGTCAAACGGCTAATCGATTCTCATTCTGATGGTCACGATCTAGTATCATCTGATGTTACACGCGTCTTTCGTGATGGTCCCATTCACGAAAACCGCGTCCAGTTTGTCAAAGTTTGCCTAGCGTCGGTTCAGGCAAGGCATCGCTTCGTTTCCTTGATCAATAAGACAGTCCGCGTTAAATCCAAAGACCAACTTTCGCGTTTGCGGTGCCGTCCTGATTTATCATTCCTTCAAAGAAAACGTCAACGCGAACTGGTTTCCGAGCTCAACGATCGTAAATCTCGAGGTGAAGAAGGTCTTTTTATCGATTTTCGCGCCGATTGTGTTAAATGCAAACCGAACCGTAATATTAATAACCAACTCTTCACCTAGGTAGTCGCGCCCCTTTCTCGTACTTTGCGTTTAAAAGTTCTGTATTTCAATTCAAGAAGTTTGTTAAATAAGCTAGGTGATTTAAAACTGTTACTAAATAGCAAACAGTTTGAAATAATACTTTGTTGTGAATCTTGGCTTTATCCTGAAATTCCAGATAGTCTACTTTGCAGTTCAAATAATTACCAAATTATTCGATGTGATCGGTTAAATAAACGTGGGGGTGGACTTATAGTTTTTGCTAATAATAATCTACATATTAAACACATCAAAATTCCTATCAATTTTCCTGCCTGTGAAATTTTAATTTTTGATTTATGCAATACTGATTTCAAAACTAGATTTATTCTAGCTTATCGTCCTCCTACTTATGATATTATGTATGCTGAAAGTCTTTGTAATTCTATTGAATGGGCTTCTAATGTACCTTATCCTTTATTAATTGTTGGTGATTTTAATCTTCCTAAAATTAATTGGGTCTCCAACACCTTTCCTTCTGATCCCATCAATACTTTATTTTATGACACCTTCTGTACAACTGGTTTGGAGCAACTAATCCGTAGTCCAACTCACGATAATAATATATTAGATTTGCTTTTTTCACTTAATCAAGCCATTAACGTGAAGATATCACCTCCTTTTTCTGTTAGTGATCATAATTCTATTGCTTTCGAAATTCAAGGGTACGAAGAGACAAATCACATGCCCTCTTGTTTAAATTTTCGAAAAGCCAATTACGAGTTAATTTCTATGCGATTAGCCACTGTTTCTTGGCCCGATTTATTTAATCAGTGTACTTCGGCAGATGATATGTATAATGTTTTTGTTTCAGTTCTTCAAACTATTAGTTCTGATCTAATACCTAAAAAAGTACATAGAAATTTTAAGAAAGTATTTCCTAAACACATCCGTAAGTTATATTTAAAAAAACTTAAATTATGGAAAAATTACAAAAAGTTCAAAACTCGAATAAATCGAACTATCTATTCTAGTTTCTGCAAATCTATAAAAAGAGAAACCAAAAATTTTTACGCTAAAGAAGAATTAGAAGTTTTGAAATCAGGCGATATCCGTAACTTTTACAATTTTGTTAATTCTCGTTTAAAAATCAGGAAAAGTTCATTTCCCCTGACTTTATCTAATGGTATTGAATTAGATGACGATCATGTAAAAGCTAATCATTTTAACTCATATTTTGCCTCTGTTTTCACTGTTGATGATCAAAATCTTCCTGTTTTTCAGGCTCGTACTTTTTCTTCGTTAGCAGAAATGAATTTCGATGTAGACACCGTTTACAGAGCTATTCGCGAATCTAAACCAAGTACTGCATGTGGCCCTGATGGCCTATGCTCATTTTTTATTAAAAAACTAAGTTATTTGCTTTCTCCTCCTCTTGCTTCTATCTTTGAAACTTCTTTTCGATCAGGTTCAATTCCAAAATTGTGGTATCAAGCAAACGTAATTCCAGTTTTCAAAAATAAAGGTGATTCTGCTTGTGTAGAAAATTATCGTCCGATTTCGTTGTGTTGCTCTCCTTGTAAAATTATGGAAAAAATTGTTAATAAAAAGATTCTGGATTACTTAAATATAAATAATTTACTTTCTCCTCTCCAATTTGGATTTTTAAAAGGTCGATCATGTGAAATGCAATTGCTAAAGTGTAAAAACGAATGGGCAAAATTTATTGATAGAAAATC
Organism: Mermis nigrescens; assembly: GCA_036768485.1. Classification (NCBI taxonomy): domain Eukaryota; kingdom Metazoa; phylum Nematoda; class Enoplea; order Mermithida; family Mermithidae; genus Mermis; species Mermis nigrescens. Next base: position 93,589 of record JAVLUZ010000158.1, read on the forward strand.
TACTGTAGATGTAATTTTTATCGACTTTAAAAAAGCTTTCGATTCTTTATCGCACACAAAATTACTTCATAAACTTTCTGCATATGGTCTAAATGGTTTTCTTTTCAACTGGCTTAAATCTTTTTTATCCTCTCGATCTCAGTGCGTTGTTGTTAATAGTTCTTTTTCAGATAGCTTTAATGTAACTAGCGGCGTCCCGCAAGGGAGCGTGATAGGGCCAACCCTTTTTCTGATTTACATTAATGATTTATGTGATAATATGAGTAGTCGTATTCGGTTATTTGCTGACGATGTTAAAATGTATAATTTGTCCTCTTCTAAAACTATACTTCAAAACGACCTTAATAAGCTTTATACATGGTCGCGTGAATGGCAGCTTCAGATATCTATTGATAAATGCTCAGTTTTGTACATGGGTTATAATAATCCTAAACATCAATATTTTATTGGAAATCAACTTTTACCTTCTGATTCTGACTGTGTCCGCGATTTAGGTGTTCTAATGTCTCAAAATTTGAAATTTCAGCAGCACTATCATGAAGTGATTAAAAAAGCTTCTCAGCGATCCAGTCTGATACTGAAGTTATTCTTCTCTCGTGATCATAAAATTTTGTCTCGTGCTTTTGTTGTATATGTTCGTCCGCTTTTAGAGTACTGCTGTACCGTTTGGAGTCCTTATCGTATTCGAGATATTGATCGTATCGAGCGAGTTCAGCGCAAGTTTACCCGTTGTATTTTTGGTTTTAACAGTGGTTTGTCATATAATGATCGTTTAAAAAGTCTGTCGTTAGAACGTCTCGAAATACGCCGTATTCGTTTTGCTTTATCCTTTTACTATCAGATTATTAATGGAAAATCACACATTCTCTGTGACGAGTTTTTCGCATTTAATCGCAACTATACTCGCTCTGTCAATAACCTTAAACTGACTGTTCCAGTAGCTCGTTCAGATATTCTCAAGTATGATTTCAGTCATAGATATGTGAATCTGTGGAATTCACTTCCAGTTGATGTTGTAAATTCACCTAGTTTAGAAATTTTTAAACGCAAACTAAATGCTTTTGATTTTTCTGTTCATCTGAAGGGGCACGTGTAAGTTTTCACGTTCGTGACTGCGTGTCCCGTTGCTGACGTTTTAGTCATATATCGTTTTATCATATCTTTGTATCGTACGCTGTGTCTTTATTTTTACCATGTCTTGTACGTTTTGCAATAAATCTTTGTTGTTGTTGTTGTTGTTGTTGTCTATTTGTCAACCAAAATTTTGGGAAATGGAAAAAATTTTTGGTCTTGGTTGGCATTTGTGGAAACTTTTTGTAATGTTAAAAATGCGTTTTAGAGAGTTAAAACTTCAAAAATTTTTCGACGCTTCTGCGCCGAATTGATTAAATTCTTACTTATTAGTAATCCTAAAGTCGCGCCGCATCAATTGCAGCATTTTTATCGACAATCTGGTCTAGAACTTCACTACGATTGAAAATCCTTATCTTCTGCATGGATTCAGGGCTAAAGTTTCTAATATGGTTTTGTCTCCGATTTTCCTAAAAATAATTTTTTCTGATAGATTCGAGGACGCTGAGTCCAGAAATGAAAAGCGTTAGAGGGGCTGACGAATATTTGTGGAGATAGAGCCCTTCAAACTTGCAAAAAACGTGATTATTTCGATTTTCTTAGGGCTCTATCTCCACAAATATTCGTCACCCCCCTAAACGCTTTTGTTTTCTGGACTCAACGTTGTCGAATCTATCAGAAAAAATTATTTTCAGGAGAATCGGTGACAAAAAATTTTAAAAAAAAAGAATGCAAAAAAAAATCTGCTAAACCCAATTTTTAACATTTCTACATTACAGTTCTGACGTTAACAAAGCGTAAAAACACTATTTTCGGGAAAATTGAGAAAAAACCATATTAGATAAAATTTGGTGATTAGATCCATGCGAGCTACCCACAACTCACCAGCTTGCTTATACGAACATCTTAGGCTTAGGCTTAGAAAGTGTATTCACATTGGTGCCAGCTGATGGTCTAAGCCTGAGACAATTTTTGCCCCAATTGTGCCTTAGGCTTAGACCATCAGCTGGCACCAATTTGATATGCACGGAAAGTCTAAAATAATAACCGTGATGAATCGATTACACCCTGCTTCGGCTTTGTTAACGTCAGAACTGTAATGCAGAAATGTTAAAAATTGGGTTTAGCAGAATTTTTTTTTGCATAATTTTTTTTCAAAAATTTTTTTGTCACCGATTCTCCTAAAAATAATTTTTTTCTGATAGATTCGAGGTTGCTGAGTCCAGAAAAACAAAGCGTTTAGGCGGTTGACGAATATTTGTGGAGATAGAGCCCTTAGAAGATTGAAATAATCACATTTTTTGCAAGTTTGAAGGGCTCTATCTCCACAAATATTCGTCAGCCCCCCAAACGGTTTTTTTTCTGGACTCAGCGTCCTCAAATCTATCAGAAAAAAGTATTTTTAGGAGAATCGGAGACAAAACCATATTAGAAAAAAATTCCGGATTCAGTTAGTTTTTGTAATGCAAAAATGCGTTTTAGAGAAGTTAAACTACAAAAATTTTTCGCGCCAAATTGATTTAATTCTTTTTGGTTATTAATATTTGAGCCATGCGCCGCGTCAACTGCAGCATTTTTATCGACAATTTGATCTAGAACTTTACTACGACTGAAAATCCTTATTTTCTGCACGGATTAAGTTAGTTTTTTTAATGCAAAAATGCGTTTTAGGGAAGTAAAACTACAAAAATTTTTCGGCGCTTCTCGTGAATTGATTTAATTTTTTTGTCATTAATATTTGAGCCGCGCCGCATCAACTGCAGCATTTTTATCGAAAATTTGATCTAGAACTTTACTACGATTGAAAATCCTTATCTTCTGCACGGATTCGGTTAGTTTTTGTAATGCAAAAATGCGTTTCAGAGAGGTGAAACTACAAAAATTTTCGGCGCTTTGCGCCGAATTGATTTAATTCTTATTTGTTATTGATGTTTAAGCCGCGCGCGCCAATTGCAGCATTTTTTATCGATAATCTGGTCCTAGAACTCCACTACAATTGAAAATCCTTACCTTCTGCACAGTTTTTGAAATGCGAAAATGATTTAGAGAGCTAAAATTTCAAAATTTTCTAGCGCTTCGCGCCATTTGATAAATTATAGTTTTAATTAGGGATGCACTGGGGCCGCCTTTTTGACTGGGGCCGGGGCCGGGGCCCAGGCGCCGGGGCCGGTACCAGAGACTGGGACCAACCGGGGCCTAGTGATCGACCGGGGCGACTTTTTTGGCCGGGGCCGGGGCGGTACCGGGGCTGGAAACAAATCCCCGGCCCCGGCCCGGGGCCGGGGCCGGGGCTGGCCGGGGTCAGACAAGGAAAATATTATTGCATGACACATACTTGGGGTGGGGGGCATAGGAAGAAATAATGAGCGATTGCTCCATTCAGTAGTAAATGGCTTTTCATATCAAGTTTTATTACTATTTATGTCACAAGAAACAAATTTAGTCTAGTGTTTCATTGTCTGAATCATCAATAAGGTCTATGTCGCTGCTATTAGCACACTCTGTATCATTCGAATCTTAGCTACGGCTACTGCTGCTGTAGCAATTGGATGCAATAGGTATTGGATGTAATAAATGAGACATCACACATTCCCACATGGGGGAGGGGTATTACCCCTCAGGGTCCAAGACACAAGTCACTTCAGACGATTTTTGGTGAAAACCTTTTGAATTTTTTGAACTTAATTTTTTAGTATGGCAAAAGTGTACCTAACTATTAGAATTTCACGAAGTGATACATTATTTTATTATGTTAGCTAGAGTAAATAGATAAACTATCACTATAAAACATGCATGTAATTGCTTAAAATTTTATGAGGTTCCCTCAGTATACCTACATGTAACGGCTGGAAATCTAGGGTAAGGGTCCCGCGCCATTTTTAGAAGGAGGGGGTTAGCGACTAGATCAAAAATGGTAAAAACACATAAAAATAGCCAAAAAGCACAGGCTTTCGCCAAAAAATGGGGGAGGGTGGTTAAATATTTTCTGACTTTCAAGGAAGTTCGGGGCTTCAAAGCGGAGATGGGGGATGGCCCAAATCCTCTGTCACATGTATATTCCTCGGCTATTCCCCCCTTTGAAAATCTCTAAAATGGTAGAATTTTCAATAAGGAATTCTACACCTTTTTACAGTTTTTGTTCTTCAAAAATCTTTGTACATGCACAAAGACGGTCCTGAAACGTCTATGTACATCAGCAAAAATCTTCCCGAATACAAAAAGACCGTGCTTCTAAATGTGATAATTCGGCCTGAATTTAGTTGATAGTTCGGCGCTGAAGTGCCGAAATTTTTATGAGCTTCTGATGGAATTCACACATAAAACTCGACTGAGAAAGCTAAAACAACTTTTACTACAAAAATGAGAAATATTACAAAAATTGTAATATGCGAATTAAATCTTGTAATAAGCAACACTGCGCTTAGAATGCAAAAATGGAAAAATGTCAAAGATTCAGGAACCCAAAAATTAGCCAAATACACTACTAAAGGTCGAAAAACTATGTTCTACTACCACACTGAAATCGTTATTTTTGGGAAGATAAAAACTGTAAAAAGGTATAAAATTCCAAAAATTTTTCGGCATTTCCCTCCAATATGAAAAATTGTCTGTCCTATACATCTTTTAAATGGCAAAATTTAAATTTAGAATGCAGAAATATCAAATTTTTAGGCGCTTCGCGCCGTTTTGAGACAATTTTAGTAATTCTTGACGTTAGAAACTCAGAAATTAGCTAAAATATACAATTAAAAGTCAAAAGACCCTGTTTTGCCACTAATTTTCTGGCCCTCCAATTTGGGATTTCACCCCTCCCTCAACTCTGGACCCTAGGAAACTATTTGAGACATATTTAGTTTATCAGATCGGACGCAATTCTGCAGCGTAGTTTATATTCGCCTATGATTAACCTCGGTCCTAATAACTATTACACAGGAAACGCGTTTTAAAGCACACGGTTCCCATTCAAATGAATGTAAAAGTGTTTTTTGTAGAAATAGTTTGTTAAAAACGTACAATTTATAACTGGAAATAGAACATATTTGTCAACTCTAAATCTTTTAGCCATAGCTATGAATGAATGAGTTAAAAGTAGCATTTAGTTTAAATAAGTTAAGTGGAGGAATCGAAAATATGCAGATTTTCCTGAACATTCATTCATTAAAAGCTCATTTATACACAGTAGAAAACTTATGACAAGGACTAAGTAAGTATACATATGGTCTAATCAGTACAGTTCTCAAAATTAACACTTGCTCATTGATAAATAAGTGCCAGTATCACAGCCTGTACAAAATACGAATTACACTAAATTTTTCTCCGGCCCCGGCCATTTTTTGACCTTGCCCGGCCGGGGCCGGGGATACTGAAAAATGGCCGGGGATTGCCGGGCCAGGCCGGGGCCGGGCTGGGGCCCCGGTCGATCACTACCGGGGCCAACTATTTTTGCTATATCCCAGATATACCATGTATAAATATGTATTAAGCAAAATGTTACTTATGCAAAACAGCGTCTGGGCAAGTCCATGGCATCCGTTCCACATGTATTTCCGAGTTCAATTAATCATCATAGCTTATATAGGCCAAATTTTTTTCCTGCCATTTAAAAAATTTGGTCCAATTCATGTAACTTGCATCATTACCAGCCGATTGCTCATGTTTTAGATCAGACAAATTAGAATAGCTCAAACAAGGATAGAAATTTCGCGTGCATAATTTATTATGTTAATGTGTAGTGTCGTTTTCATGTTAATGTGTGTTCTTATAAGTGTTACGCCTTGTAGCATACTATTATTTTGCTTAAACGGCATCAGATTACATGAAACGATTTTAGACTTGCACGCATTTTTACTAATAAGTCCTTACAATCTAGCCAATGATATGCACAGGCGATTATGCACGATTTACCCTCAAAATATCGCCAAAATCCGAACAAGAAACGTTGAGATAATTCTTAATAATAGGCTGAAATTTGCGTATTTTGGCCCCGGCCGGGGCTGGCCTGGCCCTGGCCCGGGGCCGGGGCTGGGGCCGGGGCCCCGGCTGGGGCGAGGGCCGGGGCCTGGCCCCGGTGCATCCCTAGTTTTAATTGTCAAAAACGACTTCAGACTTGGCTAAAATGCTTTAGTGAAGGAAGGAAATTCAAGTTTCAACATAAATAACGTTACTGATCGTGATATTCTTGTAGAGCGCGAAATTTTTATACAAAAAGTGCATCAAACACCGCTATTGCATGTGTACATAAAATTTTCCACTTAAAAATACTGATTTTTCAACACTGGCCCTCTATTTTGAACGTTTTTAGACCTCCCAAAAAATGTGGAAAAAAGTCGTAAATAGTGGAAAAAAATTTTTAGGTTCGGTCTATAATGTCAACCAAATCGCTGAGGAAAAAAACGGTGTTTGCAAAGCGCCTATAAACATTTTTTTGATATATTTCAAAACGTAAGGATTCGCTTGCTACTGAAGTACATACAATTAGTAATAAAGTATTATTTATTTTTTCAAAAGACATTGCAAACAGGGCTCTTTTCAGAAATTTTTGATGATGTAAGTGCAACTGAAAATTGGCGGTCACTGTTTTAAGCACAGAAACTGTTTTTTCGAATAATGTGGATTGTAAACAATGCGACCTCTTTAGCTTAGGCCCTTGAGCAGTATATTCTGATGAAGATCAGGAATCTGTTATTGAATGTTTGTCAGCTGTTGATGTTGAATAAAATGTTATACTTTGTGGTGCAGCATTAGTCTTCCATTATTTTTGCATCTGCCTGTATAATGCAGATATGCTCCATGAGCTATTTGTGAGAGAATTAATGTTCATTATTTAGTTTTGAGTGTCCTTAGGATTAACAGGCAAGAGATCAGAATAAAATAGTTGGGTGAACCAAGGTAAATTGGCCTGAGCATGCTTGATATGCATGTGTACATACAATTGTAGATCTGCTGTACAACCTTTCCTGCAAAATATGAGCCAGGAGAATTTTCAGGAGAATCAAAATATTTTCAGGAGAATTGCAGGAGAATTTTTCCCCAATTTTACCTCTGTGCAGGGGAATCTGAATTTTGGGACCTGGCAACACTGCAAGCAAGGCCGGTCGCGCCTTGCCAAGGCAACACTTTGTTTCCACTTTTCTTGATTTTTGGAAGTTTTCACTCCTCTGCTTATCCACAGGGTGGCACTTTTTTGAGGGGCTCGTGGCAGTTTTTTTGGACCGCTTCCATATATCAAATCAATCAAATCAAAAGTTTATTTGTCATCAAACGAAAAATAGGGCAAATAATTGAAGTAAATCGACATCAAAACACACGTATTATTCTTCAATTACACGAGAAAATTTTTGATTCATACATTATATATTTCCAAACGATACCCAAACAACTACCTTTGTGCATAAATTACGGTTTTATTAGTGCAAAATAATATTAAATCTGGACCAAAAAGTTTGATAGATCAGGACACGTAAAGGCCAATTAGAAATGCGCTTACTTACGGCCCTGAAGAAAAGCATCAAAATCAAGGGTTTTCAATCTCATCATAAACGCTTTCGAGTTAGGAGCTTGTATAACATGTTCAGGCAAAGAGTTCCATACAGAAACAATTCGATTACAAAATTCATATTTTGTAATAATAGTTTAATAATAGTTTATTGGCTGAATTACATGGACAAGACATGTTACAACAAATACCAATACAATAATGCAAAGAATTATTAAATGAGCAATTTTAGGAAAGGAATTGTCAATAAATGCAAAAAATAACGCGAAATAAGTGAGTTGGTGTGTAAGTAAAGCCAAGGCGTACAGGCAGTGCACTTACATACGCCCCTTAAGAAATTCTAATAAATTAAGCTTTGAAACCAAAACCCTAAACTGTTTGAAATTTCTGCAGTCAACAATACATTGTGGCAATGTATTCCAAATTCTAGCCACCCTGTTTGCAAAATCGTTCTTTCTACAATCCAAATGACATTTTCTAATATACAACTTTGTCATTATTTGACCTAGTGCCCGCCCCTGTTAGGCGCAGATTCGAAAAAATCTGAAACAGAAAGCAACTGTCCCTTAATTATCCTAAAAGCAAAAGTAAGGTCAAAATAGATACGCCGTGTTTTGAGTCTTTCAAGATCTAACAAATTCATTCGTTCGCTATAAGACAAATCCTGCTCTTGATGCCGCCAAAGTATTCGTTTTGTAAATTTACGTTGAACATTTTCAATTTGGTTGATGTCTTTTATCAGGTAAGGGCTCCACACCACCATGCTATACTCTAGTATCGGTCTTACATAAACTTTAAATGCTTTCACCATCAAATCAATATTTCTGGATATAAAAGTTTTTTGTATTAAAGAAGCAACTCTGGAAGCTTTGAATGCAATATTTACACAATGAATGCTAGAGGACAGGTCATTACTAACAAAAACTCCTAAATCCTTGATAGAAGCTTCTGCATCAGCTAGATCTTTTAAGAAAAGGTTATAGATGTTTTTAGGGTTGCCATATCCCAAATACAAGAATGCACATTTGTCATAACTTATTTGCAGTTGCCATTTTTTGGTCCACCCATGCAATGAATCAAGGTCTGCTTGCAAGGATATGAATTCACGTGAAAAATTAAATATTTTTAAATCATCAGCAAACAACATGATATTGCTAAGCTTGATACTATCGACCAGGTCGTTAATGAAAACCAAGAATAATGTAGGCCCTAGCACACTACCCTGGGGAACACCACTAATTACCAGAATAGGGGCTGAAAGAAAACCATTTATTTTCACCTTTTGTGACCTACCCATCAAAAAAGCTTTAACCCAGTTGAGCAAAGTACCCGAGATACCTAAAGATTCTAATTTCAATATTAGTTTTGAATGAACAACAGAATCGAATGCCTTACAAAAATCAATATAAACCACGTCCATTGGAACATGATTGTCCAAAGTTTTTGTCCACAGGTTTCTGCACTTTAAAAGCTGAGATGTACAGGATTTGTTCTTCAGAAATCCAAATTGTTGCTGATTTATTAAATCACTCTTGTCAAAATAGTCCAGGATGGCATTATTGATTATTGATTCCATAACTTTACACAAAACACAACATAGAGATATCGGCCTATAGTTTTCAACTGAGTGTGGATTGCCTTTTTTGAAAATTGGAATTACTAAAGCTTCTAACCACAAACGTGGAAGCATACCAGAACGATAAGATACCTCAAAAATAGTTGAAAGGGGTTCAACTAAAGCAACTCGAATTTGTTTCAAAAAATAAGCTGACAGCCCATCGGGACCAACTGAGTGAGTGGGCTTTATCTTATTTAAAACTGCAGCAACTGTGCTATGTGCAAATTTAACTATAGGCCGATAGTCTACCTCAATTGAATCGATATTTAATGGTAGAATGCCGTTATCAATAGTAAAAACTGAACCAAAAAATTCATTGAAAGCGTTAGCTTTTTCAGTTTCATTAGAAAAACCTGACCATTTGATTCAAGATCAGGCACAGATTGTTTCAATTTTAACCTCGCGTTAACAAAATTGTAAAAATTTTTCAGTGATGAACCTTTTTTTAACAGTTCATTTTCTTCACAACTGTAAAAATCCGCTATTGCATTCTCAACAGACTTACTAACCATTTTGTACTGATCTGACAATCCCGGATTTTTCTTCAAAAGTCGCCAAACCCTTCTCTTCTAGCCTTGTAACTTCAAAATATACAGTTCTTGTCACGGAAATTGCAAACGCAGCGCCGCTGCGATTTACTATGATTGACCAACTACAGTAGAACGTAAGCGCTTTTACTGTAGCCACGCGTGTTTGGCCATAGAAAAATGCGTTCGGCATTAGTAGATCGCAGCTAGCATATTGCTTTATTTGTCATACAAACGGTAAAAAGAGTTTCTCAATCTGCTTTGATTTTTTGCATGCATGCGTCTCAAAAGTGTGTGCATGCTGCAGGTCCAGTCCGACAAAAAAGATAAAAATAGATTGGAATTTTCGTGCATATCATTATAATTCTCATTTCCTCCATTGGAATCTCATCTAAGAGATAATGGGCATAAACATGGAAGAAAATAGTATTTCCTGTGTGCGATCAATTGCATATTGCTCTGTCGCAGAAGTGCATTTTAAAATTAATTTCAGGCTGAGAACGTTCGGCGTTTTAAAACAAATTCATCGCCAATGAAGAGCAAAAGATTTAAAAATCATATAGACCTGGGGAACGCGAGCAAAATCTTTGTGAGCTTGTGTATTAAAATATCAGGAGGTAAAAATTTGTTGTTGTTTTCAAGCCTTGCCTGTTTCCAAGCCTTGCCTTTATTACATTTTTTAGGCGTATATCCGCTGAATAGAATAAATAAAAAATGGTAGATATGCATATATAAGAACTTTAATTGAACAAGAAAAATTGCGAAGAAAGCTGGCTGGTCAGAATTAAATTTGCGCGAAATAATACAATGGGCAATATTTTTTGAACTATATGCTTGCCTGAGGAGACAGACACTATGTGATGTATTTCACTACTTAACTGAATAAATTATTGATGTACATATCATAAATAAATGAAAAAAGCGAAGATACAAAATATTTTTAAAAGCGGATAATGAGGAAGTTCTTATCAATTTTGTACTTTAAAAGGCATAATGATATTTATTATTTTAGTTTATTTTATGTAACAAAAATTTTAAATTTGCAGCATCTAAATTCTAGGAGGTCAGAATAAGGTAAATCGCCAAAAATATAACTAAAAATAGAATTCTGGGGTCTACAGTAATTTGGAGGGGTATGTATTTCAACTTCTGGGGTCACAGCCACACCTGGGCATGGAAGGGGTTAAGGGGGGTATGCACCCCGCAGAAACCAAAATACCCCCCCAGAAATCAAAATACCCCCCAGAATTCAATTTTTCAAAATTTTTTCCGTTTTTTTGCAATTTTTTGATGCCAATGGATAGTGATTGATGAGAAACGTCGAAAAATGGTGTTTTTATCGCCATACCACCATTTTTAAGGCCATTTTTTGACCTTCAAAAAATCTTGCACCCCCAGAATTTTCTTGCTGCCCACGTATGGTCACAGCCCCCCATGGCCATTTGTGGCCAGAAGGAAGGAGCATCAACGGTGTTTTTAATACAATATTATTTAGGTTTCATCCCTCCAGAATCCCCATACTGTGCTGGTATGACATATGATTAATTTTATTATTCTTTTCAGAACTATAAAGGAATCGAATAAATATTTATCATTAATTAATTGATTCATTCATTTTAAAATTAATTTTAAATATCAATTTTCAAATTCCCGTCTAGTCATATTCCATGTCAGTTCCCCTCTAATATTACTAATTGTATCATTATGTAAATATTAATATAGAATTATGTAATAAAAGTATAATTATTTTATCCAATCACTTCAGATGCTTATTTAGTTCAATTTTTTCAACAAAATAGATTTTCGTTCTTCCATGCCTGTGTCAAAAGAAAGGCCAGCTGGCTATTTTTATCTTTCTGATTTACGCTGGCGTGCTCGTATTACTCTCCGATTGGTTAAAGAAAAAGACACGCATACCGTATGTTTGTATTAATACGCATTAAGAAGGTCATCTCATTCTATTATCCGCTATCCACTAAGGATGATGTACAATTAATTTGCAAAACTATTTTTCATCTGTATTTCACTATTTTGTTAAATTTTCTATCTAGCTTAGAGCTTACAGTCACTATTCATTTTCTCTTCCCGATTTCGCAATATAATAGTGAAAGATATGATATGTAGAAGAATAAAAATACCTTTTTTAAAAACCTTTTTGTCCAAAAGATAAGAGCAATTTGCTTTGATTTTATTTCTAATTTTGATTTAGTCAAAAAGATGCGCTTTTTAAAATCATATAAATAATGGCAAAAGAAATTTTTGGGCCTATATGATTTTAGAATCTTTTGCTCTTCATTGGCTATGAATTTGTTTTAAAACGCAGAACGCTCTCAGCCTGAAATTAATTTTAAAATGTTCTTCTGCGGCAGAGCAATATGCAATTGATCACACACAGGAAATAATATTTTCTTTCGTTTTTTGCCCATTATCTCTCAGATAAGATTCCAATGGAGGGAACGATAATTATAATGATATGCACAAAAATTCCAATCTATTTTTACCTTTTTTCTCTGACTGGACCTGCAGCATGCACACACTTTTGAGACGCACACATGCAAAAATCAAAGCAATTGAGAAATTCTTTTTACCGTTTGTGTGACAAATAACGCAATATGCTAGCTGCGATCTACTAACGCCGAACGCATCTTTCTATGGCCGAACACGCATGGCTACGGTAAAAGCGCTTACGTTCTACTGTAGTTGGTCAATCGTAGTAAATCACAGCGGCGCTGCGTTTGCAATTTCCGTGAAAAGAACTGTACTTTGGAAATTATTTACGCTTTTTTGGTAGGGACAAACTCAGTGGAACGTGAGCTTTGATCGTTGCGTTTAAAATACCTAAAAAAATATAAAAATCATCAATATTAGTACAGGTTGTAAAAGTATCAGGCCAGCTAATAATAGATAGATCGTGCAAAATAGAAACATAATCAGCTTTTTTAAAAATAACGTTTTTGATATGAGAATCTGTTTCGAATTTGTTTGGAATAAGGATATCAAAAGTTAGTGAATCATGATCGCTAGTAGAAAACGGTTCAACATTTTTTACATTAAATACGCATGACTTGTAGGAACAGAAAATCAAGTCTAAAGAAAGTGTATTTTTGGCCTATTGGCAGTCACATAAAATAATAATAATAAAATTATTATTATTTTATGTGACTGCCAATAGGCCAAAATACACTTTCTTTAGATATGAACCAGTCACAAACATTTAGAAGTCAGTTAGAAAATCAAGTCTAATATATTATTACCTAAAGTGGGGGGACGTGTAAACTGATAGAGCCCAATCTCATTTACAAGGTCGAAAAACTGTGAAGAAATACTATTTTCAGGAAGAACAAACTTTTTATTCCACTTGATTTAGGGAAAATTAAAATCACCCAAGGCCACTATTATTCTAGAAGTATTACAAGACCACTTTAAATACTTCAATAACTGTTGATCTACATCATCGTTTTTTCTTGGAGATCTATAGCATAAGATAAACCTGTATTTAGACTCCAATATAGTCATATCGCAAGTAATTGTTTCTTGCAAAGAAAACTCATCAGGAACGTTTACATTTTTTATGGGTAAATTTTTTTGAATATTATGGCGACACCTCCACCAGTCTTGTTTTTTCGATCATAGCGAATCAAACTGTATTCAAAGTTTAAAAGAAGCAAAGAATCTGCAATAAAATCAGTGAGCCAAGTTTCTGTAATAAAAATCAAGTCATAATTTGACTGGTTTAAAAGAAAATGGAGTTGGCCGAGTTAATTGCATAAACTTCTTGCGTTAAATAGAATACATTTCAACATTTTGCAAACAGGATTGATTGTAACAGACTCTGATTTGTACTGAGAATGTCCAAGAAATCTGGATTTTTGTTGTTTTACAATAGTCTTCAAAAGGCAGTGATTGAAATTTTTATGATAGAATAGGCCATGTTTAAATCAAAATAGAGCCGTCAAAGTTCTAGGCGTTCGAGACACAATTCCTTCAATCTAAAATCGTAAGATAAAGTTTTATCATTGAATAATCGCTTTGTGAACCTTCGTTGTACATTTTCTACTAAATTTATGTCCTTAATGAGGTAGGGGTTCTAAACTACAGTGCGATACTCAAGAATGGGCCTAACGTAAGTTGTAAAAGCCTTTATCAGCATTGTGTTTTGTTTTGAAACAAAAGTTCGAAAAATCAGGTTCGAGACTCTCATCGATTTTTTACTATGTATTCACAATGAACTCTAGATTTCAAATTTTTTGATATCAAAACACCAAGATCTTTCACGTCAGTCGCATCTTTTGGTATTTGAAAATGATCGATTTTGTAACAATATTCAGGCTTAGACCTTCCCATTTGCAAAACAAAACATTTATCTAATGATATCTTCAGCTGCCACATGTCAGCCCAAGTTTTTATGTGCATCAAATCATTTTGCGAATCGATAAAGTTTGAGGCAAGATTTGAGATCTTAATATCATCAGCAAAAAGTGAAAATTTTTCGTTTATGTACAGCAAAAACATTGTAGGACCTAATACACTACCTTGAGGGACCCCACTCAAAATGGGAAGTGAATCAGACAAGGAATTTCCCATTTTAACTTTTTGGGATCTCCCATTCAAGAAAGCTTTCAACTAGTTCAAGCAAAAACCATTAATACCATATGCACCGAATTTAACTAGAACTTTCTTTTGTGACACTGTGTCAAAAGCTTTGCAAAAATCGATGTAGATAGCATCAATTGGGGATTTTTCGTCAAGGCTTTTCGACCATTTATTTTTACACTCTAATAGCTGTAAGGCGCACGACTTATTTTTTCTAAATCCAAACTGGCAATCTTTGAGTAAACTGCTTATTGAGATGAGTCGTAATGTTTTCATTTACTATATATTCCATGATTTTGCAAGGGATGCAACAAAGGGATATGGGCCTGCAGTTTTCCAGCAATGACATGTCACCTTTTTTGTGTATAGGCACTACAATGGCTTCACTCCAAAGGGTTGGTATGCTTCCTGTCCTATAGGAAATTTCAAAGATTGTAGCAAGCGGTTGTGCCAAAAACAATTTGAGTCTCTTGACAAAAAGGCACATAGGCCATCGGGACCAACTGACAATGACGGTTTGAGGCGGTTTAAAGCAACTGAAAGAGAAAACAAATCAAATTTATCAGCAAAGTTTTCTTTACATTGAAATCTACTAGGAAAGTGAGGTAAAATGTTGTCATCATTCACAAAAATTGATACAAAAAATTTATTAAAAATGTCTGCCCTGTCTAAATCCTCATCAATAAATGTACCATCCTGGATTCGTAGTAGTGGGATTTTCTTTTGACTTTTCAAACGTCGGTTGACAAAAAAATAAAAGTTTTTTTAGATTCTTTGATTTCATTAACCTATTTTCTTCATCAGCAAAAAATTTCTTGGTCGCATTCCTTATCTCTTTGCTCAAATTTTTGCACTTTTCGAAAATTTCGAAATCTCGGCCAATTTTGTATTTCTTCCAAAGTCTCCGTTTACGAGATTGCAATTTATAGATAACCGCGGGTAGAACTTTTCTACATCTTTCACTCTTCTTTGGAACAAATTCTGAAATGACGAATTCCATTACAGACAAAAAACTTCGGTAAAAATCATTTACAGTAATGGAGGAAGAAAAAATAACATACGAGGGATGGCAGTTTTTTCTAGAATTATGGCAGTTTTAAAAATTTTAACCTGGCAACACTGTGTCAACAACAACACCATTTTTCCCTTTTTTTGGTCTATTTGTCAACCAAACTTCTGAAGAATTGAAAAATTTTTCGGGCTTTGTTGGCATTTGGGGGAAATTTTTGTGATGCACAAATGCATTTTGGAGGTACAATTTCGAAATTTTCTGGTGCTCCGTGCCGGATTGATTTAATTGTATACCTACCTACTTGTTATTAATGTTTAGGCTGCGCTGGTGGCAGCACTTTTATCGATGGCAGTAATTTTTGCAGTCAACTGCAAACAATAGAGCACACAATGTCAAGACAAGACAAGAAAATGTTTATTGTCCAGGAAAATAACGAAATTTGATAAAACACGAATACGTGATCAAACAGCAACTGAACAAAAGGACATACAGATCACGGAAGTGATACAACTAGGTATGCCCAACAATAAAATCGTAAAATCAATGTTAAGGAGCTCTTTTTTGAACGAACAAACGTTAGGAGAAGCAACCACATGATCAGGTAAGGAGTTCCAAATTTTGAGGTAGCGTTGGGAAACATCGTTGAAGTGAGCATTGGAACGGACAACTGGTAACGTACGTTTACGACGGTTTTCGGATCGGGTTATGCCGGAACTAAAAATTAAAAATTCATTGGCATCAGTACAAGATAAACCGTTAATAATTTGATACATGAGACATAGACATATGTGAAGACCACGAAGTTCTAATGAAGGTAGGTTAAGAAGCTTCAGGCGTTCAAGATAGGTTGAATTGCTATGAAAACCAAAAAAGACGTTTAATGAATTTACGTTGAACATTTTCAAGACGATTTATATCATTTGCATAATGTGGATTGCGTAGGTTATTGATATTATATTTCATTGCATTGACGACATTTTAGTGTATTTGCTCTGATTCTTTCTTTTTTTTAATTTGACCAAATTTCTATTGTTTTAAATCCGTCTCTGTCGCAATAAACTATTTCACTATTCCACTAAAATGAGCCTTAACTAAAATATCCTTATCACGAGAAAGAAAAGCTGTGTGTATTAGAAAACAGCGAGAAACAGCGTTTTTAATTGTGATTTAAATGTTCCTTACAATTGAGATTATGGGAAATATAAACACCCAGATCACGAATGGAACTAATGTCATTAGGAATATTTATATTATTCAAAGAATAAAGCTTTTTTTGGATTATTTCTACCAAGATGCAAAACTGCACATTTTTCCGTAGCAACAGGAAGTTACCGATTGATAGACCAAAGATTTTGACATCATCGGCAAAGAGACTGCAAATAATATACCACAGTGTACTAAATTACTCGCAGTCTAGGCCGCTGGTTTTTGACCGCAAATAATATTAGACTGTTTGTGCCTTGCAGTCAAGTTGGGTGGTTTTTGACTGCAAATAATATTTTAATGTGCCCGGTCTTATTTGCAGTCTAGGCCGCTGGTTTTCTAGGAACCGAGAACTGATCCAAAAAAACATCGGCTCCAATTATTGAAAAATGAAAAAATCGGTTCCGGTTTCAATTATTGAAAAATTTAAACATCGGTTCTCGGTTCCAGTTCCGAAAAATGGCCGGTTCCAGCTGGTTCCGGTTAATCGGCACATCCCTAGTATGTACCTACCTCATTATCACTACGACGAAATCGATGAATTATGTATGATCCATAGACTCATTTTAACATCATTTTATGCTTTCTGGAAATGAGAAGAAAATATCAGCTACAATTTCAAAAAATCATTAAAAACGAAATCTGACAAGTTTAAAACTTTGGTCTTTATCAACCCTGATTGTTTTGTTTATATTTTGTTAATTTTTCGGACGTTTTTTCTTTTTAATTTACTTTTTTCAATATCCCTATACATATTTTGGGAAGTCAAAAAGGAAACTGCGTTTCCGTAATTTAACTTGTTAAAATAGTGTGCAAGGCGGTGGGTACATAGTCAGAAAAATGTGAAAACAGGCCCTCAAAATGGTTCGTGAGAAATAGTACCTATGTTTGAATATTTTGAATTATGCAAAAAAGGAATGAAAAATTTGGTACAATAAATAAAACGATATGTTTTCCAAGAAATGCGTATATAAATGTCCGTACACAATATAAATAATAATATTATAATAATATTTATTAGCCAATTACTGCCGTAGAAAATGCAATATAAATTACATGAAAAAGGATATAATAAAAGATAATGTCGAAAGAACGAAAGAAAGTTTATCAGCATAGCATAGTAATGGCTGAGATGTACAGGCGGATTGTGCTCACGTACGCCCCTTTAGAAACTCATCTAAACAAAGTTTAGGAATCAAACCCTTAAACCGTTTGAAAGATTTACAATCAACAATACTTTGGGGCAGAGTATTCCAGATTCTAGCCGTCAGCCGTCCTGTTTGCAAAGTCGTTTTTCCTGCTCGTACACAAACACCGAGGTACCTACCTACATTCTACAGCATGAGAGTTTGAGGTTTCAGTAAAAATTTTTTCTAGCCCATTTACTTTTTAGGCTTAGAAACGATTTATACATGTTTAGGTCTGTATTCAGGGGGGATAGGGGCACCTGTTCATACGTGGGCATGGGGGTTAGGCCGAATACCCCTCTTCCGCCCCAAAACCGAAATCCCCCTCGAATTCAATTTTTGAAATTTTTTTGTCTTTTCACGATTTGTTTATGTCAAAGGATAGTGCTTGATGAGAAATAATGAAAAATGGCGTTTTTTACCTTAAAATCATTTTCTGACCTTTAAAAAATCTTGCACACTCCCCTAGAATCTTATGGCTGCCCAGCTATGCACGTGCTCCCACTCCTCTTTTGCTTAGCCAAAAATCGTAAGAAATTTTCGCCGAATTTCACAATTAGTCTATTTAGCCCCATCTACACGTGGGCATGAAGAGGGGTTTCGGGTATGCACCCCCCAGAAGGGCAAATACCCGACCCCTAATAGAAAGCAAAATAACCCCCAGAATTCGTTTTAGAAATTTTTCGCAATTTTGTGATGCTAATGGATAGTGCTCAATGAGAAACGTTGAAAAATGGTGTTTTTTACGCCATACCACCATTTTTAAGACCATTTTTGGACCTTGTAAATACTTTGCACCCCAGAATTTTCGTACTGCTCACATATGGTCTTATCCCAAGCGCATGGTTTAAAAACTCCATTTTTAGTATTTATACAACCTAAAGCGTATTTTGCAGCGATGTCTTGTGTTTTGCACAGGTTTTATGCAGAAAATGAGATTTGTTTAGAGAAATCCCATTGGATTTTCACCATGTTTATGGCATCTGCTGGGTAGCGAAATTCACAAAGTGTACAGCTCTAGTAGTCGTAAAACGTCTCTTTTAATTCATCCTTTGATTACCCCTTATGGTTTTAAAAAATTTCGGTCGTGCTCAGTCGGGATGTGCCGGTTAACCGGAACCGGCTGGAACCGACTATTTTTTTGGAACCGGAACCGAGAACCGATTTTTTGATATGCTAAGAACCAGAACCGATTTTTTGATTTTCAAAGAACCGGAACCGGAACCGATCTTTTTCGGAGTCGGTTCTCGGTTTTTTAAAATTAGAGTTAAAAATCGAACTTCATAAAATTTAGTGAAGACATGAAGCAGCAATTCAATCTTTTATTACCCAAAAGTTTACAGACTAAAACTTAGTATTGTTCCGGGTAAATTATATTTTAAAAATAACAGTCATTCTGCTTTTTCGCCATGTAGCCTGTTTCTGAGAGGGTCGTAAATGATTGCAGCGCAACTGATCAGCTTTTCCAATGGAACGCTTGTAGCTGGCGCTGCAAGCAGGGGCGAATCTAAGGGGGCGAGGATCAGCCCCCTCCCCATTTGCCAAAAATATTTGGCGAGATAGAGAATGGATATACAATTTGCAATTATTTTTTGACCCTCAGTGACCATAATTTCTCAAATTTTTTCGGCGCTACGCGCCAGATGATACCTATTAATGACATTTATTTACTTTCTTCGCCACCTGGAAGCCATTTTCTGTTCATGTAGGTTTCAAAACAATTTTAGCAGCAGAATCAGCTATTCTTGCATAGTTTTCTTCTATTTTCAATTAAAAATTTCGATGTTTCGCATCAAATGCTATAAATACAGTAAATCAAGCTGTAAATCATGCTTCTAGACGTCTATCCGTCTTAATCTCATAAATTTTCCGGCGCTTCGCGCCACGGTTTTTTTCGTATTCGGCAAAGATTTTTCCCGATGTACAAAGACTTTTCGGGACCGTCTTTGTACATGTACGAAGATTTTTGGAGAGATAAAAATTACAAAAAAGGTCTAAAATTCGCAGAAATTTACGGTGCTTCGCGTCGAAATGACTGATTGTGTGCTCTATTTATCTTTATAATGGCAGAAACTGCATTTCGAAAGGAAAAAATGTCAAATTTTTAGGCGCTTCGCGCCGTTTTAAGACGATTCTTACTGATTTTTGCCCTTAGAGACCCATAAATTAGCTGAAATACACTACCAAAAGTCGAACAAGTCTGTTTTTACCACACTAAAATCGCTACTGTACCATATTATAGTACCCAAAAATTTGTGTGTGTACACAATGTACAAAGACTTTTGGGGATCATCTTTGTACATGTCAAACGGACCTTGTACAAAAAAACTGCTTCGCGCCAGAATTCTGATAAAGTCAAAGAATTTTAGTGATTTTTAGCACAAAATTATCGAAAATTTTAAAATTTTAAGAAAAAATATTGCGTCAAAAGTGATTTAATGTAAAAGTATACATTGTAAAACGCCGAAAAAAACGCTGTTTCGCGCGTTAAGGGCAAATTTTTGGACCTATTTTTGACTGTTTTTGGAAAAGTTGGGATACTGCCCCCTTAGGAAAATCCTAGATCCGCCACTGGCTGCAAGATACTGCTTAGCTATAAACGCGAGAATCGGCAAATTCTTCGACTTCTCTTTCCACCATTGCAGCAGATCTTCGTCATGAATTAAGCATTTCGATTTCGTATAAGCCTCCAATTAAGAAACACATAGATAATATTCAGTGATTTATAAGTAAATTGTCAACTAGACGTAAAACTTATTTGAACGTGCAGTTGATAGATTGAAACGACTTCCTGAATAATTTATCTTTCGATTACATCGTCATATGTTCCGGTGAAGTCAGGCTATCAAGCGCGTACATACTTTAATACAGGAACCGAGAACCGGAACCGACGTTTCCAACTTCTTGGTTTCCAAGAACCGGAACCGGAACCGATTTTTTTGAAAAACTTGGAACCGGAACATCCCTAGTGCTCAGGCGGGTGCACCGTTTTTTGCATTCGGCAAAGATTTTTCTCGATGTACAAAGACTTTTAGGGACCGTCTTTGTACATGTACAAAGATTTTTGGGAAGACAAAAATTGCAAAAAAGGTGTGAAATTCGCAAAAATTTTCTGCGCTTCGCGCCGAAATGAGTAATTGTGTATTCATTATATCTTTATAATGGCAGAAATTGCATTCCAAAAGGAAAAATGTCAACTTTTTCGACACTTCACGCCGTTTTAAGGCAATTCTTAGTGATTTTTGCTCTTAGAGACCCTGAAATTAGCTAAAATACACTACCAAAGGCTCTGTTTTTACCACACTAAAGACGCGGCTGTGCCATATTACAGTACTCTAAAATTTGTGTGTACAACATGTACAAAGAATTTCGGGAGGACAAAAACTGGAAAAAGGTGTAAAATTCCTAAAAATTTGAGTATTATTTGTCCGTCCTATATATCTTCAACATGGCAGAATTTGCATTTACAATGGAAAAATGTCAAATTTTTAGGCGCTTCGTGCCGCTTTGAGACAATTTTTAGTAATTTTTGGCGTCAGAAACTCAGAAATTAGCTAAAATACACTACCAAAGATCGGAAACCCTGTTTTACCACACTTAAATCGCTACTGTACTATATTAGAGTAGACAAAAATTTGCATGTACAAAATGTACAAAGACTTTTGGGGACCACCTTTGTACATGTACAAACGGACCTTGTACAAAAAAACGCTGGGTAAGCGGCACCAAAATTCTGTGGGGTGCAAGATATTTCAAAGGTCAGAAAATGGCTTTAAAATGGTGGTATGGCGAAAAAGCACCTTTTTTCAACGTTTCTCATCGAGCACTATCTATAGCCATCAAAAAATTGCGAAAAAAAACAAAACAAATTCAAAAATTGAATTATGGGGGTGCATGCATATCCTCACACCTACGCCCAGGTATGGTCGTGCCCCTTCCCCCACCAAACGAAATTCTGGATACAGGCCTGTACACGTACAACGTTTCTGTCGATGCTTTTTCTGTTTAGAACGAGAAAACTGGAAAATTCGTCGAAAGTCAAATGAAAAAAATCGAAAATAAATGTATGGTCAAAAATAGCGCCGAAAAAACATTGACTCTTTGAATTAAATCATGATTGGATTGGAAAATTTGGAATTCTGATAGTTCAGGAAAACTCAATAAATTCAAAATTTTTCTCTTATACCATCAGTTCAGTGTGCAAGTGTGTTTATTTAATGTGACAGCTCAACTGTATATTCAGTACACTATAGGACTGCCTAAAACAGTACAACTATGCATACATGTAACGGCTCGAAATTTTGGGGGTCCCCGGCCATTTTTAGGGGGAGGGGTGAATGACCTTCATTTTTTGACCGAAAAACGCCTAAAAACGGCCAAAAAATTCGATTTTTTCCAAAAATCTGGGGCCAAAGATTTTCTGGCTTCTGGGGGTGGAGGGACGTCCGACTTTGGCTGGGGGATCCCCTGTTACATGTATACAACCATGTGAGTTGAACTTTGAATTTGATTCTGTTTATGTAGTGAGCTGAATGTGGCATGGTATCGCTTAAGAATAGTCATTAAACATTGGCCATATACTATGCACCACTATGTCGTTATATTATTGCTTCATATGCCTTGTACAGTAGGGGTTATAAGAATTTTGTGTGGTCTGCATCGCATAGTACACTCGGGCAGATTGCTTCCTATCACAATTTACCTTTTGAACAACTAGCGAAAAGTACTTTAGCTGCGACAGAGTGTAGCGCATACATGATCTTAGAGGCTTTCACCCTCAGGAATATTTTCGCTCCCCCAGAATTCGCGATTTTTCGAAAGTTTTACAAAATTTACTGAAAATAAGTGAAAAGGTGCTTTTCTAAGCGTTTTTCGCTATCTAGTCGCTCAAAAGTGTCAAATTTTCTGTGCTTCGCACCAGTGTTTTTTTGTACAAGGTCCATTTATACATGTACAAAGATGGTCCTCAAAAGTCTTTGTACATTTTGTACATGCAACTTTGTGTGTACAGTAGCGATTTTAGTGTGGTAAAAACAGAGTTGTTCGACTTTTGGTAGTGTATTTTAGCTAATTTCTGGTTTTCTTACGCCAAAAATTACTAAAAATTGTCTCAGAACGGCGCGAAGCGCCAGAAAAATTGCGAATTCTGCCATTTTAAAGATATATAGGACAGACAATTACTCATTTCGGCGCGAAGCACCGAAAATTTCTGGGAATTTTACACCTTTTTACAAATTTCGTCTTCTCAAAAATCTTTGTACATTTTGTACACACAAATTTTCGGGTACTAAAATATGGTACAGTAGCGATTTTAGTGTGGTAAAAACAGAGTTGTTCGACTTTTGGTAGTGTATTTTAGCTAATTTCTGGGTCTCTAAGGGCAAAAATCAGTAAGAATTGTCTTAAAACGGCGCGAAGCGCCGAAAAATTTGACATTTTTCCTTTTGAAATGCAATTTCTGCCATTATAAAGATATATACAACACACAATTACTCATTTCGGCGCGAAGCGCCAAAACTTTTTGCGAAATTCAGACCTTTGCAATTTTTGTCTTCTGAAAAATCTTTGTACATGTACAAAGACGGTCCCGAAAAGTCTTTGTACATCGGGAAAATTTTTTGCCGAGTACAAAAAAACACTGCTTCGCGCCCCCCACACCCATGTCTGGATTTGTGTGTTATTTGCCTTACCTTCAAACGAATGAAATAAAATTAAAATTTGATGAGTAGCTGTGCTTATTCGGTTGAACGTCAGCATACTTGTGTGTGACTTATTAATTTTATATATAGTTCGTCTCAGAACAAAAACCTAAATCGATAACACAAAAATTTTTATTTTATTCTGTCACTCATGTCCTATAAATGAAATTCACATGATTTGTTGACCCTGACCGGATAGAAAGCAGCAAAATTGGTTGAATAACTTTGTAGAAAGTGAGATTCAATGTAATGATTGCAGTCATTGGTACCATGACCTGCCTAGGTTCGAGTCCTGGCCATACCTGGGCGTGGGTGGTTGGGGTATGTACCCCCCAGAAACCAAAATACCCCCCAGAAATCAAAATGCCCTCAGAATTCAATTTGTGAAATTTTTTGTTTTTTACTTGCAATTTTTTGATGCCAATGGATAGTGCTCGATGAGAAACGTTAAAAAATTGTTTTTTTCGCCATACCACGATTTTTAGGGCCATTTTTGATCTTTGAAAAAATCTTGCACCCCCAGAACTTTGGTGCCGCCCACCTATGGTCCTGGCTAGCCAAATATTTTTCGCTATTCATCCATAGTGTTATATTACTGTTTTGCGCCATGTAATAATATATTGTTCGTAACCTTTACAATTTCACGAAATTTTCGACAATCAAGTGCTGTTTTTAAATTTTATTGCTTAGCGTAATTGCCACAATTTGACCTGGAAAAGATACTTACTTTAAAATCGCGAATTCACATTTTTTATAGTGTAATAGAGCTGAAAGACATAGTTTTCTTGACTATATTTTGTTAAATGTGTTCGAATTTTTTGAAATTTTCAAGATTTTCCTATGTTCTTATGCTCTAGAAAGATGGAAGATTGTCGGAAACGCCGAAAAACGATGTTTTTGACGCGTATCCAATCCACCATTTTTGGACCCAAAAAAGGCACTTTGAAATTTTAGTCCCCCAGAATTTAGCCTGTCTGGTGCAGCGTACTGAAAAGTTTGTTCCTTGTCTGTTTTTCTTGCTGAAAAAAATACTGTGACAGTCAGTTTGTGGCTAATTTTTTAGTTTTTTTTGCAGAAATTGCCAGTCCAATGCTTCGACGTTATTTCAACTGTAGTGTCTATCAAAATTGTCAACGCCGTTTCTTGCGTTTTCAAGCGCCTGGAAGAGATGCAGAAGAAAGTGAATACCAGAGTCAGCTGGATGTCGAAATCGATCGTAATCCCTACGAGAAGGAGAAAGTTAGATGCGTGGCTTGCATGTACGGACTCCATTTCAATTATAAAAATACTCGTTTGCTGAGCCAGTTTTTGTCCGCGTTTTCGGGACGTTTATATGATAAGCATATTACGGGATTGTGCGAAAAGCAACAGCTCAGATTAAGGAAAGCCGTGCACGAGGCCAGAAGAGCCGGCTTGATGCCTATTCTAACCAAGGATCCGAAATTCTTGCGAGATCCACGAATATGTGATCCGATGAATCCGATAAAACCAAACCCGTTTTAAATTTTACTACATCTACCAGTATGTTTACTTCGCGGCTTTGTTTTCTGGAAGTAAAAGCTTTAGAAGGCTGCTTGTTTTGAATTTTAATGCGGACGCTCTACATTTATTCCTAATAGTTGGTTTATGCTCCTTAAATGGTCAGTGGTTGAATATTCAATTCTTAGAAAGCCTTTTTTAATAATTTCAATTACCTTTGATTTAAAATTAGATCTCTTTCTATTCACAGTTTAGACCATACATGGGCAGCAAAAAATTTGGGGGTGATATCGCCAAAAATTGCCAGAAATCGCAAAAAATGTTACATAAATAGAATTTAAAATGGATGGTTTTTCAACTTCTGGGGGTGTAGTATACCCTGCAAACCCCTCCACACCAACGTGTGGTTTGAATTTAGGATCAGGTAGACTCTCAAAAGCGTTAGACCCCCAGAATCGGCTTTTCGGCATGTTTTAATATTTTTGCTGGTTTTTTATCACCCAAAGCCCCAGAATTTGTCTCCGCTTATGATCTGAATGAGACAGCAGTGCTAAAAACTTAATTTTAGGCGGCGTCCACTGTAATCTGCGATGAACTTTTTGATGCTCGGAGAGGGGTCTAAATCTCCCTCCACGTCTATTTGTGACCATGACCCGTTGTATCTATTCAGTGGAGATTTAAACACTGGATTGCTATAAAGCATGAGATCTGGTGGTCAAAAATCATTTCAAATGTCGCAAAAGGATCAGAAATTGACGGGTGTAGCAAACAACAAATTTTCGGCGTTTCTCATTAAGTCGTTTCATTGGCATAAATGAATCGCGAAAAATAAGAGAATTCTCAAAAATTGAATTCAGGATGTCTTGTTTTCTGTGTGTTCAATCCAGCCACACGTTGGGTTTAGGATTTTTTGACCCCTCCCAAGAATTGAATTTTTGGCATGTTTTCTTGGATTTTTGCCAGTTTTACACCACCGAGACCCCTCAGAGTTCGGCCGCTGCCATACGTGGGCAGCACCGAAATTCTGGTGGTGCCAGATTTATCAAAGGTCAAAGAATGGTGGTATATCATTTTTCAACGTTTCTCATCGAGGACTATCCATTGGCATCAAAAAATTGTGAGAAAAAAGTTTAAAAATTGAATTCTGGGGGGATTTTGGTATCTCGGGGGGCACATACCCCCCAAGCCCAAATGTGGCTGCTGCCCATGCATGCTTCCAATCAATCCCCTCGCCCATCTGTTATGAATGACTGTGCACCTAATGTTTACCAAATTTAAATGCCCTCTAGCCATTCGCTTGCACAAATTTACCATAAGCCAGATATCTTTGAACTTCTCATTTATGAGGGTCGTCCAGGATCACATAAAATAGATTGGGAGAAAATTCTTCCGATTTTGACATAACCAGTGATGGATCCAGGATTTTCTAATTGGGGGGGTGTGGAAACCTAAATTTTCCTATTATTGTTGAAAATAGTCCAAAAAGTCAGTGTGTTACGTTTAAAGTAGCTGTTTCTTCATCTTTTGATAGACAGAATCATTTGTGATTCGAAAAAAGTTATAACGCACCAAATTAGTACAAAATCGAGACTAAACGCCAACACAATATTCGAAAAATCATTGTGAGAATTAAAAATCCTTGTTCTGTATATGAACTACTCTCCTAACGTGAAAATAAGGTTTTTAGAGCGCCAAGAAAGTAAATGTCATTAATGAGTACTACCCGGCGCGAACCGCTGGAAAAATTTGGAAAATCATGATAAAAATGACAGAAATCATCAAAAAATACACATCTATCCTCCAGGCATGTCGCCATACATGATCTGGAGGGTTTTCACTCCCACAAAAATTTTTTTACCCCTCCCCCTAGAACAAGCACGTATCTTTGAGGAAAATGGGGGGGGGTTCGGCGGACCCCTAAAATCAGAAAAATAGGACTTTTTAAAATTTATTTCGTACAATTTTTGGCCTTTTTGGGCTCAGTCCCCCCACAAAAATTGGTGTTGGTCCCAGTGATCGACCGGGTACCCGGGCCCGGCCGGTCATAGCAGTCCCGGGCCCGGGCCCGGCTGAAAACCACCGGGCCTCAAATAATTATCGTTAATATTTTAGACGTTTACTATTTCAGCTGTTGTCCGTATTTCTTATGAATTTGCTAGCCTGTGATTCTATTTAAATCCATTTGCCTTACTTCTGCCCACCTGCTCATTGTCATATACTTGTCAACTTCATATGTGCATTCATCTTCTATACAACGCTTCAATCAGAGGCGTAGCCAGGATTTTGGTTCGGGGGGCATGCACAAAAAATTTTTTAAGACTAATTTTGCATTGAATGGTAGTTACCTTATGTGCCTATAATAAAACTGAGTTTTTCGACCTTTAGTAGTGTAGCCTAGCTAATTTATGGGTTTCTGACAATCAGAAATACAAAAATGTTAATCAGCGCGAAACGCCGGAAATTTTTGAAATTTTTTACCGTTTTCATGTAGAATTTACGGTCTTTTAATTGACAAACAGTTCGGAAATCATGAGTAGCGCAAATCACCGCGGAATTTAGTAATCTTTTACTGTCCTTAACATTTTGTAGCCTGTGAATACTGATATTCTGTGATATTTTGCCTGATTTAGGCTATTAAACGCAATGCTGAAGCTTTACAAAAAAGAAAGAACTATAACCAGCAGCGCCATGCGCCGGAAAATTTTGACTTTTAGCTCTTTAAACAATTTATACCGCTTAAATCATACAGGACAGACAAATTAATTTCGGCGAACCCTTTTTCCTTTTCGTCCTCCCAAAAATCTCGCTGCACATGTACAACGAGATTTTACGGCAGAGGGCTGCGATGGCGCGCTCAATCCCCCCCTAGAAAATTTTGTGAAGAAAGCGCTTTAATGTTAAATACTATCGCTAAAATTTTCGCAAAATCGGCCAAATCTCGGTTCTAAATTAAGCCCAAAACACCTAAAATTGATGAAGTCCTACATTGTACAAGATTTCTGAGCTGAAATGCGCTTTTCGACCTCTGCTAAGTATAAAGCGCAGCAAAGGTGCTGCCAATAAGAAATGAAAAAGATTTATCAATGACAATTTTGTTCTTATCGTTTTCAGGCCCATTTGTGGCCTTCTTATTAACAAGATATAACTCAGAAAACAGAAAATGCGTAAAAACCAGTGATCGTACGGGGATCCCGACCCCGACCCCGAAAAACCCCGGCCTAAACCCCGACCGGGGGCATGATTTTTTGAGTCGGGGTTGAACCTTTTTTCGGGGGTGAAATATAGCATTTTATTTGTTGGTACATAAGAGAATTGTATAAATAGCAAATAAATTCGGAACAAGGACGATTCATTCACCAGCAAAATTAATATGTTAAACTCGACACTCGCGATATTTCATAAAAAGTACGCCTGGTCGCCATGTTGTTAAGACGTACATACATGTTCGCATATTTTCCATTATGAAGTGCGCCGAAATTACTGCGGAATCACAGGCGTAGCCGGGGGGAATGATGGCACATATGTCTAGAACATTGAGTTTAAAAAGGCACAAGCGTCAAAATTTTCCGGCGCTTCGCGCCGAGTCATTATTATTTATTGTTATACAGATCCAATGAATTTAAAAGCTTGAATCTGGTAAAATTATCCAGCACTTCGCAGCACTTTAGTGATTTATTGCACTATTAGTTCATTGAATGAAACTGCACATGCTTGTTGAACATAATAGTAAAAGTGCGAAAATGTTTGTGTACCAATTTATCTATTCTCTGCTTTGCTTATCTTTCTTTACAAGGACACATAATTCTATTTTAAATGAAAGGAAAGGCCAAATTTTCTTGTGTTTTTGCGCATTTTCTGTTTTCTAAACTAGTTAATAAGAAGGCCACAAATGGGCCTGAAAATGGTCAGAACAAAATTCTCATTGATACATCTTTCAATGACTTATTGGTTGCGACCCCTTGCTGCTCTACATACTTAGCAGAGGTCGAAAAACGCATCTGCAGCTCAGAAGTTTGGTGCAGTGTAGGTGTTCATCAATTTTAAGTTTTTTTGGACTTAATTCATAACCGAGATTTTGCCAATTTGCGAAAATTTTAACTCTACTAATTTAAAATTAAAGTGTTTTTTTACAAAATTTTTGGGGGTTCTGCTCTGGACCTCGCTGGTGGCGCTTGAGCGCGCCATCCCAGACCCCCAGCCGTACAATTTCGTTCTACATGTTGAAAGAGATTTTTAGGAGGACAGAAAAGGTAAAAGGATTGGGAATTTTTAAAAATTTTCGGCGCTTCGCACCGCAATTAGTTTATCTGTTCTGTGTGATTTAAGCGGTATAAATTGAGTTTAAAGAGTAAAAACGTCAAAATTTTCCTGCGCTTAGCACCGCCGATTATTGTCTTAGGGCGGTAAAATATGACTGAATTTCTTGATGCTTTGCGCCACTTATGATTTCCGTTTGTTTGTCAATAAAAAGGCGTAAATTCTACATGAAAACGGTAAAAATTTTGAAAATTTTCGGCGCTTCGCGCCATTGGCTCCTCTACAATCAGTGCACCATAGAATACCGTTATGAAAAAACTGGAAGAATACGAAAAAGCGAGAGCGATTAGTGATTAAAATTCAAAGTAATGCTAAATTTCTAAAACCATGCTTGAACTTGGAATGAAAATAAAATGTTGAACATAACCAGCTTTATTAGTATGCTCTACAAACAAGTTAAGGTATCGTTTTTATCCTTTTCAAATTGATATATAATCATGCAATATTAATTGTTAACCTTCAACCCCGACCCCGACCCCGAAAAACCGGGGTTTTTCATCCCCGACCCCGACCCCGATCGGGGGTGAAAATCTGACCCCGTACGATCACTGGTAAAAACATAAGAAAATTTGGCCATTCCTTTTATTTAAAATAGGATTATGTGTCCTGTCCTTGTAAAGAAAGACAAACAAAGCAAAGAATAGACAAACTGGTAGGTACACAATCATTTTCGCACATTTACTGTCATGCTCAACAAGCATGCGCACTTTCATTCAACGAACAAATAGAGCAATAAATCACTAAAGTGATGTGAATTGATCGATTATTTTAGCTAATTTAAGCTTTTGAACTCATTGGATCTATATAAGAATAAATATAATGAAGACTCGGCGCGAAGCGCCAGAAAATTTTTGACGTTTTTGCCTTTTTGAAGTCAATTTTCTGGACACAATTATTACACTCGAAAAATCAACAAAATTTCTGAAAAATTTCGGGGGGGCATGAGCCCCCAATGCCCCCTGGCTACGCTTATGGATTCAATACGTGTCTTATCCTATACACTACACAATTTCAATTGACGTCAATGTACGCTATAGTTTATCCAAACAGCATATCTTCTATCCGACCATATGTATCATAGTCGCTGTTATGTCTGAATGCATAAATTTAATGCTCAATTTCCTTTAAATATCTACATGAAACCTTGTGCTTTTTCAAACCGTGTTTAGTTGCACGTGCATTTTAATAATGGAATTGCGCGCTATTGTATTAAAAACTTTCTTCTTCCTTGAATAATGCTGCCAAAATCCTTGCTAACTACTTAATTTATTTTTAGAAAGATTGAATAATTAACAGAGCTTAGAATTCAAAAATCTTCTAGATACAGCAGTAAGCCTTGCGTTTAACAAATAACAAATGTAAAATCGGTCTAAATATGTATCTTATGTATAACATTATATTGGAAGCAAGGCATGTTGTTAGTATATAGGCCCGGGCCCGGTACCAAGCCCGGCAGCAAAGCCCGGGCCCGGTATTTTTTGAGCCCGGTCGATCACTGGTTGGTCCCCCCAAATAGGACGGCCGGCTACGTGCCTACCCCATAATTTGCGATTTTTTCAAAGTTGCCGAAAAATTTGTAGGAAAAAATCCTTTTTTAAGCCTTTTTATCTATCCATTTGCTCAAAAGTGCCGAATTTTTGGCGCGTCGTGCCATTATATTCATGTTTTGACTATGTTTCGTTCTATTTGTTCCGACTCTTGATTTTTTTCGAAATTTTCATGTGTTTTTAAGCTCTAGGAAGATGGAGCATCGTCAGAAACGCTCGAAAACGATGTTTTTGACTTGTACCTGCCATTTTCGGACACAAAAAAAGCACTTTATAATTTCAACCCCCAGAATTTCCATGCTGTGCATGTATGCACGTAGCCGTGGAGGATAGGGGACTTGTCCCCCAAATTTCAGAAATACGAATAATATTTGTTCAGGCTCCCCAAAGGAAAAAGTCGAAAGTTCTAGAAGCGCATTTGAAAGACTACCAGAATAGATCCTAGCACACTTGAACTAATAATCCTTAAATTTTTGGGTGCTTCGCTCCAGATTTATTTTTTGTATAACTTTTGTTTTCCGAACAGTCTAGTTTAAGTAAGACATGATGAATATGTCGCGTTGTGCAGATTTATTTATTTTTCGTACTTATTGCTTTTCTTTGCAATGTATCAGAAGTGAGCATAAAACACATTACACAATTTTTCGGCGGGGTCAAAAAATTAAAAATCATTTGCGTGACCATTTTATGCAACATGTTTTTTGAATATGATTGAGTCGAATCAATTTTTTTAAGTTTTTGAAAATTTTTCCTTGTCAATTGTGAACAGCTCGCTGAGAAACGCTCAAAAACTATTATTTTTGCCTGTTTACAAGTATAGTTGTTGAGATATATGATTTCAAAATTTTAATCCCCCAAATTCAGAAGGTCAGCTACCTGCCTGCTATTCTCTATTGCGCCCTAGCATTTTTTGGCGACTTGGGGCGGCCGCCCCCTCTCAATCCGCCCTTGAGCACAACTGCATCAAATTTGAATAAATTATGTCATCTCGAAATCTGGCTGTTCAAGTGCAACATCAGTGTATGTACCTAACTACCTAACTATGCATACTAAAGGTACTCGCCGGCATACCTGGACGTTGGGGGTTTGGGGGGTATGCATTCCTCCCCCTCCCCCCCGAGAAACCAAAATACCCCCCAGATTTCAATTTTTGAAAATTTTTTTCGTTTTTTCCGCAATTTTTTGATGCCAATGGATAATGCTCGCTGAGAAACGTTGAAAAATGGTGTTTTTTCGCTATACCACTACTTTTAAGGCCACTTTTTTACCTTTAGAAAAATCTCGCACACCCCCCCCAGAACTTTGGTGCCGCCCACCTGTGCTCGCCGGCGTCCTTAGTGCAATATAGAGTGATTAACATAAGCGAGGCACTTGTTTTGGCCTTCATTAAGCATATTTCGCATTTTTCTGGCGCTTCAAGCCAACTAATCATTGATACATATTTATTGACTTTATTGACATCCTGCAAGTATTGATTTCATGTATGAGTTGAATTCATCAAAGAATTCTACATGCGTACAGATTTCTTGGTCGTATTTGTTCGAGCATTGCAAAAGTTTTTAGAGCGCAATGTGAAAATTCTGTTGCGCTTTGTATCAAATGAACTTTTCGCATTATTTTCTCCTTGAAAGTTCGAGTTTTTATTTGAAATATCAAAAATCCCGCAATTTATATGATTAATTTTTTGTGTAGTCTTAGGTATAAGCTCTAACATTTATTTACGTTAAAGCGTCAGAATGATCCGTCGTTTTAAACTAGTTTAGTAATGCTCTAAGTTTTTATTCAGAGATTATAATCCTAGTTTTTAATAGTAGGTATCAAATAGAGAAATTTCCTATCGATTAAGAACGGATTTTAATGCATATTTGGATCAGAAATTTCTAAAATGAAGCGAGAAATATAGTACTGAGTTTAAAATCTGACTACAAATTGCGTTCCTTTTTTCTAGTTGAAATTTCGGTATTTTAGATATGTCTTCCAGCTTGCAGAGATAAACAGCTGCCTCAGCTCAGATCTTTTTGAACTTACAAACTTGAAAAATCCGAAATTTATAGCATAATCAAAAAGACTGAATCATTGCTTTTTTGTGGTCAATTAAGATTTAGGTTGTACTAAAACTTCCTGGGATCGTTATTGTATATACATGAGAGTGTTCAGATTTTCTGAAGGACAAAAAGAGTAAAAATGCCAAATACTTTCGGCGCTTAAATTGATCATTGTTTTCTATATTGTGCTTTTATTATGCCGTACATAAATTTTGTAAGGACTATAACGTCAAAAAAATTTTCGCTGCATTGCGCCAATTCAGTAAACCACTGTTATCTCTCGTAACGAAGTGTCAGCATTGAGTTTAACAAATTGAATCAGCCAGAATATTAGAGCTCCCTGTACAAATTCATATATTAATTATTCCTTCTGTCGAAACTATGAGTCGATTTGAATGGCATCTTGAAGAGATGTGAAAATAATTTGATGCTAGGTTGGCGTTTGATCATTTAGTTTGAATTTACAAAGCCGATTGCAAGAAGCAAGAAAAACAAATTTTTGGTGATGATGGATCTTTGTTAGTGAACTGTTACTATTTTTGTACTGATTTCAGAACCAAGATTCGACTGATTTTGTGAAAATTTTAACCTTGCGATGCGACTCAACATCAAAGTTTTTTACAACATTTTTCGGGACTCGATCGGACCCCAATCCCACTGGGGCGCTCGGGCGCTCTACCTCTGAGTGTCTCTTGCATTCTCATACAATCTAAGGTGTTACCCATAGGTGGGCAGCGACTAAATTCTATGGGGTGTGGGTAGTGTAAAACTAGCAAAAATTTCAAAAACAAACATGCCAAAAAATTCAATTCTGGAGGGGTGTATAGATTTGGGGGTCTACCGAATTCTGGGGTACTACCCATAGGTGGGCAGCACCGAAATTCTGGGGGAGGTGAAAAAATTTTCAAAGGTAAAAAATTGGTCTTAAAAGTGGTCGTGTGGCAAAAAAACACCATTTTTCGACGTTTCTCATCGAGCACTATTCAATGGCATCAAAAAATCGCTAAAAAAGCAAAAAAAATTCGAATTCTGGGGGGTATTTCAACTTGTGGGGGATGCATACCCCCCAAACCCCCCACGCCCATGTGTGGTACTACCCTCCACGTCTATGTGTAGTCCTGCCCGGGTAGGTAGGTACCCGATAGCAGAATTTGCAAAGTGTGCAGCTCTGTGTATAGTCGCTAATAAAGTAATCCTTTTTGGTCGCAGTTGATTTAAAAATGTAGAAACAAAGCGCATATGACACCAATAATTTGTAGCTTTTTTGGAGAAAATACGATTAAATTTTCATATTTCCGTTAATTTATTCTACTCTAAGAATTTTTGATGGCTAAAGTTGAGCGGCTACCATCTCCCGCCCCTCTAAGTTCAACCCTGCTTGCTTGGAAGGCTAAATAAATAGGTACCTGTATAAGCATTATAATCTAATTCTAACGTATGATGAAAAGTGATGGTGTTTTTAGACTAA
The DNA here is from genome assembly GCA_036768485.1 of Mermis nigrescens. NCBI lineage: Eukaryota > Metazoa > Nematoda > Enoplea > Mermithida > Mermithidae > Mermis > Mermis nigrescens. The sequence continues at coordinate 127,851 of JAVLUZ010000158.1, forward strand.
GCAAGTCGTCTATCAGATGAGCTTAAATCCGACGAATTCCACTCCATCTGGTTCTGCCGGCCCACAAGCTGTGGAGAAGGCTAGCGTACCTCAGTTTACAGTTCCTAGTCAGCAGCCGCAGCATCCTCAGACAAAATACAGTCAGCTGTTGGCTGTTATAGAGGAATTGGGCAAAGATATTCGCCCTTCGTATACTGGAAATAAAATGTCAGCCGAACGCCTGAAAAGGTCGATAATTCATGCTCGCATACTGGTTCGTGAGTGCTTATTGGAAACCGAGAAGGCCATTAATCGTCCTAATTAAACACTTAAAATATTGTTATTTTTCTCGACCTTTTCAACCAATTGCCTACTTTACGTCTGAATCTATTCAGACAGAATACTTGCATATTATATTATTATTTGATATTCGCACATTTTGATTACGTTATGACCGAATTGTGTAATTTGAAAATGGACTTTCACGCCGACTCATTGAGCTCCTGTCCCCACAGATCTGACTTGTTAGCGTGCGGCCTTTATGAACTCGATGTCGATAGTGGACAAAGATACGGCGGAATCTGTCTGCTACAAGTCACTCGATGTTTCAATGGTGACCGTTCTTCTGCCGAATTAACTTGCATCAAGACTATAGCTTCCTGTGGGATTTTTGAGCTAAAATGGTTACCTTACGATTTTGGATTCGTTTGCGCAAAAGTCGATGGTAGTGCTACACTGTACACCGGAAATGAAAATCTTGATTTTGCTGGAAATGACATCACGTTCAATCCCAACGGAATGCTTCTTAATTTGGACCTTTGTCAGCAGTCAACTAGCTTGCATATCATCGCGTCAGACAATCGAGGCTATTTGCACCTGGCCGAGTATGACAAAGCAAAGAATGAAGCACAACTTACTACGACTTGGTTGGCTCATGAAAATGTTTACGGCTCGGTACCCGAAGTTTGGTGTTGCGCCTTCGGGGTGCAGAACAAAACTGTTTTTTCTGGCTCAGAAAATGGGGACTGGAAAATGTGGGATTTAAGAGAATGCATAGCAGGAACATCGTCTGCCTCCGCGATATCAAGAAAGAGTTCCCATTCGGCGGGTGTGACATGCGTCTCGCCGAGTCCATTAGATGATAGACTGCTTTTCACTGGTGGCTATGATGACTTTATGAAAGTTTGGGATTTGAGAATGTTGAAATTTTCGGCGAATGAAATTAATTTGGGCGGCGGGGTGTGGCGCATAAAGTTCAATCCGTATAATCCCGCTAAAATCCTGAGTGCTTGTATGTATAACGGATGGGCTTTTCTAGATTACAATGCAAATGATGGATTGCAAGCTGTTAATTCGGCAGTGTGTCCTGACACACTTTTATACGGCATTGATTGGTGCAACGATAGGGATACTTGCGACGATTGCTTTGCGACATGCACTTTCTATGATAATATTGTCCACTTTTTGACATTATATTAGTCCAGATGAGTTGTGTTCGACTTTCTGTTTATTTTTCGATTTTATGCTGATGATAAATTGATAAAATCTGCATTTTTTGGAACGCACATTTATATGTAGTGCAGAGTCTTAGAAATTTTTGTTTGCTGGTTTCCCATTATTATGCTGGAATATGGAATCAAAAGCTCAGATATGTAGTTGACTATGATTTGGCAGTCGGATGTTAGATGACCAATCCGCCCGCAATTCTACAAATAGGCTGGTGCAGGCCGTATTGAAAGGGGCGAGGGCCCGCCGTCCTTAGCCGATTAAAATGTTTTGAAGGTGCATTAGATTACGCAGCTTCTCAGATCAAGTTTCTGAGAAATTAATTTATCTTAAACACCCTTTAATTGATCTGGATGCGGACCTAGATAAGTATAAAATGAGCAGAAAAAGAACTTTACAATGTTGTTTTTCGTGTTTCTGAGGGTTAAAAGAGCTAGTGTAAATCGGATAATATGCGTTTCTATCATTAGTCGTGAAATTTCAATCATATTTCACTTTTCTATTCATTCATCCTAAAGGAAATTAATTTTCCGACTTTGTTAGTTTCGGTTTGATAGCACTTAATTTAGCGTAGGTACCTGGTCATAAAACACTTGCTATCAAAAACTTTCAAACAATTAGATAACGCTAGCGTTGGCGAAAAACCGACTATGAACTAGCAAGGACTATAGTCCGGACTAAGTTCTTTAGTCTTTGGACTATAGTGCTAGTCTTTTTTCTAGCCCGTTATTCCGGAAAAGGACTAGTCCTTTTTTGGCGGACTAAGTCCGGTTAGTCCGACCGGACAAAAATTCTAACTTCTTCCACATTGTGCTACCTGACACTCGACGTGCGTTTTGCAAGTCTCCCCTTCTCTTTGGGGAGTATTGTTTGCGTTTAACGCTATGCTCACGTTAGTTTTTCTTTTATTGTCCGATTTTCAAACTGTCCTCAAAGAGATATGTTTTATTTGTTTAATGGAGGCGGAAAAAAACAGGTGAGGTTGTCAACCATACAACAGCTAATTAGTTGTCAACACAACAACAGCTATAATTAAGTTTACATTATCAATGTTTTTTTTAATAAAAGTATTGTCCCCAATGTCCACTGCCATTTTTTTGTGAAAACTTCAGAACGTAATTGGCTGTATAAACATAAACAGTCTCATATTTTGGTTTCAAGACTAAATTTTGTTGAATTCAAAAATGTTCATATTTTGGGTAAATCTTGTTGGATTAATACGAAGCATCCAGAGCGCAGTTCTGTGGATATTTTTAATGTGGTCCCCTTCCAATCTTTCATTTCTAATTTTTTCTCTATCTCGTCCATGCGTGTTTGTTCAATTAATTAATGTATTGCACCTAATTCTGTTGTGTTGTAATTTCTATTGGGTTGTATTCTATTTTATCATAGGTAGCACGTTAGCGCGTACCTATAATATACTTGGGTACCCCTAACACCTGTGCACCCCCTACAGCTATAGCGGGACACTTCTGGAAGGTGCGGTTTTTTTTTAAAGAAAGATAATAAAAAATTCGCTGCCTGTGTTTTTTTGTTTTTCTTGAAACTCAAAACTGACTGTGTAAAGAAGGTGTAAAGTTTTTTGTGTAACGTTATAACATAGGACAAATTTTGGGACATTTATAGTGCGGCATGTGGACAACTGAGTATTGATGACTCGAAGAATTACACAGCATAGGATAATAGGAGAATGAATTCTACAGATGGCACTTTTTTTGTTTTTTGAAATTCGCATTAGTTATCGGATGGCAGTGTAAAGAGTGCGAAAATCTGGGGGTGAAAAAGCACTTTTTGGTCGAGTTTTCAACCTGCTTATGTCTGATACTAACTCCGGTTATGAGTTTTTTGAAATGTTTTCTGACAGAAATGTAGAGCGGATCAAGGGCTACATTCTGCATATAAGCAAAGTCTTCTACGCTCTATGGTGAGTTAGATCCTGGGGTTTAAAGTTTACACCCTAGTGGATGGTGTAAAAACGGATTTTAACCAAGATTTCTCTGCCAAATTTTTCCGCTTATGAGTCAGGGTAAATTGAATACAGCAGTAATAAAGTGCCTCTCAGGGGCTACACATCGCAGTAAACTGCATTTAAAAAAACGCAATATTGAGTTATTTATGGGGGTGTAAAGTTCGAAATCAGAGGTAAAAATGGGCGAAAAAACACGTTTTTTTCCGAATTTTGATTAATAAATCATTCCAAAAAATTTTTGCAAGAGAATTTTTGCACACAGGAATGTACTACGATTTAAAAGCAACAAATTGTACCAAACCGAATTTCTTTAAACTCAATGGGGAGTTCGGTACGGAATTTTAAAGTTTGCAGTGTTCTAAATGATTGAAATACGTTTTTGTTGCGTTTTTTTCGCCACTTTCTCCGTCCAGAAGTCGGGATAAGTCCAATAGAATAAAAATAAAGTGCTTTATATCGGGTGCATGTCAAAGCAAATTGTCTATACATTAATATTTAGCGAGTGTAATGTCAAAAATTTGGTGTTTAAAATGCGTTTCTGTCTTGTTTTTTCTGCCTGCTTCTCCGGTTATGAGTCAGGGACACGATTATCAAGTCTAGAAATAAACCAGGAACCAAATTTGATATGCCAGTCTGGCGCATATGTTTACACTCTACAGTGTTGTAAAGTGGTTTACACCTATTGTTAGTTTGCCCATAGAACATTATGGAGACTTAATTTTTTTCATAAATATTAATCGTAATATCGGAACAATATCAAAATTACGAATCTGACCAAAATCTTCTTTACACTAGGTGTTTACATGAAGTTTACACTACAAATGTATTTATCTTAGTTTTTGAGCATTCCAGAAACCTAATTTTTTCCTGGAGTCTAGAAATTTTCAAAGAATCAAATGTGAGACGTCACGTAGGCGCGTTTGTTTACATCCAACAGTAATGTAAAGTAGTTTACACTCATTGTTTATTTGTCGTCAGACCATTGTAGACATGCAATTTTCTTCATAAATGTTGATAATAATATCCGAGTAATATCAGATTCACAAATCGGAATAAAATCCTCTTTACACTAGGCGGTTGTGTAAAGTTTACACTGCTAATTAATCTTCGTTCTAGAGCTTTGCGAAAACCTGAATTTTTTGCCGACTTCTGAAAATTTACATGGAATTAAATAGGGGACGTCAGCTGGGCGCCTTTGTTCACGCTCAACAGTGATGTAAAGTGGTTTATCTTCGTTCTAGAGCTTTTACAAAAACCTAAATTTTTTGCCGAAATCTGAAAATTTACATGGAATCAAATAAGGGACGTCAGCTGGGTGCGTTTGTTTACACTCAACAGTAATGTAAAGTGGTTTACATCTGTGTCTATTTGTCATTAAAATCGTTATGGAGACGTAATTTTTCATGAATGTTGATCGTAATCTGAGTAATATCGAATTTACAAATCCGACTAAAATCTTCTTTACACTCGTTGCTAGTGTAAAGTTTACACTATAAAATAAGCTTCATTCTAGAGCCTCACGGTACCTTATTTTTTCCCTAAAGTCGTAAAATATATATGGAAACAGATGTGATACGTCTGCTAGGGGCGCATAAAGAGTAGTGTAAAGTGATTAACACCTAATGTTAATTTGTTTTTAGAACATTTAGAGGTTTCATTTCTTAATAAATGCTTCGTTCTAGAGCTTTACAAAAACCTAAATTTTTTTGCCGAAATCTGAAAATTTACAATATCGAAATTATTAATCCCACTAAAATTCTTTACACTCTTGTGTAAAGTTTAGAATGTAAATTAAGTTTAGCTCTAGAAAGTTTTGGAAGCATGTTTCTTTACAGGATGTTCTACGTAACATAAGAATTACTAATCAGAATGTTTGTTTCTTCTACAACTAGTAGCTTTGTAAAGTTTAAACCATTCAATTATTAGAAGAACCGCTCGGTAAATGAAATCTAGTATTGTATTTCCAAATCTTTCTAATTAAAAGTGGGGTACTAGCAAAGAAAAATGCTCCGATGGAACAAAAAAGGGGAATATACTTGGGATTGTGAATTATCGAGGATGTAAAAGGAGGGGACTAGGAAAAATCTCCCTATGTTATATGCCAAGAATCGCAAAATATGTAAAAAATCAGACTTTCTCTAAACAATGCCAAAAATCGAAGTATATTCTGCGGCCTTTGAAAAATGTAAAAGTTTAGTAAACAATTGCTGTAGACATGTGTAAAAGAGTATCTACATAAGGTCTGTTGCACGTCAGCTTCCGTGTTTCCTACTGCTTCGAACCAACAATATCATCGATTGTCTTGAATGCATCGATATGTACTATTCCATCCAATTCGCTTAGCTACTGCATTGCTAATTCGCTGCTTTTTTCAATCAATTTTTTTTAATTTGAATATTGCTTGCCCTTTGACACTTAGAATGGCCGTATCTGCTAAGTGACTTGATTAGTAATAATGAAATACGAACAACTTAATTATGATTTGTTAACAGCATTTCACTTTCAGTCACATTATTAAGCAACTCAAAGTTGAATGAAGTCTGCATAAAGTTGCATTACGTAATATGCTTTTAAGATATTATGTCAATCAGAAAAAATTATTTTAAAATAATACGTTTTTTCAGAGACCGTAGAATATACTGTGATTTTTTGCATTGTTTAGAGAAAGTCTGATTTTTTACTTATTTTGCGATTCTTGGCATATAACATAGGGAGATTTTTCCTAGTCCCCTCCTTTTACATCCTCTATAATTCACAATCCCAAGTATATTCCCCTTTTTTGTTCCATTGGAGCATTTTTCTTTGCTAGTTCTATTCTATTCTGCAGGAGCAGTAATGTTTGTTACAAAATGTATTCATAGGAGCTATGCATGTATGTATTCATTGATTGTGTAGTTCTTTTCCTTGACTATTGAATAAGATCTGGACAGAAAAGCACTAGAAAGTGAATACCACCATGTAGTAGGTACCAGCATTGTTCTTTGATTTTTCAACGAAAAGCCTGTCTAGTGTCTGGGTATGTTTTCCCTGCATAAATGATACTGTTTTTTATCAAAAACTTGGTCCGAAACTTATGGTCCGGACTATAGTCCTGATCCGAAGCAGTCCGGACTCCGGACTAAAACCTGGACTATAGTCCGGAAGTCCTTTTTGCGGACTTTTGCCAACGCTAGATGTCGCTCAGTATTGCGCATGAATAAGTGGGTACTATCCATTAGTTTGCTCTGCACAATTGTCTTGTTTTCTGCTGTATGTACATATATCGCAGAATTCTCATCTTAAAAAGACTGAAATAATGAATAAACGCCGGAACGAACAACAATTGTCTATTTCATGAATTCGCTGTGCATGATTGAAAATTGTTAAATGGGTTAAGCAGGAATCATGACCAGACATGTACGCGGGGGGTTAGGGGGTCTACTAGACCCCCAGAATGGAAACATGAGAAATCATCTTTGGAAAATGAAGGCCAAAACTAGATGAAAATTCAAAATTTTCTTCAAAAGTACTTCAAATTGACCAGAAACTGTAATAACGTAGTCGTGGGCGGCAAGAAAATTCTGGGGGCGGGTGTAAGATTTTTCAAAGGTCAACAAATGGCCTTTAAAATGGTGGTATGGCGAAAAAACACCATTCTTCGACTTTTCTCATCAAGCACTATCCATCGGCATCAAAAAATTGCGAAAAAAACGAAAAAAATTCAAAAATTGAATTCTGGGGGTATTTTGGTTTCTCGGGGGGGGGGGGTACAAAACCCCCACGCCCAGGTGTGGTCTTAACTCCTCTATTTTAGCGCCAATATGTCGTTTCTTGAAATCATTTTGGCCTAAAAAAGCTCAATTCTTGTCCCCCCCAGACCGGCTGATCTTCCCGAATCGGCCATGCTGTGCATCTGATCATGACCTACAAAGCAATCAGCATGCGCATAAATTTAACTTCTGAATTGTATTGCATAGGTTTTTATACCACACACGGGCTTCAGACCTCAAGGACCTGAAATATCCCCGCGGATTATGTTAGACTACCCATTGATATAAAAAGTTGAAGCCTCCCCCGAGAAACCGGTAGACTCCCCAAATTGAATTTTTTGTATCTTTTCTTTGGATTTTTACCAGTTCCGCACTACCTAGACTCCCTGAATTTAGCTGCCTGCTGCCCATTTATGCAATAATTTGGAATTTTTTAATTGAATTTGGTTCTGAATATTTGTGTTTTTCGTAATTTTTGCTCTATCCAGTGGACTTTCCTCTTTGAATTTTGTTGCTGTCCATTTATGCTTTGCGTACCATTTTGTAGTAGGTTGGTACCGTCCTATTTGGGCACCAATGCTTCAATAGTCATATACATAGGACTTACGTGAAGTGGGTGAAAATCGAATTCGATGTCTTGTGAGAAACTGTGCAATACGTGTATTTAGGAATGTGTGTGTGTGTGTGTGTGTGCATGTACATATGTGGTATAGTCTGTTTCATTTATTCGAGAGGTTTTTAGTCAATTCTTTTAAGGGCTACAGTAAGCTAAACAAGACGAATTACTGTACTTCGGCAGATCAGCTCAGTGCGGGCGAGTGGCTAGAATTCTTCCATTTTCAATTCACTAATACGCCTAAATAATTTTGATTTAGGTATTTAATCAGTGATGGGACATACTACAGTAAGTGCGCTAGACAAAAAGCTATCGGCTGGAATCGAACTCGGGTTGCTTCGACTACAAGCAAGAGGTTTTACCACTGAGCTATGCGGGAGTTAACGGCGTTTCTTAACATCTTGGTCGATTGTGTTTAAAGTGTCGACTCAAGATATGTTGAATGCGCGATTTTTATTAGTAAGTTAATTGATCTGCTGGAAGACGAGAATAAATTATGCCGCAAAAATGTTGTTGAAAAAACCGTCTTTACTACATAGCTATAGTGAGATCTAGCGACCTACAGTAAATAAGAAAGAAGGGGTTACTGTAACCTCCGAAAACATTTGCTGAAAAAGCTCTCGGATAAATGAAACAGACTATAGGTATACCTAATGTCGAACATCATGTGGAGGTCGAAATCCCGCCCGAATGGATAAATATGAAGTTATGTGGGGAAAAATGCGGCCAAATAGATGAAAATCAAATTTTTCTGCATGAGTGATTGAATTTGACCAAACTGAATTTTTGCATTTGAATATTGATGTTTCTAGCTGGGTTCCCTGTTATAGAATTGAGGCCGGTTTTCGAGGTCATTTTAGCTCAAAAATGGCTGATCCCTTAGATCGGCCATGCTTGCATCTGTGTACATATACTCGTACATCGTGAGATATCGACGGTTCTTGCTCGAAAGAGCTCTACTGTACAGCGTTGCTTGGTTGAAAAAGTTTTCTTGGCCCTTCTAAATTTTAAATTCCTTTCTGCAATTGTAAATATACAGGTGTTTAAACATGCAAAGTTAGTCGCGCAAAATTTTGCTGCTATACGTCTGAAAGATGTGGATAGGGACCAGACATGCACATGGAAATTCTGGGGGTAAAATTTCAAAGTGCCTTTTTTGGGCCCAAAAATGGTTGTTTCGCGTTAAAAACATCGTTCTCGGCGTTTATGACGATGCTTTATCTTTCTAGAACATTAAAACAAAAAATTTGCGCAAAGTCGAAAAAATTGAGGAACATTTGGTCAAAACATGATTATATGCATACGTGGGCAGCAAGGAAATCCTGGGGTGGGGGTGTCAGATTTCTTCAAAGGTCCAAAAATGGTGGAAAACACAATTTTTCGACGTTTCTCATCGAGCACTATTCATTGGTATCAAAAAATTGCGAAAAAAACGAAAAAATTTAAAAAATTGATATCTGGGGGGGTATTTTGATTTCTCGGGGGTACCCCCCAAACCCCCTGCGCCCAGGTGTGATTATATGGCGCGAAGCATCGAAAATTTGACAGTTTTGAGCAAATCGATAGCTAAAAACGTTTAAACAGCACCTTTTCTGCAAATTTTCAGGAGGAAATTTTTAACGCTAGCATACACATGTACATAGGCAGTGAAAAAAATTTTGGGGGCCCGATGGGGCCACCAAAATGCCAAAAATACATAGCACGAAAAATTCAATTCAGGGGGTCTTTTAGATTCTGGGGGGTTGACCCCTTCCCCATGTAGATGTTGTAGGTGTACCTTCATCGGTGAGGAATGCTGATAGTGGTTTACCTACTCTTCATATCCAATTTTTCGAACCTTTTTCGCTTTCAATTAATTTTTCGAAATTGCCCTATCTCGTTCATGAGTAAATGACTCATCATAAGGGCTTCCAGGCCTGGTATGATGGGATTCTTCAAAAAAAATACATATGTATGCCCTGACCTCCCCCGTTTCCGAGAAAACTACACAATGGCTCTAATCTCATGACCAGACATTTATGTGGGGTATAGATTCTAGACCACACATTGTCGGGGGCTTGTACCCCAGAAGTTGAAAACCCCCACAGATTATTGTAGACCCCAGCATTCTATTTTCAGTAACATTTTTGGCGATTTACACTGACCCCTCCCCAGAATTTTTGTGCTTCCCGTGTATGATGTAGAAATTGAAAAGTGCTTGAAATGGACCATAAACTGTGGAGTAACATAATTTTAACGCTATTTTAGCATTATACCAGTTTTTGAAATCATTTTGGCCCAAGAAAGCTCAATTTTTTACCCCTCCCCCAATCGGCCGGGCTGTAATCTATACTCATGTGACCGCCCAATAAATTCTTAGATTTTTCTGAAAAAAGGTGGGCGACAAACTTTGGGCATATGCACGTGAAGTACACAGCTGTAGGAAGGTGGATGCTGTAACTGCGAGAGTTACACGAGGCGAACTTGCCTTAGCAGTTCGCGGTAGCCATCACATAGCCAATACTAGTAGCTATCTACGATAGTGTACTGTGGGCTATGCCTTCGGTCTTCCCACTTTTTCCCCAATTTTCAATAATAAAACACAATAAGATACTTGTCCGGTAGCATAGAGTTAAGTGTATGATAATAGTAATTGTTTCATGCATACCGCTTGTGTAATCGATAACATTCAATCTGAGATAAAAGTGTATCAGTATTACGTTGATTTGATCTTTGTTTATTTTACTGTAATGGTCCTTGAGGCCAGTGTACTTAGAGTTCTTGTGAGTAGTATTGTTGGCAGTCTTGTTGGCCACCGTACGTGTGTATAGTCCGTACGTTTTCGTTTTTCTTTTTGCTTTATTTGGTTGTCCGGCTACAGGCCGTGGATTCTTCGTTCGAAATAAAATAGAGAAAACCTACCCAGGGGTTTTTGGATATACCGAGGGTTAGGTCGGCAATTTCCTACGTCGAGGATTTCAACTCATCAGAGTGGACGGATAGGTAAATCCCATATGTTTGCTTATTCTATTTGGAAACCTTAATTCATTTCTCAAACCAAAAATTGATCAAAAATATTATCTAATCTTTAAGGATGATTGATCAGTACAGAGCTCGTTGTTGTTGTTTTCGAAGTTCATTGTGCTACACATATTAGGAACCAAAACATTTCGGATCAGGCACTGATTAGAAAAGAAGTTAAATAATCAACTTGAGCTCTGAGATAGGTCAACTGACCTCCGCGGCAAATTCCGAGATTAGGTAGGTAGCCTTAGGTCTTAGGGCGTAGCTGCTGAGATCACCCGACGAAAAGCGGCCAGCAATATTAGGGCTGAGGGGATCGAAGCCGTAAGGTCTGTAAGGGTCCAAAGATCGAAAGCTATCCAGGGCTGCGCGATCGGGGCCAGCGCTAAGCGTAGACTTAAGTACCTACGTACCTAAGTAACTCTCGAAGGCAAATACACGTGTTCTATGTCGTCTTTGTACACATAGGACACCTCTGTATTTACAATGCTTTCTTGCCTAATTTGTACTTACTATAGTGTGCCCCCTTCACAAAAACAACGGCACACATCTGAAAGGTGCGGTTTTTTTAATCGATAGATAATTAAAAAACGATGATTTTTTTAATTTGTTTACACTCAATAAGAGTTAGCAATGCGTGAATGAGTCAAAAGTGTTAATCGAAAAATCAAACAATTTGCGGCGAGCCTATTTTTTAAATGTTGCCTTTGAGTTGTATATCACGAATCTGACCTTAAATTTTCTTTACACTGATTGGTTGTTGCACAAAAGTGTGAAGTATACGTGTTTTTTACTCTAGAAAAAATTTCTAGCGCTATATTTCTTGATTTGTGATCGTTTAAGTGAAAAGGGTTTGAGATGAAAAAAATTTTTAGCTACTTCGCTTGTAGGCGGAACATGCTAATTGTGCTTAAAATGTGCCCCCTGACCTATGCGTCACACATCTTAAATATTGCGTTATGAGCGCAAGTGTGAATTTCACACTGAGAAGCACTTTTACGCCCAGAGCATTGGGTATAGTCATTCTTTTTTTAAATGATCTCCGTAACGTCAGAATAACAAATCTGACCTTTAAACTTTTCTACAGCAGGAGGCTGTTGAGCTGTGAAGAGGTGAAGTTTGAATTATGCACATGTTTGCTAATGCCAAAGTTTAACCCCGTATTGCATATTTTTGATCAGTTTTTTATTTCAAAGATTTTCAGCTCGTCATTCATCATTTTTATTCGCAAACATGCACTGTTTTGAAGGTTAACTGGAATGGAAAACATTTTTCAAAATACTACCTGCAAATACTTCATAATGATAATTCTTATGCGCTGTCTTTATCAAACCGATGCCAATATTTTTTTCTTACTAAAATCCATACAAATTTATGTCTGTTCATTTTTGGAATGTATGTGGCTCATAAATTTTCTTAAATTGTTTGCATTTGCTGACGCGTCGACCAGATTGTTGATTTGTGGCCGGAATCGTTTATGTTGTTTTGCTCGACTACTAATTTTTGTTGCTTTCTCGTGCATGTTCAATTGCATGCGATTTTTGGCGGCCGACACATTATTGCGTCGGTTTACACATTGATGTGTTTGTTGCCCCATGCCTGGCTTTCGCTTGCTGTTTCTGTCCTGCCGATGCAGGATTTTACATTATTAGGTTAATAACGTCATTGGCGTAAATTTCAATTCAATAAATTTTCTGACTTCCATTGTTCAATGTCATCACTTGATATTGAAGCTATAAACTATTGAAGAAAAAGTAAAAACTCTTGCTGTTAATCTTTGCTTATGCAAGCTCTGAATTTAACTTTCCTCGAGCATTTCTGGTTTGAGATACATCAAGAAAACATTTGCGCTAATTTGTAAATCGATCCAACAGGGACTTTTACGTTGGTGTTTTCCCTCTGATTAAGGTTAGTTAGATTGCTTTTTTTGTAATGAGAATTCAGTGTTTAAGAACAAAATCATGCTAAGAAAAAGTAGAATAATAGCAAGAAAAAATGCTCCGATGAAGCGAAAAAGGTGAATATGCTTGAATTTCCTCGTTGGTTGTTAAGAATGTAAAAGGAAGGTACTAGGGAAAATTTCCCTATATGCGTAGAAGCCATAGGAATGTGCTAAACAGTTAGACTTCCTCTGAACAACGCAAAAATCGAATCATATTCTGCGGTGAAAAATCAGGGTGTAGTCACAAAACATTTTTAACTGCTTCGCAAAAGAGCATTGAAGACACTTTCATGACTATTAAATAACCAATGTATTATTTATTTCATGAAATCATTACCTTCCACAATGATCTGGCGCGAAAGATAATAGTGTAAACTTTATACCTCCACGGCCAACCCATTACTTTGTATGAAGAAGCACAAAAATTTTCTTTAAATTTTCCAAAATAAAGTAATCAAATTACTAGCCATCGTAATCGAAATTATTACAGAAAATCTGCAGAAACGCGCATAGGCCGCAAAATATACTTCGATTTTTGTGTTATTTTGAGGAAGTGGGTATTAGTGTAGAATGTCAACCTATAATAGGTAACGCGATAGCGCTAGCTACCTATAATATACTTAGCCACCCTTTTTTCTCAAATGTTTATCACAGCGAGTGCGAAATTTGTGACCCCCTCACAGCAACAACGGCACACATCTAGGAGGTGCGGTTTTTTTGAAGTAGATAATAAAAAACTTAGATACCCTTTTTTTGTTTTCACTCATTACCGAGCTAGTCGTGAGTGTGTAAAGTTTACATCGAAAATTCGAAGGATCGACGAGGGACCATTTTTTTTAAAATGTTTTTCCTGATTAGTACTTTACGAATCTGGTCTTAAAATTTCTTTACACTCATTAGTTGTTGCAAAGGAGTGTAAATTAGACGGTTTTTTACTGTTTTCATGTGCACAAGCATATCTAACTCAGTTTTACGTTCTATGCAGTCTGATTGGTTTCAAAAGGTAGACGGTTATAAAATCTAGGGAGACTTTTTTATTTTTTAAAATTATATTTTCAAATTTAGAGGCGGCTCATTGTAAAGAGTCTGGGACAAAATTTTTCTTCCTGCCATATTCTCCACTTAGTAGACTCAGATTTTTCTTATTTCAGAGGTTTTTGACTCGTCTTTATTAGATAATTATTTTTATTATCATAAATGCACTATTCTTAAACTTCAGGAGAATGATGAAAATTTTTGAATATAGTATAATCAAGCTGAAATCTTGGTTTCGAGTTGAGTTGGTGCAATGGCTGACGTATCCGTTCTCGCATGTGGATTTAAAAAAAGAATAACGGGTTCAAGTCTTCTAATTACTAACTTTTTTCATTTTTTTAATTCTTTTGGCAAAACCATGAACTTCATTTGACTTATTCATCTATTTAGGTTCTGCAGATCACACAGTTTTTTGTTTTTTTTGTTTTTTGAATTTCGCCTCAGTTCTCGAATGGGAGTGTAAAGAGTGCGAAAATCTGGGGATGAAAAGACACATGTTGGTCGAGTTTTTGACTTGTTTATGTCTGCCAACAACTCCGATTATGAGTTTTAAGAAATTTGTTCAGACAGAAATGTACTACGGATCAAGGGCTATCTTCTGCTTACCAGCAAACTTTTCTACAATCAATACGCAGTTAGTACCAGGGGTTTAAACTTTACACTCTAGTGGATGAGTTAAAACAGATTTTGTCCAAGATATCTCTGCCAACTTTTCCGGTTGAGTTGGGATGAATTGAATAAAATAGAAATAAAGTAAATTCTGAGGGCTACACGTCGAAGCAAGCCGCGTTCAAAAAAACGTAATATAGACTTGTTAATGGGGTGTAAAATTCGAAATCGGAGGTGTAAAATGGGCGAAAAAACAGGTTTTTTTCGTATTTTGATTGGTAAATCATATCAAATATTTTGCGGAACATAACTTTGGCACATACAAACGTACTGCAATCAAAGGGCTACAAACTGACCCGAACCGGATTTGTTTACACTCAATGGGGCGTTAGGTTCAGATTTTTAAAGTTTACAATGTGGTGGACAGTGGAAAATACGTCTTTGCCCATTTTTTGTTGGTCACTTCCTTTGTTCAGAAGTCGGGCGAGGTCGAATAGAATAAAAATAAATGTACTTCCTAAGAGGTATGCGTCACAGCGAATTGCGTTTGTTTACATCAATATTTAGCTTTTTCGGGAGGAGTAAAGTCAAAAAATGGGGGAGTTAAACGTGTTTCTGTCTTGTTTTTTTCTGTCAAGTTCTGGGTTATTAGTAAGTCTAAAAATGAACCGGAAACCAAATGTGATACGCTAGTTATTTGCACTCAACAGTGGTGTAAAGTGGTTTACATCAGATATTTATTTGTCCTCGGGCCATTGTGGAGACTTAATTTTTTAATAAATTTTGATCGCAATATCAGAGTAATATCAGACTTACGATTCCGACTGAAATTTTCTTTACACTCTGTGGTTGTGCAAAGTTCACACTGCATATTAACTTTAGTTCTAGAGCCTTACGGAAGCTTAATTTTTTCAAAATGTTCTACGCGAAATCAGAATTGGAAATCTGACTTTTATTTTTTGTCTACACCTAGTAGTTTTGTAAAGTTTGCACTATTCATTCGTTGTTAATATGCAGTTTATACTACAAATTTATTTTACTTCCAAATCTGAGCGTTAGTGTTCCTTACACGTGATATTTGCGTAAAGTTTATGCTGAAAAACTTTGATCTGTTCAAATAATGTAAGGTTGTCTTGTTTAAAAAGAATAATGCTGATGTTAAGAACAATATTGTTTTCCGCGTTCTTGGACTGCCGTCATTATTTTGGCAGGTTACTGTATGTGTTTACTGACTGATGTACTGAAATCATGCTAATTAAAAGAAGGGTACTAGCAAAGAAAAATGCTCCGATGGAACAAAAAAGATGAATATACTTGGAATTGTGGATTGTTAAGGATGTAAAAGAAGGGGACTAGGGAAAAGCTAACTAAAGTCGCAAAATCTGATAAAAATCACACTTTCTCTAAGCAACGCAAAAAATCGAAGTATGTATATTCTACGGCCAACGCATTAAAATAAATATTTAACCATAAAAATAATTGAAAAAGCAGCACGTTAGCTAAGCAGTAGCTATGGGAAATGATATTGAGTAACAGTCTTTCTACGCCAATTGAATGAAATAGCAAACATCGACGCATGCAAAACAATTGAAGAAATTGTTGGTTTAAAATAGTAGGAAACGCGTGAGTTGACTTGAAACGGACTAAATGTAGGTACACTAGCATGCCCGTAACGATTGTGTGCACTCATCAATCGGCCCCTGCTTTGCTTGCTATAATGCTCATAACAAAATAAAACAGCTTTAAATACAATACCACTTAGTTTTCTATCAATCAGGATACAAAGCTAGTCAGCGTTGCTACTTGCCAGCAATTCAAAAAAAGTAAACATTGTAGATTTCGTTTGCACACACTTATCTGAAACTTTGAAAATTATTTAAAAAAGACACTTTTTAGAGTCGCAGAAAATACTTCGATTTTTTGCGTTGCTTAGAGAAAGTATGATTTTTATCAGATTTTGCGACTTTCGGTAGCTTTTACCTAGTCCCCTCCTTTTACATCCTTAACAATCCACAATTCCAAGTATATTCATCTTTTTTTTCCATCGGAGCATTTTTCTTTGCTAATACCCTACTTTTAATTAGAGCTGTGCCGGGGCCAGGCCCGGCCCCGGCCCCGGCGCCGGGGCCTAGGCCCCGGCCCCGGCGCCGGGGCCTAGGCCCCGGCCCCGGCGCCGGGGCCTAGGCCCCGGCCCCGGTGCCGGGGCCAGGCTGGCCCCGGCACCGGGGCCGGGGCCAATGTAAGAGTTGATTATAATGTAGAAAATTGATAATGTTCTGGGTAGATTTACCTTCAAACTCAATTTCAAGCAAACCACAGATCTTGCTAATTCAAATCTTTATTTCACTATGTCAGATTGGTGCGAATTTCTAGTTAATAATCAAAATTGACATATTTTAAATTGCAATTCATATAGACGAGCATTTCCAGCTTGCTTGGTAGCGGACAGCTACGTCTATCAGAACAAATAGAATAATAAGCCTAAAAAAAGTGCAAAGTAAAGCACATTGAAAAACGCATCCAAGTCAGAGGAGTTAAATCCATACATGGGCAGCTCAAAAATTCTAGAAGTCCACAATTTTTGAAAGCTAAAAAGTGCCTGATAATATATGGTAGGGCGAAAAAACACCGTTTTCTCGCGTTTCTCAATGAGAGCTATCCATTAGCATAAAAAAACCGCAGAAAAACAGAAAAAAATCTGAAAATCAATTTCTGGGGAGTCTAGCGGATTTTTTTGGGGGGGGAGAATGTGAATTCTGGGGGGTCTAGATCCCCCGATGCCCATGTTCTATTATATCTTGTAATCCCAACAAATATTAACGGTTGACGTGCATATCTACAAGCAAGCATATATGCTTAGGTACATATAAGGGGTAGGGCAGGGTCGTACTATGAGCATGGTAAAGCACGCTATTATTGGCCCCGGCCAGGCCCCGGCCCCGGCACCGGGGCCTAGGCTCCGGCCCCGGCCCCGGCCCCGGCAAAAAAGGCGGCCCCGGCACAGCTCTACTTTTAATTAGCATGATTTCAGTACATCAGTCATTAAACACATACAGTAACATGCCAAAATAATGACGGCAGTCCAAGAACGCGGAAAACAATATTGTTCTTAACATCAGCATTATCCTTTTTAAACAAGACAACCTTACATCATTTGAACAGATCAAAGTTTTTCAGCATAAACTTTACGCAAATATCAAGTGTAAGGAACACTAACGCTCAGATTTGGAAGTAAAATAAATTTTTAGTGTAAACTACATATTAACAATAAATGGAATAGTGCAAACTTTACATAACTACTAGGTGTAGAGAAAACTAACAGTCAGATTCCCAATTCTGATTTTACGTAGAACATTTTGAAAAAAATTAAGCTTCCGCAAGGCTCTAGAACTAAAGTTAATATGCAGTGTAAACTTTACACAACCGCAGAGTGTAAAGGAAATTTTAGTCGGATTCATAATTCTGATATTACTCTGATATTACGATCAACATTTATTAAAAAATTAAGTCTCCACAACGGCCCGAGGACAAATAAATATCAGATGTAAACCACTTTACACCACTGTTGAGTGCAATTATCATTTTTGGTTTGTGGTTCATTTTTAGACTTGAGATTATGTCCAGACTCACAACCCAGAACTTGGCAGAAAAACAAGACAGAAACACGTTTAACTCCCCCATTTTTTTGACTTTACACCTCCCAATAAAGCTAAATATTGATGTAAACAAATGCTATTCGCTGTGTCGCGTACCCCTTAGAAAGTACTTCATTTTTATCCTTTCCGACCTCGCCCGACTTCTGAATAGAGAAAGTGGTGAACAAAAAATGGACAAAGACGTATTTTCCACTGTCCACCACATTGTAAACTTTGAAAATCTGAACCTAACGCTCCATTGAGTGTAAACAAATTCAGTATAGACAGTTTGTAGCCCTTTGATTGCAGTACGTTTGTATGTGCCAAACTTATGATCCGCAAAATATTTGATATGATTTACCAATCAAAATACGAAAAAAACCTGTTTTGTCGCTCATTCTACACCTCAGATTTCGAAGTTTACACCCCCATAAACAACTTAATATTACATTTTTTGAACGCGGCTTGCTTCGACGTGTAGCTCGTTGAAGTTTTTTATTTCTATTTTATTCAATTCATCCCAACCCATAACTGAAAAAGTAGGCAGAGAAATCTTGGACAAAATCTGTTTTTCACTCATCTACTAGAGTGTAAAGTTTAAACCCCAGGTACTAACTGCGTATTGATTGTAGAAAAGTTTGCTGGTAAGCAGAAGATAGCCCTTGATCCGTAGTACATTTCTGTCAGAACAAATTTCTCAAAACCCATAATCGGGAGTTGTTTGCAGACATAAACAAGTCGAAAACTCGACCAACATGTGTCTTTTCATCCCCAGATTTTCGCACTCTTTACACTCCCATTCGAGAACTGAGGCGAAATTCAAAAAAACTGTGTGATCTGCAGAACCTAAATAGATGAATTAGTCAAATGAAGTGCATGGTTTTGCCGAAAGAATTAAAAAATGAAAAAAAGTTAGTAATTAGAAGACTTGAACCCATTATTCTTTTTTTAAATCCACATGCGAGAAGGGATACGTCAGCCATTGCACCAACTCAACTCGAAACCAAGATTTCAGCTTGATTATACTATATTCAAAAATATTCATCATTCTACTGAAGTTTTAGAATAGTGCATTTATGATAATAAAAATAATTATTTATTAAAGACGAGTCAAAAACCTCTGAAATAAGAAAAATCTGAATCTACCAAGTGGAGAATATGGCAGGAAAAAATTTTTTGTCCCAGACTCTTTAAAATGAACCGCCTCTAAATTTTAAAATATTATTTAAAAAAATAAAAAAAGTCTCATCTATATTTTATAACCGTCTACCTTTTGAAACCAATCAGACTGCATAGAACGTAAAACTGAGTTAGATATGCTTGTGCACATGAAAACAGTAAAAAACCGTCTAATTTACACTCCTTTGCAACAACTAATGAGTGTAAAGAAATTTTAAGACCAGATTTGCAAAGTACTAATCAGGAAAACATTTTAAAAAATGACCCTCCACCGATCATATGGATTTTAGGTGTAAACTTTACACTCTCACGACTAGCTCGGTAATTGGTGTAAACAAAAAAAGGGTATCTAAGTTTTTTATTATCTACTTTTTAAGAAAAACCGCACCTCCCAGATGTGAGCCGTTTTTGCTGTGAGGGGGTTCGCACTCGCTGTGATAAACATATAAGAAAAAAGGATGGCCAAGTAGATAATAGATAGCGCTATGGCGCTACCTATGATAGGTTGACATATACATACCGCACTAATACCCACTTCCTCAAAATAACACAAAAATCGAATATTCTGGGAGAGGGGTGCAAGATTTTTTATAGGGCAAAAAATGATCTTAAAAATGGGTTACGACGAAAAACACCTTTTTTCAACGTTTCTGATTGAGAATTATACATTGACATTAAGAAAATTGCGGAAAAAATTTTATTAAAATTGAATTCTGGAGTGGGGTATTTTAGTTTTTTTAGTATTCGGCCTTCTGGGACTACACACACACACAATCCCAAACTCCCCTCCCCCGTCCACGTGTAGTAGTATATCCTCATGTATAAATTCTGCATTGTAGACACATACCTACCTACACAACGCCTCATCTCAAACGTGTAGATAGTGTATCTACACGCACAAGCATTTGTAATGGCCTTTACACCTTAGTGCGCCAATTCCGACCATCGGTCTTTGGTTCCACTTTTGGCGATCCAGCCATAGTTTTCAGATTGATATCGATAGTACTGTACATGCGGAGGCATTCCGACCACGCAGTGTCTTTGGTTGGACTCTTGTCGCCACGGTTGCGAGGGATACGAACATGCGACCTTTTACTGTGGAACCCCCTACAAGTCCTCTATCACTTTACAATTAAAAAATGATAGGCGACATGACTGCTATTCACGTTGAGCCTGTGCAGAGAGAATTCGAAAAATCTATGTGTGCAAGAAGCACACAATTTTTGTTATGAACACATTACACAATATTTTTCTTCATATATTACTGTAGGCCATCCCCCTACGATTGAATTAGTCTAGTTTGTGGCAGATGAGCCTTTGCGTCTTCTGGCGTGTCGTTTCCGACTGCATTGCTGCCATTGCTCGTAAATTACTTTGATTGGTAAAAGCACGAAAATTAACTGCCTAGAGGTGAAGCATCGCAGGCAGTTAGATTTGGGAATAGGCTGGCCACTACTTTAATTTTTGCCAGGATTTCGTTTTGGTAAAACCTTTTATTTATCATTTCTGTAAAATTCATAATTCCTCTTTTCTTCGAACCAAAATCTCATAAAAAATTATTACATAATTTTTATAGTAGATGACAGCCCGGAATAGAGCTCTTTGTTGTTGTGATTTAAGTACAGAGTGCTATTGGAACCGGAATTTATAAGTAGTTTCGCCATAGGTAATCTGGTGCGAAACCTTTCGATTCTTTTTGCGTAAAATTATTCTTTTGGTCTAATAAGGTCCAAGGACGTAGGCAACAATGTTATCTAATTACTCCTGGTTAGATCTGCCGCATTTCCATCCCACACCCCATAAGTACCGACCAATTGACGTCCATGGAGATTTAGGTAGTAGATATTCAGGATCATTTTGGAAGATGGTGTTTTTACCGCAGCTTCTTGACCAGCTAGTTGTAGCATAGGTACTTAGGTAAGCCCTAAAGGTACTTTATTGGGGTTCGTTGCTTTGGTAGTTGTTGTGTGTTGTATCTTCCCCCGACGAAGTGTTGCTGTTTAGTTATCCGCATATTGTTTCAAGTACTTAATCAGGCCAACTTGTTTATGCCGCTTTAAGAAAATCCTGTTGTGCACGACGCCTGCTAAGTTACATCAGAGTTTCCCCTTAAGGTTGTTTCCATGACAACTGATCCAGTGTCTGTCATCATTTAAATTAATACATAATATTTTCTTTACCCAAAATAAGTTTATTTTGGTGATTTCACGTATTAGCTGTGTTCAAGATATTTTTATCATATTCGTCTGGCACAAAGTATACAGATAATACGTCATATGTTAGAATTTCTTGTACGTGGTAAAGTCGCTGGTATTTTTCTATATACCTATTCGACTAAGCGAAATATTTTCGCCTTTTGCCACGCTCATAAATACTTTCTCGCCTCTTGTTTGTACTCTATTGCTATTTTGGCATATAGAGGTACGTTTTTGAAAAACCCATACCTAGAGGGGTCCAATTCAAAAATTTTTTTCAGATTTGAAGATAGCCGATTTTTGGAGAAAAATTTTCTTTTACCTAACGTTTATATTTCAAACGTTCCATTTTTATAATGGGTGGTAAGAAAATTTTACGACTCCTCCAGCTAAAGAGGTGCCACCACGTCTGCCCTGCTACCAATTACAAACTGATCAAACCAGTTCTTCAGCGATTGATATACTACATTACCCCTTCGGTAAATAATAACTCTGTTATCCCCTTCTGATAATGAGTTCTACTACCAGCAGTGTTCATTCCGGAACCAGTAATTCTGCTGATACACAAACGGAGGTAAATCCTGACGCAACAATCGTTAGCCACGATCTTTTTAATCCTTGGCGCATCTAATAATGACAATAATAATCAGACGGAAAACGAAGCCATTTTACCTGGTCGAACTTTCGATATGGAAAGTAATGCATCTGAAAAAAGCAAAATGTGAGGATGAAACTCGACCTAATTCGTCAAATTCTGATCGAATTCTTTGACTATTCTTGAGAGTATTCAAAAAATGAATTTTCAGCACACGCAAGAAATGCGCCAAGTGCATGACTAAATTAATAATTTAAGGCTTATGGCTGGCTGCTTTCTGCTCGCCCTGAGGCTAATCAGTCTTTGCGAGTACATAACGACGAAAACGTAATTAATCATGCACCTATCGAGTTACTGAAACAGCGTGGTCGAACAGATGGTAAATAATCTAAACCGAAGTTTGATGATTCATCACCCGTCATTCAGCCTCCAACTAAGCCTAAGGTTATACTCGCGTCCGAAAGGACATCTGTGCCTATTTTACCCATGAGTGATCGTACGCCTGTTGATTTTAGATCGTCGCTATGCGTGGAGCAGCATGTAAAACTCTTTTTGGCGGATAATTTACCTAATTCTGCTAGATCCTATGCAGCACGCGCTAATCAGCAAAATGTTGAAAACGCGCCTACTTTTTCAGAATTTTTGCAGCGGCCTTTAAATTAGCTAGCACCCAAATTTGTGCCTAATGCTGTAAATAATACGCAACATCCTTCTTTAGATCCGCCGCCTTTGCATTATTTTCCTCCTAACGCTGAAAGCTGCCCATGCAGCACGCCATGTATCTAAGGAGCGATAATTTTTTAGTGCAGAGTAATTTAGTTAAATCCTAACGACAAATCCATGCCGATCAGGGACAATATAGTCGCGCCGCCAGCCAGTCAGCGCCGCATCACATTTTCAGATGAGGACACTAGCTCTTCGCGAGCAGGAAGATTCGCATTGCTCGTGTTGCAGTGAAAGTTTGGCGCCGCAGTTCACGTCAAGCCAAGGCCAAAATTCATATTCTTCATCATCTTTGCACGATAAATCATCTGCTGCTGAAGCCATTAATTGTGGTCCTTTCATACAACAAATGCATATTGCAGTAGCTGCTAGGAAATCTTTCCAAGGCAAAACTGATATTCAAAAATTTTTCAGCGAATTTGAAAGATTGGCAAAATCTATAAAATCGACAAAAAAGATAGAGCTGAATTTGTTTCATCATTTTTTGACACTATGCGTTAAATTTGTATGAAGCGTTACCTCAAGAGATGCGCGTAATTCTTATACTAAGACTAAGCACGCTATGATCGTGGAATTTTGCCCACTCGATCACAGTACGTTATATGACCACTTTCTTGACCATAAGCAACAGCCCAATGAGCACACCTGGGCGTGGGGCTTTTGTAGGTATGCACCCCAGAAACCAAAATACCCCCCCCCAGAAATCAAAATACCCCCCCCCAGAATTCAATTTTTGAAATTTTTTTTTGTTTTTTTCGCAATTTTTTGATGACAATGGATAGTGCTTGATGAGAAACGCCTGAAAAATGGTGTTTTTATCGCCATACCACCATTTTTAAGGCCATTTTTCGACCTTCAAAAAAAAATCTTGCACCCCCAGAATTTGCTTGCTGCCCACGTATGTCAATGAGTCTGTCCAAGCTTCTATCTCGCGCTCACAAACAATTAAGGCGCGCTAGACCTCATATCAAAACCGACTCTGAGCAGTTCAACGAAATGCTTTGACATCAATTAAAGCGCGGTATGCTACCTGAAATTTCAACTGCAGCTATCAACGCGCGCCTGAAGCTGAGCTACATGAATTCTTGCACAAGCAATGCGCAGAGTATGCAGCTCGCCAACTTGTAGCGAAAAAAGCGCCAACGCCTTATGTTCCGACCATCGCGAATCCTACTACTGGTGCAATTCCCAAGGAATCTGTTCGCTTTTCTAATAATGCCAATCATGATTGTTTGCATAATAAGACGTTTTCTCGATCAAAACGCCCCAAAAAATGAGCAATCTACAGCGCGAAAATTTTGTAATTTCTGTAAGCGCATGGGTCATGTTGAAGAAGAATGTTTCAAAAGATAAGGCAGCAAAATCTGACAAAAATGCACAGCAAGCGAAATTCGGAGCCCGTCAAAGCACTCCAACGTAGTCAGTCGCATTCTTGAAATAATTGTAATCGCTCATTGTCGCGCTCAAATTATAATAATCGGCCCAGTCTAAGCCTAGATATCGCGATCAAAGCCAAAATCGTCAACCTATTTGCGAAAGTTCTGACGCGACGTTTTGACTCTAGACGCCATGTCTAATTTTAGGCAAAGATAAGTAATGATCACGCGCCAAATTATTGCCAAAACTATCAGAATCAGCCTTATGATAATCGCATGCAATCTTATGACTATCGCCAAAATAATCCTTATGTGACTCATCCGCCAGAACAGCGTGACGGATGTGACTATAATTCCAATTATTGTTCTGTGTCGCAAAATTATCCCCTAATGTCACATATGTAGCGGATTACCAGCTCACCGGAGATTATCCCCTGCCGCAACCACTCCTACTCGTCTTAAAAAAGACGCAAATATGGTTACTTCTCATCAATCTGAAGCATTTAAGCGGGAAGAAAATTTGCATCTCAAGCATTTTTGGAAGAATATGATAGATTGCAGCGAAGATTAGCGGTTCTCAAAAAAATGACATCATCTCCCAACTTAAAATCAGGATTCTGAAATTCCGATAGTTAGTCATGCAGGTACAAATTTACCCACCATTTTGCTGAAATTCATGGTGTAAAAATCTCAGCACTAATTGATACTGGCTCGCAAGTCACAATGATGACTGACAGCATTTTTAAGACTTGGTTTCAGGTTACCTCCGAAACAAACGTCTAAAGTCGTGCACGCCTGTAGGTGACACAACAGTAGTTCGCTTTAATTTTAATATGACTATAACTATCGCAGATCATTCTATACCTATGTTAGTGTCTATTATTGATAAATTGCCAGAAGACATGCTTCTCGGTTTTGATTTTTGCCATTCCGCATTACTCTGGGTAAATCCCATCAAAGATTGCGCGTTCATAAATGGTATTAAATTAAATTTATCACGAGTGAAAAATTGCTAAGTATCGCACCAACCCAAATGCTAAAATCGCATGTCCTATCTGCGTGCATGTTTCAATTTCAGAGCCAATCACAATTTAAGCGCGTCATGAATTAATAACACCTGCGTATATAAGTCATGGTTCCTACAATGCTGATATTGCACTTTTGAGCCCGATCCAGATTTAATGCGCAAAAGTTCACTTTTGTTGCCCCTGCAATTGTTGACACTTCTGTTTCAGTTTTTCCTCTGCGATTATGTAACATCCGAAATCGCCTGTTCAAGTCGACACTGGAGAGCTAATTGATCTGCTAATGTCTGATGTTGATGTCGTATCTCATGTTTCTGTTTCAGACAATCGCTCACTCAAACTTTTTCTTCGATAAATAAGGCTTTACAGGGCTGCATCGCTAATTCTAAGGAACAACAGCAAATTCGTGATCTTTGTCAGAAATATAATTGATATTCGCTTTAAAGGCGAACCACTGGTCGCACCACTTGTTAAGACTATTGACACAGGGGATAATCCCCCTGTTGTAGGTAAAACTTTTATCGTGTCAAACACGCGCTCCGACAAGTCTTGCAAAGAATAATCAATGAAATGATCGCGGAAAAAAGTCATCAGCCAACAACAAGCTCCTGGGCCAGTCCGAGCCATCATAAAAAAGATGGTTCCTCCGCCCAGTTGTGATCATCGCCAATTAAATGATGTGACAAAAACTCAAATTTATCCCCTACCTCAAATCGATGATTATTTTGATGCCCTTGGGTCTGCAGCTTACTTTAGTACGCCAGACTGAAATCGGTATTACATCCCCCTTGATGAAAAATCGCGTGAAAAAACTGCTTTCATCTGTCCTGTAGGTCACTACGAATTCAAGTGTTACCTTTCGGTTTAAAAACTACTCGCCGATTTTCAGCGCCTTATGGAGCTCGTTCTCGCTGGCTTAAATTGGAAAACCTGCCTTGTATATATCGATGATATAATTGTGTTTTCGCGCACGTTTTCAGAGCATCTTGAAAGATCTAGAAGATGTCTTTATGCGCTACAAAAACGCAAATTTAAGGGTTAAAAACCAGAAAACAACATCTAGCCTGGCGCAGAAGTCCAATTTTTGGGCCATTGCATAAGTTCAAGTTAGGTATTGCTCCTGACTTAACTAAAATTGCAGACGATCAATTTCTAGTTCCAAAAACAGTGAAAGCTTGCAGAATATTGGTTCCGCAATGGTTCAAAAAATTTGTGAAAGATCTCGCAAAAATCAAGTAAAACCTCTTTTTTCGGCACATAAGGAAAGACACAGAATTTTCGGACTGAAGAACATCGCGCTTTTCAAATGTTAAAAGATGCCTTCACTTCACCACCGATTTTGCAGTTGCCCAAGTTCTATAATGATCTTCAATTTATTCCTGACAACCGACGCAAGCAATTACGCGCTAGGTGCAATTCTTACACAGAAACATCTTCCATCTAAAAAAATCGTTTCATCCTTGGTTATATGGTCGTGTTTTTAAAACTTACTGAATGCAATTATGCCACTTATGAGAGAAGGAGGCTTTAGTGGTTGTCTGGGCAATTAAGCATTATAGGCATTATCTCTATGGCAAAAATTCATTGTGGAAACAGGATCAACAGGCGCTTTCATTTGGCTCAGAATGAAAAGATCCTTTGAGTCGTCTAAGACGATGGGGTTTAAATTACAAGAATACAAGTAGGAGGTTGTTTATGTACCAGGCGCGTATAACTGCGCTCGTTGATTTATTATCGCGTCATCCTAAGTACGATCGTAACGAACAATGTTATAAACTCGAACGTAAACCTGCTGCTAATGTCACTAACCTTGAATCTGAAGCGTCTGAGTCTGATGATGACAACAAACCACCTGATATAAGACAACCAACCATTGTGCCAAAACAGCAGTTGGTGCAAAAAGATCATCCGCCAGTTTTTTATGAACGAATCACCTTATCCAAAGCTGAAAGAGCAGAAATTTTGTTGCCCGCAAAAACTCCTTGCCAAACAACATCAAGAAGAAGAATTAAGCAAAATTCGCAAATCGTTCAATGACTTAACAACACATAAATATCGCAACAAATTTTTCTTGCTAAATAAAATCCTATATTGCAGATTTCAGCCTAAGCGCGCAGCTAATACCATTCATCATTTGTCATTCCAAAATTCACAAGGGAGTTTCATCTAACCACTGATTCTATTTTGCCTATTTTCCAAAATAAAATTTACTTCATACCATTTGTTACCATACCAAGGAGAACATGGCCAAATGGTGGCAGGAACGTATATGTCAAGGCAGAAGGGACAACCTCACCACTGATATCTCAAACTATCTGAAGTTTGAAAACTGTTTGTTTTCATTCATGTGATTGAGTCTCATATGTTTACGCCTGACGTCCGAATGATCAAATTGTTGTTTTCATGGACTATTTTACTAAGTATGTTGAAGCGTTTGCAGTGTCTGATATAAAAGCAGTCACCATCGCAAAGCTATTATTGCGCGAAGTAATTCCTAGGCATGGCGCCCAAAGCGATTTCTGACTGATCAAGGCTCAAATTTCACATCAAATAATTTCCAAAGTTTGCAAATTACTAAATGTCCAAAAAGTTTTCACAACACCATATCATCCGCAGTGCAATGGGTTAGTGGAACAATATAATCGAACACTCATTGATGGACTTTCCAAATTAAGCGCAAGAAATCAATACAATTGGGAACAATTTTTGCCTTTTTGCTTTATTCGCGTATCGCCAAGAATGGCTTCAGGTCATCTACGAATATCGCCATTCGAGATGCTCTACGGTCGTGAACCTTCTTTTCCACTCGATATACAGCTATTAAGTGATCTCACGCTAAATCCTAATTTGCCTAATTTCGCTGAAAAATATCTTGGTTGATTTAAAACTCACGCTTCTTAACTTGCACGATATTGCTAACAAAATCTTGCTAAAGCGCTGTAATCATCAGAAAAAGCAGTATGACAAATCAGCTCATGAAAGCAAATTTGCAGTCGACAACATTGTATATCTCCACAATAAAAGCAGTGATTCAGCCCGAAATTGGAAAACTTTCACCTAAACAATAAGGTCCGTATCGCATCAAATCATTGCCAACACCTGAAACGGCTCGCATCATATATTTTGCCAATCCTTTAATCGAACATGTAGTGCATCGTAATTGCCTCTTACCTGCCCCAAAGTCGCCCTATTCCGATCTCATCGCTGAAAAGTACGCATATACCCGGTGATTTTGTTTTAGTAGTTAGTTTTGAGGAATTAGCGGACGGAAAGGAATATGAGGGAGGTGCGCCTGTTTGTTTGTTAATTGCGCAATTGCACATGCTGTGCCCCTCAACTAATGTTACACCTTTTTGCAGAGCCACAGCTGAGCAGCGTGCCCCAACAGAAGAGGACAACCAAGATTGTCCGACGTTTAGCCTTGGGGAGGACAACAATGCCGCCCATTTCCTCATAGCGCTCAATGCTGCGGCTGCTGCAAAGCAGTATCGCGCTGACTTAGTTCCTTTACAGATGCTATATTTTGAAAATGACAAACACGTAACGTCAAATCTTTGCGAGCTCTTCACACCACAAGACGCCAAACCACTACAATCGCATTTACGCCCAACGTAAGTGGTGGCTGGCAACGATGGACCGCATCCCATTGTCAGCACCCTACGTGCCTGCCAATCAGATTCGATGTACCGTAATGATCGAGACACACAAACAATCTTATAACGCGATACATACACTTTTCAGGTCGTCGGAACTGTTTTAACAGCCAGTACTCTTTAGCTTCGATTCCGAGCATGTTAATGACCGTTTGTTCATGCCCTACCGCATTTGGGAGCAATATTGGCAGCAGCTGGATCTCACATATGGGCAGCAAGAAAATTTGGGGGGTACAAGATTTTTGAAGGTCAAAAAATGGCCTTAAAATGGTGATATAAGAAGGAAAACACCATTTAACATTTTCATCAAGTTATTCATCCATTGGCATCGTGTTCATGGAAAAAAACGAAAAAAAATTTTCAAAAATTGATTTCTGGGGGGGGGTCTTTTGATTTCTGGGGGGGGTCTTTTGTTTCTGGGGGGTCCAGACCCCCCCCAGATCCCCCCCACGCCCATGTGTGATCCCAACTACATGCAGGCCAACGGTCCTTTTGTTCGATACATTCAGAACACTGATATTTCAGGCTACGTTTTTGTCTGGAATTTGGCTAGGTTTCCACAGCCCCCGTTTGAGTTGGCGGAATTGCTTGAGACACCTTTGCAAGACGTCTTTCTTAGCTTGCCACGACCCCAGCAACAATAAAATAGCCTATTTCCACGTCTACGGCCCACATTGCGCAGATGTAATGGCTTATTTACAAATCGTGACGGTTTCCTCCATCGCGTTCTGTTTTCAGGGCTAATATTTGTATGCTGATGATGAGCACACCTGGGCGTGGGGTCAGGGGGTATGCACCCCCCCAGAAACCAAAATACCCCCCCCCAGAAATCAAAATACCCCCCCCCCCCAGAATTCAATTTTGAAAATTTTTTTTCGCTTTTTTTGCAATTTTTTGATGCCAATGGATAGTGCTTGATGAGAAACGCCGGAAAATGGTGTTTTTATCACTCATACCATCGTTTTTAAGGCCATTTTTAATCCTTCAAAAAAATCTTGCACCCCCCCCCCAGAAATTTCTTGCTGCCCACGTATGATGATGAGCCGTTTTTTCATGGTCGAAAATCGCATCGATGCTGGAAATCATCGTCTAAAAACGTTGGCAGCCTTCTTTTTCGATATGCAGCCAGATTCTTTGGCAGTTATGTGGATTGCCAGGCATGGAACATGCCTTTGACGGGTCCTATGTTTTGGTATCTCGTTTTAGACCCAATCTTTTTGCTCGATGTCTACATTCTCATCAATACGTATTCGCCAAACATGAGTCAAATCTCTCCTCGTCGTATTCGCTCGGGTTTCACTTTTGAGGGTGACAAATGTTCTGTTCAGCAGCGCCGTTGCCAGAGCCGCTATACATCAAGTTGTCGAAATTGCCACCCAATATGTCCCAAAGGCGAAAAGCTATACGATGACAATTTTGCAGATCAACGGCAGCTGATTCGGATTGCGAGGATCTGACAATGATTATTTTAGATGGCTATGAGTTAGATGAGCAGGGCAGGCCGCCATTTCGCTGCCTACACAGCGTCTGCCATCGCCGACGTGGCAACAAGTTTTTGACAATATTATCGCCAATCTGCCATCCACATCGCGTAATGTGCCCAAACCAATGGAAACAAATGTTTTAGATAGGGTTCCAGTGGTCGCTGCTGCAACCAGCGCTCCGCTGGGTCGGCCCCTGGATGTCAAAAATTTGCCTTTTGTTTCTCAACCGGCATGCACTCAAAAGTCGCGTTTGAGCCCCCTACAAGCTGTCCCCGCTTCAGTGGCTCCTCCTCCGCCTACTTACATGGCGCCTATGGATATTCAAAAATATCATGGCTTGATGACGTTGCCTTTTGCCGCCAAGTCATTGCCGTCGACGTGTATTCCTCAAATTTTGCAGCCAAAGCCG
Source organism: Mermis nigrescens (assembly GCA_036768485.1). Lineage (NCBI taxonomy): Eukaryota > Metazoa > Nematoda > Enoplea > Mermithida > Mermithidae > Mermis > Mermis nigrescens. The sequence continues at coordinate 158,533 of JAVLUZ010000158.1, forward strand.
TCGGAACCAGTTGTTCAATTTCCGGCTGAGCAGCCGATGCAAGTTCAGGATACCAAAGAACAACGGCGAACAACCGCCTATGCGAAATATTTTCAGGAAACCATGCAAGAGTTGCAAGAAACAAGTCAACCTGTTTGTCTATCCATAATTTTCTCAATTTTTGCAATTGGCTTGGACAAGAAGCAGGTTTGGAGCTGCACACAGGCCTGTGAATATTCAGCTGTGCTACAACGCAATGTATGCACGTTATTTGCAATATTGTCGAATTTCTAATCCGCCGGACAGACCAATCATTTTGCTATGGTTACTCACGGATGTGGATTCAAACGAGGGCTTTAGGACCAGGTTGCGCCGCGTTTTATTACGCAGCCTTCTGTCTTCCATCGCCAGTTCTATCCAGATCCATTGTTTACGCAAAGCCGCATGTTCATCACAACTGGTTACATGGTGTACGAAGTAAACATCCAATATGTTGCAAATCATCCGTTCGAGCCAATACGCTGCAAATGAACATTCAAATTCATGTCACAATTCAGCCTGAATTTTTTCCGCACCATATCCAGCCTCAGCCTGATCATACGGCGCTGTTGTGCTTGACGATGTAGCAAATGGTTGATATTTGAAGCGTTTTGTGAATTCGAGAGAGAATACAAACCACTTTTAGCCGCGAACCGGTGTTTTGCTACTGCACACGTGTTGCAAGCTACATCACTGTTGCGCTATATGGATCAACGTTTCCTCATCTTCGCGGACGTTGTATGGCGACCCTGGAATTGTCTGGCAAATGTGTGAACAAATTCGACAGATGCTTTGTGCTGCGTTCTTTGGCTCAACTTACACTCAATTTCCGAGGGAAGGCTAGTGGAATTTCCTGAATTAGCGGAAGAAATTGAGGATCCGGTTGTGCTGCATCATGATATTCAGCTAATTCGCAAAGCCACGGATCCAGACTTAACAGTGCATGCCCAATTTGGTTGCCACAAATCGCGCCAACACTCATTGCATTATCTTCAGCAAAAACTGCCTGACGAATTGGACAATATTCGCCAAAACCAGCAGAGACGGCAATTGCAGAAACAAGCTGCTGATTTGCAGGGCCCTAGTGGCGCCCAAGCAAAGAAGAGACGAACGTTACTGATCTTTCTTTACAGGCTCAGATCGATTTGCATGGCCCGAATGATAATTGAGAAAGCCGAACGCAAAACTCAACCGATGCCGCCATTGCCACATGTTACTGTTGCGTGTGCTTTCAGGCTCTTTAGCCGTGGCCTCTGAAATAAGACGTGAGGATCAGAACGCGTACATGGAACGTTTAAGATCCTTTCACGGAGCTATTCCTTTTTTAAGGGCCAGCCAATATGTCCGGAACAAATACAAACATACTCAATGAGCTTATTGAGCCAACCAAAAATGGAAGGAGCGACGAGAGGCAAGCGATGATCTATCGCCAATTGGCGTTATTATTGAAGCCATCAGATACTGAACCCGGACCCTCTTCTTTGTCTCATTTCAGGCAGAATCCGCCCCAGTTGCCGGCAACGTCAATGCCACGTGAGCAATCGGGCAGCGGTCACCGCAGCAATCTAGTGGAGGTTTTGGTCGTTTCCCGTCTCCAATGCGAGATTGCTGCGGCCCACTGGCAGCTCTGCTCGTCCGCAGCAGCACGCTGCATTCTACCCCGGCTGTCAAAGGGAGCAGTGCAGCGCCAAAGGTCGCTGCAGCATCAGCACACAGGTTTTGGGCATGGCTCATTACCAACGCGTTGGTTGCAGCGGTCAACTGACAACGCCGGCAGTTATCAACAGCGGCAGCGTCAATCGTCGCAGCAGCAGTTGCCGCAGCATCAACGCAAAGGTGTTGGGCGTCGCCCATCACCAACGCGTTGGTTGCCGTGGTCAGTTGTCAGCCTCGACCGGCCGCAGCACAAAGGCCGTTCAATGTCCCAGTCAAACGAATTTTGGGGTCAACAACAACCGCAACAATCGCGCTCTCATTTGCGCGAAACCGCAGTTTCGGGCGCTTTCTATCTCCACGCGCCACGATCAAAATTTTGAGGATTTTTGCCATCTGGCTACTCCATCTAGTCAGCCGCGAGTTTATTTTGGGTTTGGAGCACCATCGTCTGATGCCATTTCTCATGACAAACATTCCAGCCTGCGCAAACGGATGCAACCAGGCATAAATCTATTGGATGAGGATCGCCCATTGCAACGCCGCCATACGGACTCTAGCGACTCATCACGTCACTCGATTCGGTCGTCTCGCTTCTTTCCGACAACAAGACCAGATCACAAATGCCGCCAGTAGCCACGTTTGGCTCACACTCTATATTTGGACTCTGCGTTTGTGCCGATGGCCAGCAGCATACTGTTTGTTGGATCAACGTCGTTTTATTCTGCGTTTTGTCGTAAAATGTACTTGTTATAAAAACTACTAGTTCGCGTTCCGGCCATTCCTTGTGCCTTTAAATCTTCGTCTTTTAATTTTTGTCCTTAAATTTTACGTAATCTTGTCATTTTAAACTCGTTAATTTTTGAACTTGCTCAGAGCAAGTGTGGCCTCATTTTATCTTAATTTTATCTAAAATCTACTTAAATTCTTCTTTTATTCAAATTTATTTTTCAGGTTTCTGCACTACTCGATAGAGGCTCAGTCATGGATTCAGCCGCCCTATTTTTCAATTCAAAATTTTTCTTCCCATCCACAGGGGCCCAACCTGAAAATTTCAATAATTTACTCAAATTTTTCCATTTGTTGGATCCCCAACAATTTTTCTCATATTTCTATAATTTTCTGTCCACTTTGAAAAATTTGGCCCATGTTCCGAATTTTTCCCAGTGAGGGAGGAGTGTGGATAGTGTATCTACACGTGCCGTTACTTGTACGGCCTTGCGCACCTTAATGCGCCAATTCCGACCATCCAGTCTTGGTTCCACTTTCGCGATCCAGTTTTCAGATCATCAATAGTACAACATGCAGAGGCATTCCGACCACGCAATGTCTTTTGGTTGGACTATTGTCGCTATGTGTTGCGAGGGATACGAAGATGCGACCTTTTACTGTGGAACCCCCTACAAGTCCCCTATCAATTTTTACAATTAAAATATAGGCGACATGACCGCTATTCATGTTGAGCCTGTGCAGAGACCCGAAAAATCTATGTTCAAGAAGCACACAATTTTGTTATAAACACATTATACAATTTTTTCTTTATATATTACTGTAGGCCATCCCTTTTACGATTGAATTAGTCTAGTTTGTGGCAGATGAGCCTTTGCGTCTTCTGGCGTGTTGTTTCCGACTGTATCAGCCATTGCCTGTAAATTGTTTTGATTTGGTAAAAGCACGAAAATTACCGCCTAGAGGTGCTATATATCACTGGCAGTTAGATTTGGGAATAGGCCGGCCACTACTTTAATTCTTGCCGGATTTCGTTGGGTAAAACCTTTTATTTATCATTTCGTGCAAAATTCATATTTCCCTCTTCGAACCAAAAAATCTATAAAAATTATTACATAATTTTTATAGTAGATGCCGACAGCCCGGAATAGAGCTCTTTGTTGTTGTGATTTAAGTACAGAGTGCTATTGGAACCGGAATTCGCGAGTAGTTTCGCCATAGGTAATCTGGTAAAACCTTTTTCGGACCCTTTCATGCAAAATATTCTTTGTCTAATAAGGTCCAAGGACCTAGGGCGAATACTGGGGTTATCTAATTACTCCTGGTTAGATTCGCGGTCGGCATCTCCATCCCACAATCTCCATAAGTACCGGACAAATTACGTCCGTGTAAAATTTAGGTAGTAGATATTCAGGGTCATTTTTGGAAGAGTGCAGGTTTTTACCGCATTTTTGACCAGCGCTAGTTGTAGCATAGGTACTTAGTAAGCCCCAAAGCTACTTATGGGGTTCGTTGCTTTGGCAGTTATTGTGTGTTGGGCATCTCCCGACGGCGTGCTGTCGCTTTAGTTATCCATACATACTTCAAGTAATTTTTTTAATCAGCCAACTTGTTTGCGCTAAGACAACTCCAAGGTAACGACGCCCGCTTAAGTTACGAAACGGCAATACGTGGATTCAAGTATTTTACTGAAATTTCATCAAAAACGTTGAAAAATATAAGTTCGATTAAAATTTTGCCAAGGCGATTGGTTTTGGTAAATTGAATCTCATGTACTTATACCAACTTATAGTCTGTTCCGCACAAATTTGGGCATTTAAATTTTCGAACTCATCTCCGACAGTAAGCTGACAGATTGCAGTCATAGTATCATCGTGATAGGTTTTATAGGCGCTATGGCAACTCGACGCAAGAGAACTCGCCTCAAGACAACTGGACGCGGACT
>JAVLUZ010000158.1:162977-262562 GCA_036768485.1 Mermis nigrescens
AAGTTTTTTACTAAAAACTTCCAAAAAACAGCGAAAAAATCCAATTCGTTTTAGAAATCTGAGGATTAGGGTCCAAAATTTTCTGGCTGGGGAAGGGTAAGGGGCGGGGGACGACTAACATTGGGTAAGGTGGATTCACCTCACCTCCTCTTATATGTATGCTCTTATGTATATATATATGCAGAAACTGTAGAGTTCCGCAATATACTAAAAGGGTGTAAACAAGCCACATCAATATATGGAAAGCCTGTTGCTTTGAAATTTTGTGAATTTTCTTTAAATTTTTTAGATTTTGAAAATTATTTAAATTTAATTTTTTTATTTTTTACTTCTTAATCGTAATTAAATTTTTTCAGTGCTTCAGTTCGACCATGTACAGTAAGGATTTGGCAGGTGACCACAATCCTTCCGCTGAACTGAACAAGGTACGAGTAATTCGTAAAATTTGCGATAATAAGATAAATACTATAATAAATAAATATACTGTAGTTTTCAGATTTCATAATGACTGTTAGTTTTGTCACTGTTTCTCGTTCTATTTGTATGCACGTGTACATATGTCATGCTTGCAAAATGCCATTGAGATCGAATAGGACTGATTATAATAATTTCGGATGGGCAGGGACTATAGAGCGTGGAAGAAAAGTGGCGGTGTTAACAGAAAATCATGAGTGTAAAGTTAATGTAATGTGAATTCTTTGATTCGCGTTATGGAAAACTATTCCCTTTATAGTTGAAACTAAGTTTAATGAATTACGATGTTTCACTTAACGATACTGATCAGATAAAACGAACTAGGTGAGGCCTTAAACTTTTGCACTTTACACTGCAGAAAAATCATTCGGTTTTTTAGGAAGTTCTTTACGACATCTTTCAAACCCGTATTTTTTATTTCGCTTCTTTATCTCTTCTAATTTCCTTGAGCTCGCTTTTTGCATTCTATCTACCATTTTATCGTAATCTTCACTTTAAACTAGCGTGCTCTGCTTTACACCTTATAGCAGTAGCCGGGAAATTTAGCTCTAGCTGTCTACTACATATAGCTGAGAATTTTCGGTAGCTAATGCACTTCGTTAATGAAGTTTAACACTGATTAAAATGTAGAGAAGCACGAGTCGGCGTTATAGCAAGATTTTTCTGCAGTATTCTTCAATTTCACACTAATGTTCGATATTTTGAATTGTAGTGTAAAGTTGTTCGGCTTCAAAAAGTTTGTTGTGAAACCGTTCAGCGGATTGGTTGTAAATTGAATTTCAACTTAAAATGTAAATTGATACGTTAAACTTGTGTGTTTCGAAATATTTTGTATTTTAAAGTTGTTTACACTGTGCGCGGCCGGCAGTAAAGACAGATCGTTGAGCGTATGGTCGACGGCTTTCTCGAGACTGTTGGTCGTGGTTCGAAATCTATTCGCTGGCAATGTAATGGATCTTAGCTGGTGATAAAATCGTATTTCTATATTATTACTGTAATTGGTGCGTTATTACTGTAAGATATTTGGGATTATTTATCTATTTTTGAACCTCATCTGAATGTTTTTTATTATGCAAACTACTTGTTTACACTTTTTATCTCATCTTTTATACTGTTACTTATTTTTGCGCACGTTAAACAATTTTTTAACATTGCAGGTCTCGAACATAGCTTCCTCTATTTGGCCGCATGTTCTCACGACGGTACTGTAGCTTTTCTGGAGTTTACGAAAGCTGAACTGGGCTCGCCGTTGGATCATATCGAGAAAGTGAGAGTTTTCACCGGGCGTGAGCAAATATTAAATTGTTTGTCATAGTAGCCGCGTTGCGCCTTAGTCGTACTGTAGCCATATTATCCACTAGTCATACTGTAGCTTATTACTCGTTAGTCATACTGTAGTCGTATTGCTTGCTTGTCGAACTGTGGCCATATTATCCGTTCAGCATACTGTAGCCATTTTTAATTCTTTTTATACAGTAATCGAGTCATACTGTAGCCATATTACTCGCTTGCTATTCTGTAGTCGGAGGATGAAAATTAGACTAATTTAAATCAGGGGCGGATTTAAGGGGGCGCCTTGCCATCATTTTAAAATAGTTTGCGAAATGAAGGCTTAGGCTTGGGCCTCAGGCTTAGGCTTAGGCTTAGGCTTAGGCTTAGTATAATTTGCAACGATCTTTGACCGTCGGCGATCATAATTTTTCAAACTTTTTTGGCGCTCCTTGACGGATAATACCTATTAATGGCATTTATTTACATTGTTAGCGACCTGGACACACAAGGGCATAGGGAGGTGTGAGAGGGGGTATTACCCCTCTCTCAGATTTGAAATTCCGAGTACTGTCAGGTGGTGTTTGTGAAAAGTAAGTTACTGCTGGGAAAATTTGAATTTTTTAGTAAAAAAATGTCAGTTTACTGCAAATGTAATAATTTTCATAGCCTTAAATTTGTTTTAATTGTTTTTCACATAATAGTGGTTAAGCGCTTAATGCATTGATAAAAATAATGCATTTTTCAAAGAAAAAAATGCATTTCAGAATTGAATTCATCCATCTTCTGACCTCACCTCGAATGACATTTTGATAAATTTAAGTAGAAAAAATATCGAAAATTCCCAGGTAAACACGCATTTCATAAGCCACATATACTGTCAGTGGCGGATCTAGGATTTTTCCTAAGGGGGGGGGGGGCGGTACCCTAAGGGGGGGGGCGGAACCCTGACTTGGGCGGAAAAATTAGCCGTTTTAACCCGAAAATCGCTCAAAAATCCTTAATTTTGCGCAATATTTTGGGCCAAGGGGGGGGGCGGCCGCCCTTCCCCCCCCTAAATCCGCCCTGTATACTGTGTGACCGTTTTTAAAATTCACCCGCCCTCACCCCCTCCTCTGGCTACTCCCACCTTGCCTATCTATGGACCTGGAAGCCATTTTTGCCCAAGGAATAGGTTTCAAAATAATTTCAACAGAAGATGCAGCTATTTCAGCATAGTCTTCTTCTATTTTTAGTCAAAAATTTTCTTTGTTTTGCGTCAGATACAACAAAGTACGAATATGTACAGTAAATCAAGCTTCAAAACGTCCTTTCGCCTAAATTTCACAAATTTTCCAGCTTTTCGTGCCAGCTTTTCGCTAACTTTAAAGAAATTCATTGATATTACGCACAAAAATTGACGAAAATTCCGAATTTTCCCAGGAAAATGATGCGTCAAAAACTGAAGTGATTTTAAATAAAAAGTAGATTAGGTACATAAAACGCCGAAAAAACGCTATTTCGCGCTAAAATTTGCAATAATTTAGAAAATTCTGAATTTAGAAAAAATTTTAACATAGAATTTTGATGATAAATTTAGAAAAATTTGATTTCTAAAATTTAAAAAATTCAGTAAATTTAGATGCTTAATTTTGCGGCTCAATTTGAACTAAAATAATGAGAAATTTAATGACAGGTAGAGTCTGTTTAGGAAGAGTAATAAAAATGGAAAAATGACTATAGTCTGTTTTATATAACTTTGGGCATAAATTTTAAGAATTTTTCGAAATTAAGCCGACGGACTATGATAATTATATATCAAATCAATGCTATAATTGCAATCTGACGGCTTATTGTCGGACATAGTTTTTTAAATTTAAGCCCAAACTTATATGAAACAGACTGTAACTAATCAGGAAATCAGAAGAAAAATATAAAAATAAAAAAAAATTTCTTAGAATTCACGTGTTTCTAATTTTTATCATTGATTTTTCATTTTTTTCCTTTCGCAAAGTCAATCCGCTACCCAGGAACTTGTATTTTCCCCCATTTTCGGTAAAAACGTGCCGTTTTAGCCTTTTTTTGCCATTTGTGGCCAAAAAATGCATAGGTCATTAATCCGTTGAAAATATTTGGCTACTCACTCTCAAAATTTCGAGTCGTTGTGCACAGGGGCGTAATTAGTGGGGGTGGGGGTGGCCAACCCCCCCCCCACTACCTCCGGAATGGAAAAAATGTTTTTATTCTTCACAAGGGTCACCTAAAGGAAAAAATTGAAAATTCTCGAAGTTTACTAAAAGGACAGCCAAAATGCGTTTCTTGCACACTTTTGGGTCACTAAACTCGAAATTTTTTGGTGTTTCGCGCCGGATTTCTTATTTTCTATCTTATTTCTTACCTGAAAAGCCAAGATTTGACTTAAAAATAGTGAAAATGTCAAAGTTTATTTTTATTTTTTTAAATCTTTTTATTTTTTTAAATATTTTTTTATATTTAATATTTTCTCCATTAGTTTTCTTTGCAAAATCGCGAAATTAAATCCAAAGACAAGTATTTCGAAATGTTTTTGGAGTCATTAACTTGATATTGAGTAATAAGTCGTATAGATAGCCTAAAGGATAGATTTTTGATATTCAAGTTTGAAATTAAGCAAGAAAATTTATCATTTTTTTTGAATTTTTCTCCACCATGGCTTAGATCTCGTCGAAAGACGCTCAAAAATGATTTTATTTTTGCGTTATCTCCTAACGGTTCTCGGTATATAGGACTTCAAAAATTTTGGCCCCCCCCAAATAAAATCCTGGTTACGCCCTTGGTTGTACATATGTATGTCTGATTTTCCTGAAAATTTATCTTCTGAATAATCTTTTTATATTTTGTATTTATTTTCACTTTTTTTTCAACATTGTCAGGCACGTAGCTGGCTGTCCTATTTTGGGAGACCAACACCAATTTTTTGGAGGACTAAGCCCAAAAAAAGCCAAAAATAGCACAAAATAAAGTTAAAAAAGGCATATTCTGAATTTTGTGAGTCCGAACCCCCCTCATGCCCTCCAGAGATCAGGGGCGGATTTAGGGGGGGGGGGGCGGCCGCCCCCCATTGGCTTAAAATAGTGCGCAAATTTAAGCATTTTTGGGCGATTTTTATCGATTTTCGGCTTAAAATGGCTAATTTTTTCGCCCAAGTCAGGGCTCCGCCCCCTTAGGGGTACCGCCCCCCTTAGGAAAATCCTAGATCCGCCACTGCCAGAGATACGTGCCTAAGCATTTGTGTTTAACTTTTCAGATCTACTTCTGAATTTCGGTAACTTTTCGGTAGCCTTCAAGCATATTCTTTATTTTTTGTTACGGTAAGCGTGTTTTCTGTTAAACTAGCCTATCCTCATTGAGCCTCTCATCTTCTGAGCAAAGTAATTCTGAAAAAAATACAATTTTTTGCATTTTTTCCGAAAAAAATGTCGTGTTTTTATTTTTAAGCAAAATTATATGAGTAAAACATATGGGACTGCAAAACGGCCGGTTGAACGTAGTGGCTCTTTGGGAGACGAGGACGATTCGCTCGACGCGATCATCGACGATCCGAAACTTTATTTGGCAACTTGTCAAAAAGTCGAATCGATTGATAAGCCCGCCATAAGCCAAAATCCGCCTAGCGCCGCTCAACCGGCTTTAAAAGTCGTTGAGCAGGTGAAAATATTTCGAAAAATATAAAAATTCGAAATATAAATATTTAATTTAAAAATTTCTCATTATATTCCTTTCACGTAAAATGCACACGCCCATGATTTTATTCTTCTATATTATATATGCTTGCGAATTTTTATACTTTTATAATTTTAAATAAATTCATAAATTTAATAATAATTTAAATAATTTTAATTACCCCATTTCAATTTAACCTGTGATTAACGTGTTTTCTAGGACAAACAGGTTGAATCGAGAAACAAAGATGGACGTCGTATGATAAGACCGATATTTTTGGGCGCCAGCGTTGTCGAAGAAGATCCTGCCCTACAGTAAGCTCTCCACAACGGAAAACTATTTTTTGGAAGGCTCTGATTTGAATTTCTTGTTTTTTACCAAAAAAAGCGAAAAAATGTTCCGAAAATGAAAGAAAAAATTTGAAAGAAGGAAAAAAATTTTAAAAAAATCGGAGGAAGGCCGAAACCTTATTTTTGGCGATTTTTACCAAAAAAAGCGAAAAAATGTTCGAAAATGGAGGGAAAAATTTGAAATAGGGAAAAAAATTTTAAAAAAATCGGAGAAGGTCGAAACCTTATTTTTGGCGATTTTTACCAAAAAAGGAAAATAATGTTCCGAAAATGGAAGGAAAAATTTGAAAAAGGGAAAAAATTTAGAAAAAATCGGAGGAGGGCCGAAACCTTGCACTTTTGGCGACCGAAACTTATCTGGAAATGAAAATTAGCTAAATTACAAGTATATTTTGTCTCTAAGAATGCTTAAATTATAATTGATTCGAGTTAAATAAATTTCTTAGTGCAGAGTTAAGCTAACGTCCAAAAATTTTGTTAGAAAGTTAACAAAAGTCGACCTGATTCGGGCTTTTTCTTCAATACGGATTGATAACTTATAATGATTATGAATTAGTTCTTGAGAATTATGTAATAATTAATAAATGATTAATAATTAATTTTTATTATTCCTTTCCCAATATTGTAGAGGCTAGTGATACGGATCGCTTACTTAAAAGCACTTTGACTCTTTGTCACAGGCTGACCCCAAGAAGTACGATCGTATTATGGGATCATATTCAGGCACGTATCTCCGGGTTGGAATGGGGGAATCGGACCCCCCCAAATTCAGTAAAATCGGAAAAATATGACTTTTTGGACGTTATTTTGTGCTATTTTTGGCCTTAGTCCCCCCAAAAAATTAACTTTGAAGCTGGGGATGATAAAAATTACCTTTCTGTGTGCTTCATCCGGCGTTTTATATATATTGAGAGCAAATAATCGCCAAAAAAGACGAAAAAAATATTTTATAATTTTTTTGGTTTTGTTCCCAGACGCGCAAAGCTTCTTAATTCTTTTGGAGGGCGTTGAAATTTTAAGCTACTTCGTTTTAACTCGAAAAAGGTGGTTGGATACACATAAAAACCTATTTTTTGGCGTTTCTGACAACGTTCCCTTTTCAGACTTCAAAAATTTCAAAAAATAGCAGAAAAATCTGATTAAATTGTACAAAATATGGTGAGAAAGTAGTCTATACAAGGTTTTTTTTTGTATTCGGCAAAGATTTTTCCCGATGTACAAGAAGACTTTTCGGGACCGTCTTTGTACATGTACAAAAGATTTTTGGAAGACAAAAATTGCAAAAAAGGTCTAAAATTCGAAAAAATTCCGGCGCTTCGCGCCGAAAATGAGTAATTGTGTGTTCTATATATCTTTATAATGGCAGAAACTGCATTTCAAAAGTAAAAATGTCAAATTTTTCGGCGCTTCGCGCCTTTTTTAAGACGATTCTTAGTGATTTTTGCCCTTAGAGACCCAGAAATTAGCTAAAACACATACGAAAAAGTCGAAGAACTCTGTTTTTACGACACTAAAATCGCTGCTGTACCATGTTATAGTACCCAAAAATTTTGTGTGTACAAAATGTACAAAGATTTTTAGGAAGACAAAAACTGTAAAAAGGTGTAAAATTCCCAAAATTTTCGGCGCTTCGCGCCGAACTGATAAATTATTTGTCCTATATATCTTTAAAATGGCAGAATTTGCATTTAGAATGGAAAAATGTCAATATTTTTCGGCGCTTCGCGCCGTTTTCAGAATAATTTTTAGTAATTTTTGGCGTCAGAAACCCAGAAATTAGCTAAAATACACTACCAAAGATCGAAAACCCTGTTTTACCACACTAAAATCGCTACTGTACTATATTATAGTACACAAAAATTTGCATGTACAAAATGTACAAAGACTTTTGGGGACCACCTTTGTACATGTACAAACGGACCTTGTACAAAATATGCTGAAAAAGTAGTCTATGATGAAAATTCAACACTTTCGAGCAAATAGATAAATAAAAATGTTTGAAACAGAACCTTTTCCGTTAAAATTTTTACAGATTCGCGAATTCTTCGATGAAGAAGAAGGGGAGTGACAAAATTTCTAGGGTCAGGTACGTAGCTGGCCGTCGTATTTTAGGGGGATCAAGCCAAAAAAGGCCAAAAATAGCACAAAAATAGCGTTTTAAAAAATCTGATTTTTCTGAATTTTGTGGGGTCCGGCCCCCCATTTCCTCCAGAGCTACGTGCCTGTCCGGGGTGGTAAAAACTTTTCTGGGGGGGGAAGAAATTCCCCCCCTGGATCATGTGCATGATGATGATCATCATCAAATTAAATCATCAAATCATCAAATCAAATCATCAAAATGATCATCATGATCATCAAATTCCAACTTTATTTTTGGGCGAAACAAAATTTCTTTGCTGTTTTAGGCTGCTTTTATGCTTTTTGTCATTATTTGCCGTAAAATAAATTAAATTTACCCTTAAAAATGGCCGATCCCTCCTTTCATTATTTCAACCTGTTACATATGTGTTAGTGATCAGATATTTAATGCGGCTTAGCTTTGCGCATGTGCTTCATTCTATATTTCGTGTTAATTATACAAACATACTCATACATACATATAAGAAATTAAAATGAAAAAAGCGTATAGATTGTTTGTAAACAGAATTGAATGTGATCATTTATTCAGAATTAATTCAGTGAATTATTCGGTATTTTTTAAGCGGGGGCGGGCGGTCCTAAAGTTAATGGCCTTATTTCGGCATGTATTCGTGAGGAGTTTTACCTGATAAAGTGCATTTTTCGAAATTTTCGACCTGAAAAATTGAAACGAAATTTTTAAAAAATTCAGAAAAATTTAAATAAATGAAATTTCTAAAAAAATTTATTACAGCTGAAAAGATTAATTTTTTTGTAATAAATCGATCCTTTATATATGCGTCAAAATTTTAGCCTCAAATCGATCCCATAGTATTCTTATAATTTTGCATCATCTTAGAAAAAAAGTGTCTTCTAATCGCATCCCTCGTTAATGAGGAATTGACATTTTCCGGCCAAAAAATAGACTATAAACGCTAAAATAACGAGCCTGCGGTGCAAAGTTTCGAAAGTATCGAGATTTTCCGATGAAAAAAATGAAAATTTTTCGATCAAGTCTAGCTTTTTTATCATTTTTGCCTAAAAATAGGAGGTCAGTTACCCCTCCCGAAATTTCGGTCCATTACATTTCTGACGTCATATTCTTGAATTGTAAGCTGAGGGTCTTAAGGCTCTCATGAGTCGTCCAATTACATCGTAAATGCAAAGTTTTTGCCGAAATGTTTGCAAAAACTTGACTTTTTCTCAGTTTTCCTGTTTTTTATCAATTTTTTTAAGAAAAAGTTCAATAATAATATAAATGTAGTACATTTTAAAATTAGAACCACCTCGGCTGCAGCTGCGCAGGCGCCTATCCCCGCCAGCCATTCTTCGGCTTTGCCGATGGTGACCGATGGCAATTGCTTGGCAATCGCTGGTGACAATCGCCTGGCAACTTCTGGCGACATTCCGGTTGCGATCCCATGCAGTAGCACAACCTCGGCTACTCAGCCTCTCGTTCCATTAAATGACCTACAGTAAGAGTCTTTTTTTAAATTACTATTGATCGATTGATTTTTCGATTGTTTTGTCCTTTGTCTTAAACATATTGACGGTGTTGTTTTTTACTGTATTTTCATTCATTTTTTCGTTTTAAACCAGTTTACAATTTAAACTAGTTTACAACGGACCGATTCGTCCGATACCTCGTTTGATAAGAAAATTGAATCAGAAAATGTTGGCGAATCAGTTAAACTTGCGAACAAATCAATCGATCAAAAGAAGCGGAAGAGGTCAAAATTGTTGAGCGACGATGACGTCACGGAAGCAGAAGAAGTGGAAGACAGTGTAAACTGAGCTTAATTGAGCTAAAAATTAAACTATTAACAATACTGAAGACCTTAAAATCATTGAAAAAATTGAAATTACTTAAAAATAAAATATCTAAAAAACAAGAATATGTATTAAAACTACTTACAGTATGAATAGCAGGACGTCGGCATATGTTTCAACGCAGCAATGCAAAACATAGGACAAAGTTATGTTCTATAATATGGGGGCTAGAAAGGTGGCTCACTTTTAAAAATGGTTAAAAATGCTTTTCAATGAATCAACTAAATTTTACAATAGCAAGTAAAGCAGCTAATTTAGAATTGGCTAAAATTTCAAATTGAAAAATTTGAAAAATCAGAAAAAATAAGGTAAAAATCTGACACAAGAAACAGCATGAAATTTATGGAAAAAAGTTATATGCGTAGTCAATGAGCCAATGTTTGTATAAGTCACCGTATAGATGTGTTCTTCACTCATTAAAATAAAAATAGAATGAAATAAAAATTAGCTTTAATAAAATAAAAACACATTGACTAATGTCTTTTTATTAATTATGTAGTTGATAGTGTTATTATATAAGTAAACCAATAAGAAATTTTTTTAATATTTTCTCTATTATGTATGCGTTCTACTTATTTTTTATTTTTTCTATTCCCAATTATGAATTTTATTCTAATTTTCGTGTTTGTATTTGTGCTCAATCGCTTTTGCTGATATGTATCTCAATTTTATGTGCATACAGTGCTCGCCATGAAACATGACGCACTATAATCGTTACATTTATATTAGATGATGCATCGCGAGCGCCGCGTTTCGTCTATAATGCGCTATCATCTCTTTTTATTATTAAAGGATGTTTATCTGTATCATGCCGTTAATCTGGCGATGCGGACGGCGCAATTTAGCTATTAATAGCGCCAACAAGAAGGAAGCGCGCATGTGAATGCCGGAAGCGCGCACGTGCCTGAATATAGAACGGCATTCACGTGCGCGCTTCCGGCATTCACGTGCGCGCTTCCCTCTTGTTGGCGCTATTAATAGCTAAATTGCGCTGTCCGCATCGCCATATTAACGGCATGATACAGGTAAATATTCTATAATAATGAAAAAGAGATGATAGCGCATTATAGACGAAACGCGGCGCTCGCCACGCATCATCTAATATAAATCTGATGATTATAGTGCGTCATGTTTCATGGCGAGCACTGTAACTACCACTCATTTATTAATTATTATCAATTGACTAAGTAATTAGGTAATTACTTATCCGCTTATAATTATTATTTATTATCAAAAACTAGATATAGTTTTCATAAATATTTACTTTTCACATTTGTTTTAACGTCAATTTTATTAATAAATTAATTTAATTCCATTATATTTAATTTTTTGATTTTTCATCTTTTTGAATTTTTCGCAGTTAATCATTTTATCTTTGTTTAAATTTAACATGTTTTTACGTTGTTTTTTTTCTTTTTTCGCAGGCGCATCATTCTAACAACCGAACTAGTTTATCAGCTTCTAATCAGCAAATGAACCGTACTCAGTGCTCGTCGATTGAAAGGAAAATTAGCATAATTGAACCTCCCCTTAAAAAATCGATCAGTTGCTTGCCTTATTCGGCCGTAAGCCGGATATTTATTTATTTTTTTATATGTATTTTCGTTACAATATATTTGATATTGGAAAATTGATAAATATAACAAAAACTACCTCAAATAAAACAATTAAATAATATGAAATTGAAAAATTAAAAACCACAAGATAAGTATAAAAAATGCGAAATAAATGTCATAAAAATATTATATAAAAATGTTAAGATAGTAATAATAATAATGAATAGGATATAAATGCATGTATTATAGTAAATAAAATAAAACATAATAAAAATAATTAAATAAATGTGTTATCTATAGTAAAAATCATAAATTTAAAAAAAATTAAAATATATTATGAATGAGAGGATTTATAAAATCAGAATAATAAACTCTAGGAATGAAAATAAATAATAAGTAGTAAAATTTTCGTATTTACGTCTTTGTTTTAGAATTTTTCAATTTTTCTATTCTTTATCTATTTCGCTATGTCGTCTTTCGTATTTTAGTTTTTAAGGTGACTTTTCATGTTTTGATTCGTATTTATTTATCTTCTTTTATTCATTGAAATGCGCTTCATTCCTAGAATTTTTAAACCTCTAAGCTTTTTAAATTCTGAGATTTTTAAATTTTTTAAATTCTTTCTAAATTCTGATTAAAAAAAATTTAAAAATTTAAATTTTTAAATTCTTTTTAAATTTTAAAATTTTCGATTCTAGATAATTCGGCGCAATAATTAAACAGGCAAAAAAATTAAGAATGATAATTGGATTGATTACTCAATTAATGCACGATTTATCAATTTGATTAATTAATTAAGCGATTAAGCTTTAATCGAATATGTGGAATCTGTAATAGCCTAATTTTATCCATAAAAATTGTGTTGCATCGCATTTAATTGTGACTTGTATAAAGTTTCCGCTTATATAAATCGTCTGTAACACGAAATAGTCGGGTTAGGTCAGGTACACTTTGATACATTCGTTTTACGTTAATTAATTGAATTGACGATCAATATTTTTGCGGGCGGCTTTTTTAAGCAGTCACGTTAATTCGAGTGTTGGTTTTTTAACTTCACACTCCCTCGCCCAATTGTTTACACTGCAAGCTTTTTCTGCTAAGCAGAGGTCGACGTCTACTTTACTGACGTCACATTTCGTTTGTGTGAACGATCCGAAGTCTCGGACAACTTTAGTATCATTCGTACAGAATAATCTTACGATCTGGCGCACTTTGGTCGGTCATCCTTGTCGGCTTATTTCGGCCACTGAGTTAGTTTTGCTTAAGTCGTTTTAGTAGTGTAAAGTAAAGTTGTATTGTGTAATGTAATGCGGGGTAAATTAACCTATTAGGTCGCGCCGTTCAGTCGTTTTTTACCGTTGCCTTCGCTTTTAATTTATCATTATGCGAGATATTCACAATTAAAATATCGTTCAGGACTAAAATATCGTATGACGTATGAACGAAACTATTTGTTTAAACTATAAGGTAAGTTTAAAGTATATTTTTTGTGGTAATATCTGCCGTTTTTTCTCTTGCAGCGTGTATACTAGTACTTTACTGTAACATATCAGACGGAAAATGCGCTTGTGGCAGCTTTTCTGTGATTGTGTAAAGTACGTTTTATAATGCTTTTAGTTTACACTGCATGTTTGAAACAATGATAAGATCGTTTATGCAGACACGTTATATTATTTTTGATCTTGCTTTTATTCGCTGTCCCGTTAGAATATTATCTTAGAATATCTTAGAATATTATCTTTTTTATTTTTGATATATATTTTATTATGCTTTGATATGTTTTTTAAAATTTTTTATACAAATATTCTTACATTACAGAAAATTCGTCGTTATATGCGGCGATTGCAGTCTATTAGTCGTTTTGTCATCAAAAACGGGTCGCTTCGAGACACCAAATTTGTGCATCGATTCTCCGGCTTGCATTCTTCAATGCAGTCGAGATAAATTTTTAATTGTATCCAAGAACGGGTCACTTTACATTTGGTAATTAATTACGTTGTTTACACTTCTTAAAACGCTAATTACTTTTCTAGTTTAATCGGAAAAATTGTCGGAATTCAGCATTATTATTTTCATTATACTTCGTATTTTAAGCATTTTTTATGTACATGTTTTCATTTAGCAATCGTTGATCCGGTGTAAATAGGCTATAAAATCGGTTTAAACTGACTCGATAACCGCATTACTACACGTAACGCTTAGCAGACACTGGAAGTTTCAGTATGCTAAATTGCCTTACTAGCTGTCTAGAAATAGGTTTTTAGCTTCATACTAGAGCCTCGGTGCTCGGTTGATATCGCTTCTGCCTCTACACCATACGTGGGCAGCAAGAAAATTCTGGGGGTGCAAGATTTTTTGAAGGTCAAAAAATGGCCTCAAAAATGGTGGTATGGCGATAAAAAAACCATTTTTCGACGTTTATCATCCAGCACTATCCATTGGAATCAAAAAATTGCGAAAAAAACGAAAAAATTTTCAAAAATTGAATTTGGGGGGGGGGGTATTTTGGTTTATGGGGGGGGTGCATACCCCCTCCCCAAACCCCCAAGCCTAGGTGTGCTCTACACGCATCGACCCGGGTTGACCCCGACTTGAGTCGAGGTTTTTTACGGGTAGCCGGCTCCGGTCAACCCAGTCCTCCATACCTCCGGGGGTCGATAAATGGGAAGCTGCGCTTGCTTGGCGGAGGTCAACCCTTTGAGATAGCCAGCTTAGGTGGGCAGTACCGAAATTCTAGGCGGGGGGTATATGTAATTTTTCAAAGGTCAAAAAAGGGTCTTAAAACTAGTGGGGTATTAAAGCGAGTAAACGCACGGCTCGATGTATAAGCGTACCTGTAACAGGATGGATGAGGGATTCCCCACCCGAAGTCGGACGCTCCCCCATTCTCCCCAAAGTCGGAAAATTTTTCGCCCCCTCCCCCGATTTTCAGGAAAAATTGAATTTGTTGGCCGATTTTGGCCAAAAATCGAGGTCATTCCCCATAAAAATAGCCGAGACCCCCAAATTTTGAGCCGTTACATGTATGTGTGTAGGCGATAATTAACTTTGATGGAAAAGCCTCGTCGTATGTAGCTTTATGGCCTGAATTTTGTTAAATTCTGTGTAAGTGTCTGATGTTAATCGGCTGCAAAATAAAATAATTGCAGAATATTCCATGGATAGGTCAGCTTCACACATAAGCGTGGGGAGGGGTTGGGAGCACACGTGGGCGGGGGGGGTTTGGGGGTAAGCTCCCCCCAGAAGTTGAAATACCCCCCAGAATTCAAATTTTGAAATTTTTTTTGCTTTATAGTGATTTTATGATGCCATTGGATAGTGCTCAATGAGAAACGTCAAAAAATGAGGTTTTTTTCACCGAACGACCATTTTTAAGACCATTTTTGACCTTTGAAAATCTTTTCACCCCTCCCAGAATTTCGGTGCTGCCCACCTATGATTGGGAGTTTGTACCCCCTGAAGTTAAAAACCCCCACAGATTACTGTAGACCTCCAGAATCGTATTTTTAGTAACATTTTTGGCCATTTACCCCATCCTGACCCTCAAAATTTGGGTGCTGCCCATGTACGTATGGTCAGCTTCAATATCCATTCAAATTCATTTTTTATTCTGGTTCGAAAATGCAAAATTGTTGAATTTTTACTTTTAACAAAATTCGTTAAAATAGAATATTTTGGCGTCGTTTTCGAGGTATTTCATTCGTAAATTACACGTTTACATAAAATGAAATGTCAAAATGCGCTGAAAAAAATTCATTTGGGTCACTCAAAATCGATAAATGCCACTTCCTGTCGTTTTTACTATCGGAATAAATAACTAACTATTTATTTTCATTTTTATAATTCGTTTTTAATTTTCAATTCATCTACCTACTGCATTTATCGAACATGTTTTCATCATAACTTATAGAACACATCAATAAAAACTGAAACGCATTTACCTGCGGGATCGCAAATGATTGTGAACACATTAATAAAAAATTCATAATCAAGGTCGTATTTATTTTGTCTTTCTTTCCATTTTTTATTTGTTTCTATTTTTTATATTTTTATTTATTTTAAAATTCATATTCATCAGGAATTAATTATTTAGTTTTGGTTTGCAGATTTTTTTGAAGACACTACTATTCGTAACCACACGTGGGCCTGGGGTGGTTTGGGGGTATGCACCCTCCGCCCAGAAATTGAAATACCCCCCAGAAATCAAAATCCCCCTTCCCCCGAATTCAATTTTTGAAATTTTTTCGCTTTTTTAACGATTTTTTGATGCCATTGGATAGTGATCGATGAGAAACGTCGAAAAATGGTGTTTTTTTTACCATACGACCACTTTTAAGACCATTTCTTTACGTTTGAAAATTTTTTCACCCCACCTTCCAGAATTTCGGTGCTGCCCACCCATGTTCTTAACTATCCTAGCGAAGTTTCTGAGATGTATATATATATGTAAACCAATCTATCCTGGACTTACTTCAGGCTCATAAATATAGACATTGCGAATATAAATATAAAAATGTAAAAATATAATATATTACAAAAAGCAATATTACTACAAAATTAATTTCAATTGAAATACCAATCGTTCTGGAAAGTTGGAGTACGCACAAATGTGTTCTGCGACTGTTCAATAATTATTGCACGTTGCTAACGCATAGTCATGTAAAGTGTAAAGTTAGTGACAAACTCCTGGATGTCATACTGTAATAAACAATTAATTTGTTATCGTTTTCTGTCATTTCCACTATTTTTCCGTAATTTTTTGTTTAGGAACGCATCGGATCACGCTGAGCTGATGATCAAACAATCTATTCATGATATTGGAGTTATTGATAATGAAGTTTAAATTGAATTGAAACATGCGCATAGTATTACCGACATTTTAGCATTTCGAGCTTTTGTCGAAAAATTGCTTTTAGCCTTTCGTTTTTTGTGTTTAAAGGAAAGTGTTTCAAAGTTAAAGAGTGCTTCTAACTTTAAAAGGAATTAGGATTCGAAATTCAAGCCTAATGATCAAAAAATCGATTTTTTGGTATTTTTTTATTTTATTTCTATTTTTTATTTATGTACTTTTTATATTTTATTTTTATTCCATATGTACATTGATTAATAGATTTCGAATTAAGTATGCCAATTTGACATTATTTTGTAATTTTTTTACTCTGTTCATAATTATCTTCAAGATTTTGGTATCGTTCAGCACCGACTAATTTAGCTTATGCAAATTTGAGCCAATCCGGAGACCCGATCGTTTCGCTGTCTTGCGGGTCATCTTATGTCTACTGTACCGAATATAATTCTTGGTAAGAATAGAAATATGTACATACGTAGCAAAGAAAACTGGTCCGATGGAACAAAAAAGAATATACTTGGGGTTGTGGATTATTGAAGATGTAAAAGGAGGGGAGAGGAGACCTAAAAAATCTACCTTAGCATATGCCTAAAGTCACAAAATCTACTAAATATCAGACTTTCTCTAGGCAACGCGAAAAACCGAGGTACGTACATATATATTATGCGGCCTGCAGATTTAAATAAATTATTGAACCAAAAAATGATCGAAAAAGCATCAACCTAGATACAGTGCTCGCCATGAAACATGACGCACTATAATCGTCAGATTTATATTAGATGATGTGTCGCGAGCGCCGCGTTTCGTCTATAATGCGCTATTATCTCTTTTTATTATTATAGGATATTTATCTGTATCATGCCGTTAATCTGGCGATGCGAATGGCGCAATTCAGCTATTAATAGCGCGCATGTGAATGCCGGAAGCGCGCACGTGCCTGAATATAGAACGGCATTCACGTGCGCGCACTCGCCTGAATATAGAACGGCATTCATGTGCGTGCTTCTGGCATTCACGTGCGCGCTTCCCTCTTGTTGGTGCTATTATAAGCTAAATTGCGCTGTCCGCTTCACCAGGTTAACGGCATGATACAGATGAATATCCTATAATAATAAAAAAGAGATGATAGCGCATTATAGACGAAACGCGGCGCTCGCGACGCATCTTCTAATATAAATCTGATGAATATAGTGCGTCACGTTTCGTGGCGAGCACTGTATGCAGTAGCTATGGGAAATCAGATGGATTAAATTAAAAGAGACTTTGCAAGCCAATTGGATGAAATAGCAAATGTCGATGCATTCGAGACAATCAAAGAAATTGTTGGTTTAAAGCAGTAGAAAACGCATAAGATTTCGTGATACAGACTACATGTAGGTACACTTGCATGCATGCCCGCAGCGGTTATGTGCACTAATAAATTGACGCCAGATTCGCTTGCTATAATGCTCATGATAACAAAATAAAACACCTGTAAATACAATTGCAGTTAGTTTTTATCAGTCGCGATACGAAGCGAGTCAGCGTTGCAATTTGCAACCAATTTACAAAAAATAAACATTTTAGATTATGTTTATATACCTACTGTTATGTAAGGCATTGAGGATTTTTCAGAGGCACATATCTCTGGGGGAATGGGGGGTTCGTACCCCCAAAAATTCAAAAAAACGGAAAAATAGGACTTTTAAACGTTATTTTGTGCTATTTTTGGGTTTTTTGGGCTTAGTCACCCCAAAATTGGTGTCGGTCCCCCTCAAAATAGGACGGCCAGCTAAGTGCCTGATTTTTCAATGGAGGTACCACTTTTCTAGAGGCCGTAGAATATACTTCGATTTTTTGCGTTGCTCAGAGAGTCTGATTACAATAATGACAGCAGTTAAAAAACGTAGAAAACAAATTGTTCCGAACATCGGCATTATTTTCCTAAACAAGACAATCTCACCTTATTTAAATAGATCGAAGGTTTTCAGAATAAACTTCAAGCAATTACTGGGTGTAAATAAAGAACACTTGCATACGCTCAGATTCTTAATCTTGAGGTCACATGGAACATTTTGAAAAAATGAGCTTCTGCAACTCTCTGATGCTAAATTTAATTTTCTGTATAAACTTTACATAATTCTGGGTTTAAAGACAACATAGAGTCAGATTTGTAATCCCGACCTTAGGGAACATATTTTGAAAAAATTAATGTTTCGCAACGCTCTGAAAGTAAAATAAATTTGTAATGTAAATTAGACATTCACAGTAAATCAATAGTGCAAACTTCGCCAGGCCCGGTCTTAGGCATTTGGGGGCCCTGTGTGAGGTACCTTTTTGGGGGCCCTGTGCGAGGTACCTATTTGGTACTTATTGGAAGCATTTGCATAGTGCATGTGGCGGGGCCCCCTGGGGCCCTGTGCGGCCGCACACTCCGCACATGCAAAAGACTGGGCTTGAACTTCGCACAACTACTGGGTGTGGAGAAAATTTACACGGTCAGATTAATAATTCTGATGTTACGTAGAATATTTTGGAGAAACTTGAACTTCTGCAATGCTCTAGAAGTAAAGTTAATTTGTGGTGTAAACTTTACACAAATACAGAGTGTTTAGAATATTCTAGTCGGATTCATCCCCTTTAATCTATTAAGCATAAAACATAAGTAGATAAATAAGAATTATATTTTTCCTAATTATTCAATTTTTTTGTCATTTTAAATATTCATTTTTTCGAGTTTTTTTAGAGCATTATTGGTTCGCAAATTCACTTTTTGATATACCTAATACAATCAGAGAAATTTGAGTAAATCATATTCTTTTTAAAAGGCTCGTGTTTTCGGACCAAAGTGACTTAATAGGCCACGTCTCGAATTTAAAATCGCCACCCAATGGTCGAGCCGGCAATTCGGCTATCGAAATCGATAAGCCCGATTCGATTTTTGGCAAAAATATCGATTTTTTGCCAAAGTTTGATAATATTTCGTCGGCCGAAACATCGGCAATGGCTTCTTTGGTTTTCGCCGAACAACGAATGCAGCTTTACAACGCTTTACACTGCCAACGCGATTTCGGCTATTGGCTCATCGAATACGCTCGAGAATGCGTCAGACAAAGTTTGCATCTGAGGATATTTTTTCTTTAGTTTTCAACAATACCGTTTTACTTCCCGGTTTACACTGTGTTGTTTACACTACTCCGTTCTGACCGTAGTGTCGTGCTTTGGATAAGAAACCTGGCCTTGATCAAAATTTTTAATTTTACACTTTCCATTTCCCCTCTGTCTCGACATTGCCTCATTATTATTGCCCTAATTTGCATATCGCCAGTGTCTTTGTTCTTTGTTATTTTAGCCCACGTTTTGAAGATCAAATCGCTGTGCCAAGAGCTATTGGACCAGATTTTGTTATCCGGATCAAAAGACAAGAGCAAAGTGAATATTGCCAAATTTTTTCAATAAATTTTAGCCATGGCTTATCTTTTACGATCCTTAAGACAATTCATTCTTCCTACCCGTAAATTTAAGCTAAAACAGATAAGTGTAAAATTTGTTTTTAGCAATACGTGACTTTAACCTCAAAGTATAAGCTTGACGAATGTAAAGCTAAGGAAGTAATATCCCTGTGTAGAGGACAAAAAATGGCTAAATATAGTTATGGTGTAAACTCAAAGTTTTAGTCGTGCAAAGGGGAAAAGCGGAGAGCATTGAAAAAATCCGCGAAAATTTGATTTAAGTAGTGCTGCGCGTTTTAAAAACAGCAGGTTGCAGCTAAGTTTGTTTTTCGTTGAAAATTTTTGACAACTTTTGTGTTATGTTTCAGCTTGATGTAGCCCATGACTCACTTTAAAGTTTAAAAGCTTTGCTAATACATTACAATTTGTGGTTTGAGCTCCAAACGATGTTTAACCGAGCCAGCAATATGATTCTTCAGTGTTCATATAAACCTTAATTTAAGTCTAATATTTTGAAGTAGTAGGGCGAGCAAAATAAATCACTAAAAGAACTAAAAATAAGTGTTTTGTAAACATTATGTTACAATTTGACTTTATGCAAAGTTTTCAAAATATTAAAGTAAATTACCTGAAGGAATGATGAAACAAGGGTTATGTAAATAATATATTTTGAACTATATCATTGGTTGAGTTTTGTTATTAGTGAATTTCGAATTTATGTAAACTAGATTTCTACTTTAAACTGAATTTTCTATTCTTTTTAAAATTTTCTAATTGTAAGTTCCAGAAATTTTAGTGTTTTGTTACCATACATGATCTTGGGGGGTTGGGGGGTTTACCCCCAGCAGAATCATTCCTCCCCCCCGCAAAAATTTTTTCCACCCCCCCCCAGAATTGGCGATTTTTCAAAAGTTTCCTAAACTTACCTGAAAATTGGTAGAAAA
This sequence comes from Mermis nigrescens, assembly GCA_036768485.1. Taxonomy (NCBI): domain Eukaryota; kingdom Metazoa; phylum Nematoda; class Enoplea; order Mermithida; family Mermithidae; genus Mermis; species Mermis nigrescens. The sequence continues at coordinate 183,480 of JAVLUZ010000158.1, forward strand.
AGAGTCTTTTTAAGGGTTTTTGGTTATCTATTTGCTCAAAATCGCCAAATTTTCGGCGCTTCGCGCCATATATTCATGTTTTAAGCGATATATTGGTCAATTTATTCGACTTTTTTCGAAATTTTCTTCATGATTTTTAGCTCTAGAAGGATAGAGTATCGTCAGAAACGCCAAAAAACGATGTTTTTTAACGCGTACCGGCCATTTTTCGGGCCCAAAGAAGGCACTTTAGGTTTTCACCCCCCCCCCCAGAATTCCCATGCTGTGCATGTATGTTTGTTACCATCTTCTTTTTAAAATTGACCGCATTTAATAATACAAATCAATCTCAATTATAAGTTTTAAACGAGCCTGATGCCACAGATTTCACTTGACAAAATGAGTGCTGCTGTGGAATACTGTATGTAAAGAATTGCTGTTAAAATCCTGCTTTTTAAAATAAATTGTGTTATTTCTTAGTTTTTACGAAAGTTTTTATAAATTTAAACGATTGACGGTGCGCGTTTCTCATTAGGTCTGCCAGTTTGATTTAAATTTGAATGTAAAGTAGTAATACAATGAAGATCTAAACTTCGATTTACAACAACCTAAAATTATCTTTAGTGCTGTATTTCAAGCGTGGAAATGTGACCACCACTTTTAAAGCCATTTTTTGACATTTGAAGAATCTTGCACCCCCTCGTCCGAGAATTTTCTTGCTGCCCATGTATGCTTATAATTGTTTAAATTCTCAAATTTTGATTAAGAGAAATCATAGTCGATTATTATTACAAACTGTATTAAATTTGGTGTCGAAAAATGGCAAGCTGCAACGGATTTTTCGGGAATTCAAGGATCAACTCGATGCCACTACTTTGATCTCTGGGACTGTTGTAGATGATATTTTGTAATTTGTTTTTGTGTTTTGTTGTTTTGTTCATTAAACATTCAGCAGAGTTACCTACCTCCATGTACATACAGCATAGAAATTCCGGAGTTCAGACCAAAATTTTTTTTCAGCCTTTTTTAGCTAAAAATGAAAAGTACGCGTCAAAAACGCTGTTTTTTACGTTTCGGACAATGCTCGTTCTTTCTGGGACAAAAAATATTAAAATTTTCGAAAAATAATTGAAAAAAGGAGTAAATTGAACAAACTATAGTGGAAAAATGTCTTCCTAGATTCAATTTATGAAAATCATGCTTCTCGCACGAATTAGAGCGCATATGTTTCGTTTTTTGTCTCGATCAGATTAGTGGCGAATCCAGGATTTTCCTAAGGGGCTGCGGTACTCTAAGGGGCGGAACCCTGACTTGGGCGGAAAAATTAGCCGTTTTGACCCTTTACATCGCTCAAAAATCCTTAATTTTGCGCACTATTTTGGGCCAATAGGGGGGGCCGCCCCCTCCTAAATCCGCCCCTGGTCCGAAGAGTCGATAATTCTAGGGAGGGGTCAGTTGCAATTCTGGGCGGTCAACCCCTAACAGCACGTATGTTTGCATGCTAAGTTGGTGTGTTAACTCTCGAATTAAAAGCGGAAAATTTGAAAAGTCCATAAACGTTATTAAAAGCTAATTTTTTCGTCAAATAAGCTCAGAAATCAACTAATGTCTGCTCGTGATTCAGCATTAATTTGCTCGTTTCTTTCCCGATTCACGGGGGGTTGCGGATAATCCGCCCCTCCCACAACTAGCCCTAAAGGAATCACAATTACAATCCAATTGGTTTAATTGGACCCCCACAAGCTAAAAATCCCACAGAGTTCAATTTTCGAATTTTTTTGTGATTTTACGGTGCTAATGGATAGTAGATATCAATTTTTTGTCTTGTCTGCGTATGGTTAGTTTCAATCATAGGTGGGCACCACCAATTTTCTTGGGCGGAGGTGCAAGATTTTTCAAAGCTAAAGAAAGTGTCCTAAAAACATGGTATGGCGAAAAAAACCACCATTTTTCAATGTTTCTCATCGAGCACTATCCATTGGCATGAAAAATTGCGAAAAATTTCAAAAATTAAATTCTGCGGGGAGGGGTATTTCGGTTTCTGGGGGTATTCGGCCTTCTGGAGGGTGCATACCCCCGAAGCCCCCTCTCCCCGCCCGCCCACGTGTGGTTTCCATCCAATACCAAATGTTTGACAATTCACAAATCAATTAAACCCTTACTAGCATATGCGTATTTATGATTAAATGCTTGCTTACTCCCCACAAACATGCAAGGGGGTTGCGTGCAAGTGTAACAAAGCCGATACATTCAACAGCTAACAGTCTTATTTTACGTTCGTATATTTATGCTTAAGCTAGGTACTTATTAGGTATACCGCCCATTTTCTATATTCGTAATTCCGCCTTGTTGCTTAAATACTACCCGCTCTCTAGTAAATAGCTCAGTCCAAGAGATCTCCACACTAATATGTAGCTTAGGATCGATGGTGGCCAGCTACATGGTATAAGCTTACGATGTGGCATACGTACGTGCGATTACAGTAGGATATTATTTAGCTCACGTTAAGCCATGGGCCGAAACGTGCATCGCCTATGAACGGTTGATATTACTAGTCTTATGATTGTGAATTCGGATAGTAATATTCCTAGGATAATGATTGACAAGCGAACTTTATACCACTAGACGAATTAACCCTAAATGTAAGGAATCACAAAACCTTAAACCTTACGCAAGCATACATACAAGGGAAAAAGCCAAATTTTGAAGGGAATCAGATAGCGCACAATTGTTAAAAATGGCTATAAAATTAAATTTTGAGGATTTATCGATTTGAGTGGGGGTTTCGGAAACCGGGGTGGGGGTTTCGGAAACCCCACAAGCAATCCATGTGTGGTTGCAGGTCCTCTAAACGCTTAAAATGGATAAATTGGACGTTTTTGAGAAAAATGAAGCAAAAAAAAGCTGAAAACTAATGGAAACGAGAAAAACTTTTCCACACAGCAGCTGTTTTCACCGACCATACTTTGCATTTATGCCCACAACTGACTTGCTTACATTTACATATAAAAATAACAGACTCGTTATGCTGTAGCAGCCAGTGTAAAAACGCCGCGAAAATTCGTCATTACATGAGTACAATTATCAACATAGATAAGATTTTTCGTGAAGCTCTTACATAAACTTATTAGCAATCATGAACCCTGGACTTGAAGTTTAAATGGCCAGATGGAAGGTGGTGAGTTCTGAGTGGGGGGAGGGGCGAGTTGTGTGGAGAAAGAGTTGTAGGGGGCGAGTTTTGTGTAGTGGGGGGGGGCAATTGTGTGAGGGAAAATGTGGGGGGCGACTTATCCATATCCCAACATGGGCAGTGGTAGAGCGGAAGGTTAATTATTATTTCGTGGAATTTTTTTCTGTTCTATGTACCTTATACTTTGTGTCCAACACTTTGCCTACACTCGTTTTGGCTTCACTTACATCGTTTTTAATGGTTTAGCTCGAAGAGGAGGTATAGAGTAGTAAGAACTCGGCATTTTTGGCCTATTTACGGTGATATCACAAAAACTCAAGATTGGAAAATAAGGTTCTAATTTGAAAATTTAGTGGTTTGTTCCTTTCCAGCTCTTCAAATGCATCCCCAGGATGTGTTTAACACAACAGAAATCTGCTTTTTCTTGTTTTTGCATAATGTCCAACAGGTGCCTATTCTTATGCATTGTGATATTTTTTAAATTATACCTCTTTCAAAAATAATTTTCACAGAAAATAACATACATATTCAGAAAGAGCATAATAAATTGCACTAAATGAAAGTAATAGCTGTCAGGGAATGTTAAGGAGGCATAGCTTAATATGCGCTAGGAGTTTATGCCATGATAGTCCACTTCAACTCACACCTGGGCGTGGGGGTTAGGGGGGGTATGCACCTCCCCAGAAATCAAAATAACCCCCCGCCAGAATTCAATTTGAAATTTTTTTTTGTTTTTTTCGCAATTTTTTGATGCCAATGGATAGTGCTCGATGAGAAACGTCGAAAAAGGTGTTTTTCGCCATACCACAATTTTTAAGGCCATTTTTTGACCTTCAAAAAATCTGCTTCAACTGCAGAAACATGATGGTAAACGGAGGGTTAAAACGAGAAATATCGTTAACGACGTGCATTTGAGCCATTGTTAACGAGACGATATTTTTTTTCGGGAGTCGTCGTTGCAAAAGAGTATTAATTTTGGGATATAATAACGTGAAAATAACCTTAGGTTTTCTAAATATATGTACAGACTACATTGAGCTGCCCGGCGTTGCCCGGGCTGAACTTAGGCCTGATAGCTATATGGAATTCAGATGTCTCTTGTATTTTTTATTTTTTGGGACTTTTGATGTTTTTAGGATATTTCTAAAAAATTTTTGGTAAAAACCATATTTTATTTTTTGAAATTTTTTTTGAAATGATTTTTTGTCAACTATTTTTTTGATCAAATCCATATTTTTGACGTTACATAATGGTTTTGAAAATTCCCTAGCCAGAATCATATTTTTGATGTTCTGGGATGTTTTGAAAAATTTTTCGGTCAATTCATATTTTTAATGTTTTAAAAATTTTTTGTTTGTTGTAGCATAGTGTGTCATATATCACGTGATATCTTATATCACTCATATGTTATAGCAGAGGGTATCTCCTATCTGATATCACTGCATGTTATGACACGGACAGGGTATCTTATATCACATCATTGTACCATATAGCATTGCCCATCTTGTAGCATTGTGTAGGCTATATTACGCCCGATCCTATGTTATAACGCACGCAGCAGCAATAGTACCATAACCCGAAAATAGAGTAAACTGAATTTATTCCGATTTTAGTAGTTTGGAAAAAATCAGCCATGTCCCGAAATAGCAATGCTGAAGCATAGGGACGCCTCCCGCTTCACCTCTTTACATTTTTTGATCAAATCCATATTTTTGACGTTACAGAATGGCTTTGAAAATTCTTTAGCTAAAATCATATTTTTGATGTTTTGGGATGTTCTGGAAATTTGTTTGGTCAAGCCTATATTTTTGATGTTCTGGGATGTTTTGGAAAATTTTTTTGCTCAAAGCATATTTTTGATGTTTTAAAAATTTTTTGTTTGTTGTTGCAAAGGGTGTCGTATATCACGTGATATCTCATCTCACTCGTATGTTATAGCAGAGGATATCTCCTACCTTATATCACTGCATGTTTCGGCCCATGTTATCGAACATGTCCCAAATTCGGCCATGCTTAAGCATAGGGACGCCTCCCGCTTCATCCCTGTGCAGGGTGCATGTGTGGGGATGGTGAAATTCAAACGTTGCTACTACATCCCCAGCCGATAGGCCGAGCTCGGGCAAAAACTTAAGCCCACTAAGTGATATGGGGTCGGAATCAAGCCCAGATATACAAACAAACTTTCACAAATATGTAGTAGATGAAAACAAAATAATGAATGATTTATTGTGTAAAGTAAATCAAAGTTTACATGATTTCATTTTAAACAAAGGTCAGTTTAAACAGCGCAACCGAAAAATTAAATAACCGATTAAATTCCATTCAGTCGAATAGAAACTTTTTGATACGCCCTTTATCTAGAATTACATTTTGCCTATCTTATAGCATTGGGTATGTTATAACGTGTCCCATGCTACAGCATTACCTATCTTAGATCGCTGGGTATGTTATAACGTGTCGTATGCTACAGCATTGCCTATCTTATAACGTTGGGTATGTTATAACTTGTCCTATGCTACTGCATTGCCTATCTTATAGCATTCGGTGTGTTACAACGTGTCCTATGCTACAACATTGCTTATCCTGCAGCATTGGGTATTGCCTACCTTATAGCATTTAGTATGTTATAACGCGTCCTTCTATAGCATTGCCTATTTTATAGCGTTGGGTATGTTATAACATATCCAATGTTAGAACATATGCAACGCAATAAGGTAGGGCATGGTACCCAATGTTTTGCCTATGTTTTAATTTTTTTTCAATTTTCTTACCCATCCGTCAGGGAATTTGATTAACAGATCAATAAAGTTTTCTGCGATACAAGATTATTTCGAATTTGATAATTAAAAAGCAAAGTGTAAAAGCTGTTCATTCCACATATTAGTTATTTGAATTAAGCAGTACTTGCAATTTTAATCCGATTCTAATACCTATAGTCTGTTTCACATAACTTCGTGCATAAATTCTAAGAATTTTCGTCGACAGTAGGCCGAGGGTTACTATATTTATGTATCAGATCAATGCTATAATCGCAATCTGGCAGCTTATTGCCGTAGATAGTTTTAAAATTTATGACCGAAGTTCTGTGAAACAGACTATACACACATTTCGAATTAAAATTATATGAAGTACCAGGTACCTGTATGTAGGTCCGAAAATAGGTAACATAGGTCCAAAAATTAGTCCATGATGTGCGAAATAGCGTTTTTTGACGTTTTGCGCTGTCTGCTTTTAATCGCTTTTGGCCTAACATTTTTTCAAAAATTTTAAAATTTTCGGCTATTCTGCCCAAAAAAAAATCTTAAAATTTTTTGACTAGCACAAATCTGGCGCGAAGCGCCGGAAAATCTCTGATATTACAGCAGAACAACCTTGTACATATAAGTTTAAATTTCTGCTCGATCTTCTGTATTTCTAAGCATTTGACGCAGAACGTTGAAAGTCTTGAAACGTTATGCTTGAAAACGTCGAAAATCTTGAAGCGTTATGCTTGGCAAAGGAAGAAATTATGCTGAATGGGCCGTTTCTGCTCTTGAAATCATCTGAAACCTATTCCCTGAGTATAAATATGGCTTCCGGACCGCCAAAAAAAGAAAATATGCAAATTTTATTAATTAGTCATACTCGGCATGAAGGCGCAAAGAAAATTTGAGAAATTATAATCACTGACGTTGCAAATTACATATATTACCTTTTCGTTATCTCACCGATTATTTTTGGCGAATGGGGGAATGGCGGCCGCTCCCTCCCCGCCCCGCTTGAATCCGCCCATGCATTTATAGTCTGTTTCGCATGAGTGTGGGCATAAATTTTGAGAATTTTCTGCGACTGGAAGCCGGCGGATTACGATAATTATACATCAGGTCAATGCTATAATCGCAATCTGTCAGCTTTTTGCCGGAGATGCTTATAACTTGTGTGCAATGGTCTATAATTCCGGTTTCTGAACAAATTTTTAGTGACCATAAAATTCGGAAGTTTTAATACTAACAATGCTCACATAGAATATAGTCAGCGTAGATCATTCATTTATGCATAGTCTCTTTCACATAAGTTTTGGCATAAATGTTAAGAATTTTTATCGACAGTAAGGCGACGGATTATGATAATTACACAATGCTATATCGTAATCTGTCAGCTGTTTGTCGGAGATAATCTTCATGCCCAAACTTATGTGAAAAAACACTATAGATAGCCTGTTATTTCATTTTCATCGAGCTCGTAAGCCGCTTTTAATCTAAATTGAATTGGATTAAATTCAAGCTTACGTGTAAAATACTGCAGGTTCTCAGACGAAAATTTCAAGAAAAGTTCTGTTTATGGCAACATGCCTCAGCTAGATCGACAAATGAGAGTAAAACCACTCAGTAATTGAACAGATGGGTGAAAATTTAGAAGTATTCGTATACAGTTTCTATAATCTGTCTCGAATTTCTTGAGACTTCTTTTACAGTAAGATGATTCGAAAGTTCATATAAACAATTCAGCCAATCGACATGTGACTTATTTAATACCCGCCTCGTCTGTCTGGAGCTCGGTATGTGGTTCGCCAGTCAGTCCTGCATAGTATTTTGCTCCTACAGCCTTGGCTTGGCATTACTGCTATTTAAATTTCGGTTTTAAGTGACCATGTACAGGGGCGGATTTAGAGGGGAAGGCGGAGGGGGGGCGGCCGCCCCATTGGCCCAAAATAGTGCGCAAAATTAAGCATTTTTGAGCGATTTTTGACGGTTTTCGGGTCAAAACGGCTAATTTTTTCGCCCAAGTCAGGGTTCCGCCCCCTTAGGGGTACCGGCCCCCCCTTAGGAAAATCCTAGATCGGCCACTGACCATGTATTGCACTAGTACATGAAAAAAAGTCGCGCGTGCGACTGAGATCGTACCTCACACCTTTAAAATCATAGGCAGGCGGTCTAACCATATTTGGACATGGCTGTGGGGGTTTAAGGGGGATCTAGTATACAATTTACCCGCCACCGTTTTTAGCCGATTCAAATAAGCTACAGTGACCAAACTTTACACAAAAATTATCAAACACGTTCTGACTCGCATCAATAAAAATAGTGTTGGTCACGTGGCTTATTTGAATCTACAGTGTTGGTCACTGTAGCTTATTTGAATGGGCTAAAAAACGGTGGCGGGTAAATTGTATACTAGATCATAAGGAGTGCTTACACCATCAAAATCCGAAAACCCCCGCCAAAATATATATGATTCCCAGAATTGAATTTTTATAATTTTTTAGGATTTTTGCTGGTTTTGACCTCGCAGAATTCGGCTGCTGCCCATTTATGGTCCTAACACCTAGCCCACCCGCGGGAAACGGCCGCGTTGTTCAAAGTATTAGTCAATTGTCCAAACATGACGGGTGGATAAGGAAGCTATCGCCTCTTTCGCTTTACGATTATTGTTTTAACCGTTGATGCTTTAGAATCACTTTATGTAAAAAAGTCTCAAGAATTTTGAAACATACCGTAAGCATAATGATAAAAACATGAAGTTAGGAAAAATGCTTAATTTTATCGTAAAAACGTTATTAATATCGGTAACGATATTTTTTGTGGACGTCGGCTTCGCTAACGTATAAGTATTTTTTTCTGAAAAAATATCGTTGACGAAAACAAAAGCGTTATCTTTTTTCACTAACGATGCAACGCTATAGAAGAGTCTGGCTGGATGGCTTGCGAATAATTCGCTACCCAGATCTCCCCTCCCCACCCACACAGCTCGCCACCATTCACTATTCGCCCCTCATAGAACTCACCCCGCGTAACCCAATCCCCACACGACTCGCCCCCCACAAGTAGCCCCCAATTGAATCTCAACACACAGTCACCGCGAACTCGGATTGAACGGCGTCCTAACCGATTAGTTAAAATTGTTCAAGCAAAATACTATATATGCGTAGTTTAATAATTTACAGAAATCTTCGTTCTGATGTTATTGCCAATCTACACCTGATTTGTTCGTAATTACTACTTATCAGTCAGAGTTAAGATCAGACAAATACGTGGAGGCGGTATGTGAAGCTGTAGACTCTTCTCTAGAATTGAATGAAAAGCAATGCATTTTGAAAAATAAGTTGAATTTAAGGGTAAAATTTAAGGAAAATCTAAAATTTTATGTTGTCTTAGAAGTCTATGATCTGTGGATTTATTCAGTGTAATTCTTTTTCAGGATTTGTATTGATTCGAGCCCATTTTGGCCATAAAAAAGCTTTCTAGCTGATCGACCGTTGTTATTTATGCACCTGATGGAGATGGACAGATTTAGAGGGGGCCTAGAAGGCGGCTGCCCCTCCCCCATGGGCCCAAAATAGTGCGCAAAATTAAGGATTTTTGAGCGATTTTTAGCGATTTTTAGCTTAAAACGGCTGATTTTTCTGCCAAAGTCAGGGTTCCGCCCCCCTTAGGGGTACCGCCCCCACCTTAGGTAAATCCTGGATCCGCCACTGCCGATGAAGGATTTGCTAATTAACTGCATAGATTAAACCTGTCTTTCCTGTTAAAGCCGAATAACACTGTTTCACAGGGATTGATGTATTTGAATTTCTTTGTGATCGTCAACTCCAGAGCTAATGCTAATGCACTTGTAACGCGAAAATCCAGCAAGACAATCAGTCCTTAATCAGATACGTGCCTATGTATGCAAGTTGTACATGCTTTAACGGAGGAACAAAAAGCCAGATGCGATGTCAATTAGAAAACTGCATACAAAAGTAAATTGGCTTTCAGTGTCTATAGCAATTAGGACGAGTAGCAATAAGCAGTCTAATTTTATATTGATAAGCGGTATGGAAAGATAATAAGGATTCGCGATAAGGACTTAGATGATCCTAGAAGCTCGGTTGATCATCATTGGATACTGTACGTATAGGAAAGAGAAGTTAAACCAGTGCATAAATTCCTAGGCAAGGTATGATTCACATAATGTATTGACTTCAATGTCTTCTTCTTTTCACAGATACACATATAGCTAGCAATCTCTTAAAGTTTAAAATTTTTGGCGCTTCCCGCCGTGTACTCATTTTTGATTTTTTGTCTACTTTTCGGGTAACTCGCTCAGAAATTTTTTTGGATTTTTATATGTTTTTATATGTTAAGAAGAACGAGTCATCCAAAAGGTTGGAGAGAACGGCGTTTTTGACTCATTGTATTTATGGTTTTAGATTCCCAAAAAAGCAATCCAAACTTTTTTACAAACTGATTCCTTCTAGAATTTATTCATTTGTTTATTTTGATTCTAATACTTTCCCCCTTCAAGAATTCTCATGCTGTCAATGTATGATAGCAATGCCTGCCTCAAGAGCAGGGATGTATGTTTGTATGGAGTCAGTAGGCTGTCAGAAATCTAAAAATTGAAGCCATATCTCGCAAGATTGGCCTTTAGAAGAAGGTTGGTAAAACATAGAATCCATTACCTTAGCTTAGGGATTAGTTAAAAAGGCGTTTGTTTTTTTAGCTAGCCTTCTCTACACACCTGGGCGTGGGGGGGTTTGAAGGGGGTCAAAATACCCCACAGAAACCAAAATACCCCCCAGAAATCAAAATACCCCCCAGAATTCAATTTTTGAAATTTTTTTTTGTTTTTTTCGCAATTTTTTGATGCCAATGGATAGTGCTTGATGAGAAACGTCGAAAAATAGTGTTTTTATCGCCATACCACCATTTTTAAGGCCATTTTTCGACCTTCAAAAAAATCTTGCACTCCCCCCAGAATTTTCTTGCTGCCCACGTATGCTTCTCTAGTCATAAATGATTATCTTGCTCGTTGACAGGCGTTAATAAGGGTTTCAAACCCGCCAATACTAGTCTAGCTCCGTCCTAATTCGATATAGCTTTGTGATTCGTGACATCAATTATAGTTTTGTTTGACTTATATAGAACAGTCTCAAGAATGTAATAGAGCTCGAAATATCACAAATATTGCGTTACTTACACTTTGTAGAAAGTCTAACGCACGTATGTACTCCTACAAAGCTGTTCGATGTTTGTGCAACCGAAATCTTGTCTTTCTTTTTCGTTTTTTAGCATTTCGTTCCCATTTTTGACTAGCTAAATAAAATTTAGTCTGCATTTCTTTTAATGATTCCATTACATTAGGAACTTATACTAATCAATTTATAATCTGTTTATGTTTTTTTAGAAATCGAGACAGTTTGATATTTGTTGCTAAGTGAAAGAAAATTAGACTTATCTGTAATGCTAGTAAAACAGTATTATGCAGACGATTCCTGCACGTACATTATCATTTTGTGAATTTTTTAATCATAAATTGAAATCAAAAGACTAAAGCGAAGGGCCGGAATTAGAAGAATATCTATTATCAACGTTGGATAAATAGTCCGCGCATTAGTAAACTTACCCTGACACTCGAAAGATGCGTTTCAAGCAAACACGGTCTACGGACTTACGCCAATCAACAAAACCCCTAGATCATGAAAGATTTAGAAGAAAGAAATTCTGAAAAGGATTACCAGATAATTTGCTCAATTCAGGAACTAACAATGTGCCTCATTAGTAGAGCGTCCTACCGAGTGCGTATGAGTAGAGTTTGGAACAATATTAATCCAAAGTTTATTGTTCGTATTTTGGGTTATGTGACAGACTGAATCATTTATGCGTCAGTCAAAAAGTTTGCTTTGAGATCTTTCGCTGAATAGGCACCGCAATTCGCGCATACGTTAGTAAAAGAATTTCAATTTTTTAGATCAGAAGTATACATCACTTTAAAAAAATTATTATGTCAACTTAAAAATTAGACTTTCTTGTTTGAGCTGCATAAAAATCCTTATGTTACACGTTTTCAATTAAAACTATAATTCACATGGACAACAAGGGCAACACGTCGTAGGAATCGTAGAATTAACCTAAAATGTTAAGGAAGGAGCTCTTCATGCATTTGAACTCATTAATATGTGTTTTCAGTTGCAGTTATCTTAGCTCTTCACGAGCTAATTGAGTTCCGAATCCTCTTCTTTAAATGACGAGGCTATTTGCGCCTAACTGACTTGGTTCAGAAGTCATTATGCGCATTTTTGCGGGCCATTAGAACCTTGGCTTATTGTACGGTTAAGTGGTTGTCATGCATATGATTTTAATTCCGATCAACATAAAATTTTAATAATTTTCATATTGATTCTACTAGAAAGGCGCGCTGTGTTGTGCTTAGATCAAGTTGAATCAGCATAAAACTTTTATGTACCAACATATACTAAACTTTTTAAGGCAGCAGATTACGCATAAATAGCTTATGTTGATTCTGCAAATTATTTTTTCAGTGATGATCAGGGGTACGGGTAGTGTAAATAATCAATTTTTCAGGAGACATGTCGTATATTTAATTCTGGGTTCTCTCGATTTTAGGGGGTCTGTCAGATTTTTTTGAGTTCGCAGGGTAGACCCCGACCTCACGCACACTTGTGATCATGGAGTCCAATAGAATTGAATAAGCCAGCTCAATTGACCTATGGCGCTCTTAGGTCGCAACTTAAGGCGCATTTTTATCATTATAACTTCCATTTTAATTACTCAATATTTCCCTCAAATCTTTGATCTCTTATAAAGGCAAGGCAATGATTTTCGTTGCATTTTTTCAACAATGCTCACATCAGTTTTTAAATACAATTTTAGCTATCCTTGAATACATTTTTCATTTTAAAATTAGATTGCGTATTTTAGACAATAAAGATGAAACGACATCTCAATGCATACTTAGACTAAGTAATTAATTAAAAATTTTCATATAATTAAATTATAATCAAATTACGCTTGATTAGCCTTTTTAGCCAGGACTGCATCTTCTAGAAAAGCTGCAGAAACTAGGAATCTCTTTATGAAGTTGGAAAATGTTCCTGTTTGACGGAGAAAGAAATTTATTAAAATCCATCACACACGGGCGTGAGTAGGAAGTTAGGGAGGAGTTTGTACCTCCCAGAACCTGATAAAACTCCCGCAGATTACTGTAGACAGCCCAGAATTCTATTTTTAGTAATATTTGGCGATTTACTCCATCTTGACCCCGAGAATTTAGGTGCTGCCCATGTATATTCTACAGCCTCAGAAAATATCGATCAAATCCTTAGAATTGAATATTTAGTGCCATTTTTGGCAATTTCGCTACATTTAAACCCCTTCTCAGAATTTGGATGCTGCCTATGTATGTATGGTAGTTACATGTCCTGCAGGTGTGAAAACTTCAAGATATCTTCAAAATGCGGGAAAGAATTAGACTACCAAATACTTTTTTGCGTATAAACAATTTCAAAGTACGTTGCGTACAAATTGCAATAGCGCCCAGCTCAAACTACACCGGGAGAATCATTTGCGAAAAATTGGTAGACTGAGAATTGAGTTTTTGGCATGTTTTTTTAGATTTTTTGATAGTTTTACACAACTTACACATCATAATTTAGCTGCTGCTCACGTATGATTATAATCTGTAACATCGCGGAAAGGCGAAGCCTTTTACGGGCTGCACTTATTTAATTGCTGTAAGCTGTCGGCATATTGTTGAAAATTCTGCTTTTGAGTCTCTGAGCAATTATTCTTGCAGTTCGGCACGCCTTCCAATACAAATTGTCTTTGTTGTCACGTCATCTATTCAATGTGCTGTGCTCAATATCATTTTGATTCTTTTTTACACATCAAGTTTCACGGAGTTATTTTATCTCGATACAATTTTTATTATACTCTATTTTTGGATATAAATGCATAAAAATAAAAAGTGGACCTATGTATGGCTAACGAAAAATTGCATAGTTCGAAAAAAGCGTATTCGACAACATGATTTTTTGTGCTTAAGCAGTAATTGGATTATTTTGCAGCAAAATTTATCATGTTAAATCCTTATCTGACACTGAAATCTGCTAAGCGTAATTTTATATTCTGCTCGTACGAAAGCATCATTGTGTGCTTCGTGTCAGAAAAGATATGCGCATTCTAGCGATCCTTTTTCCTGCAAGCACTACTTGTGCACACAGAGTCGTTTAATATGTACATTTTTGAGCAAGGGGTAGGATTTGACAACTAGGGGTTGCATTTGAAAAGCCATAAAGGAATAAACCACTAAATATTTTACTAGGACTTATTTTCCCATTTTGAGTTTTTGCGATATCACCGTAAATAGGCCAAAAAAATGCTAATTTTTTACTACTCCATAACTTCTCATTAAGCTATACCATTAAAAACGATTTAACTAAAACCAAAACGAGGCTAGACAAAGTTTTCGAGGGCAAAGGTAAACGGAGGGTTAATCTTGATAGTGTAGGGGTTGGACTTTGCACACCCCGGAATATGGTTGACCTTCTATAATCGATCGACCCCAAGAGCTGAATTTTCTCCATACTTTTCGGGAATTTTTGCCATTCTTACGCCACCCAAAGCATCAGAATTCGGTCGCTTTCCATTTAAGAAGACAAGACATTCGGAACTCGAAGACACAAAATGCTTTTTAAATCATAAGCGTATGTATTATTACTAGCAAGAAAAAATGCGTCAATGGAACAAAAAGAACAAATACACTTGAAATTGCGTATTCTTAAAAGATATAAAAGGAAGGGACCTGAGAAGTCACTATGCCCGTAAGAATTCGTGAAAATCAGCTAAAAAAGACTTCCTCTGAGCAAGCTAAAAATGAAGTATATTCTGCGGCCTAGAAGGAAGTTGCACTTGACATTAAAAAATAGATAACGCGATTAGTTTATTCTCTGAAAACAACTGATGATCAATCTGAAGTGAAAAAAGGCAAGACACTATCTACATTTACTAATCTTAGGTGAATGCAAATCCGAGCGACCGGCAAGGCACTAAACATGCACAAAGATCTCAGCATCAAAGTATGGCGCCGGAATAATGAATGAGATAAGCATGCCAAAACATACAACAATGCATTAGTGATAGTACGAAAATTCGAATAGCTCACATAGGACGCTAAAGCAGGAGAAAATAAAAATTATGAAGCTCGAAGGACCCGTAATTGTTATGCCATAATATACTGCATTATTCAAATGTCATCATTTATTAATTGATTCATTAATGATTCATTGAATATTGATAAAAAATTGTGCGAAAAAAATATGGTGCTGATCTTCAAATAAATTGGCTATTTAGCACAGATCAAAGCTTCCTTTTATGCTCTTCAACAAACCAGTGCGAAATGTTTGGAGAGGATACCTTCTTCCTTTGTAGAACGCAAAACATACTCGTATTTCCATAATTTCTTCTATTTTGCACCAGAGGTGCTGTTTAGGACAAGGAACAACATACTAGCTCGAGTGTTATTTAAACTGGACAGTTTTTCACTGTAGCTATCTAACACCATTTAGGGGCTTTGAGCGGATGTATCGTAAGTTTTTGTCGCAGTCATATGCCGTAAGAGGCAAAAATGATCAGCTCATCAAACTGTTCTCATAAAAATTTACATTATGTCGAAATGTTGTATCATATATATGTAGATTCTGTAAGAGGCCTTTTGGCATGGTCCTCTAGACATAAAACAGAAATAACCCATACAATTTTTGGTTCTTCCCTCATTATGGTCTACTAACATAATATGGGTAAATTTGAACTTTTTATTACATACTGTTGCTATGCAAATTTTATAATTATTCGCTGCTGGCGGGTGTTCTAGCTTTCATAACAAGTAAAAATTTTGTCCAGATGGGATCAATATTGGCGGAGTAGTGAATTTTAGAATCTTGAATTTTAACAAAATAAATTTAAAAAAGTGCTCTTTTTAGGGTATGAGCAGAAAACTAGCGTTTTTCTCACGGACTACTGCCCTTGCGAAAATATTCCAATATTTTGGGGGACTAGCCTCCCTAATGCCCATACTCAGTGTAATGTGCAAAGAAACGCGACCAAGAGCGCTGTGTAACCACTGACGTCCACATTATTTCTAGAATATTTAGTACTACGCTATTCATAACCGCAGTAGTTGACACGTGGCAGACCAAAATGGTCAAAAACGTGTTGTTTTACCCCATAATTTAAAGTTTGCACCGCTGTAACTGACTCTGCATTTAGTTCAAAAAAGCGCGTCCGAATGAGATGTGTAACCCTTAACCCTACTTCTACCGAGCTCTAGATCCGTGATCTAGTTGCCTGTTTTCTGCAGAGGCCATATATTCTTATGTGGCGAGCTTCTCAGTTCCCTCTTTTTTTACTGCAACACATCTTTTATTGATCAAAAGAAAACGTATTGACCTATATTTTATTAGAGAAGCTTGATTTCATGATTTTATAACATGTGTCACGCGTGTTGCAGATCGCATTTCTTACACATTTTTGAATGTTCAAATACATTTTTTAAATTGATTTTAAGTTTTGTGCAAACTTAATGACATTATTGAAATTCTCATGCTCTTGGCCACTAGAAATATGTATTTTTATTCATTTTTGTTATCTCCCCAATGACTAGATTTTTGATCTAGTCCTTGGTAAGTCTAAGGTGCGTGACCCCTTGGTAACGGGAGGGTTAAGACGTACTTTTTTATAGTACTTTGCACTTCCAAATTTATAACGCGAGCGTTTACACTGCGTTTTCCGATAGTAATTCAGTTTTCTAATAAGTAGAAAAGTTGTACTAATGAGCTTATTTCGTTGCCTACAGTTTAAGAAGCAGATTAAACAAAATGTAAAATTGAGTTAGATATGTTTTTTGAGCGACCAAATTCTAAAAAGTGAAAACTTTACACGCTCATCACGCCCTTGCTATTGAGAGTAGAGAATAGAAAAAGATAACAAAATTTTTGTTTATCATCTAATTTAAAAAACAGCACTTCTAAGATGTGCATTTTATAGCTGTAGGGAGAAGGAAGTGCACAGTTGCCAGAAGAACCCACTTATATTATAGGTAGGTACGCGATAACGCATCAGCTAAGATGTTATAGGTCTTGAGCCACAGATAAAATAGTTGGCTTACTATCGATTAAATTTGTAAATTTATGCTGAGACTCATGTTGGACTGACCTTAAGTCAATTTTGTCCTCTTTGCATCTTTGCTCTGCTACAGAAAACGATTTAATTTGATGATTTCTCCCAGACGTCCATGCAAGTTATTTAAATCCTAGTTGTTTCTACAGGGCCTGAGACACAGTTGGATAATTTTTGTTCAATTTATCTTCAAGCGGTCAAAAATCCATAAAAACGAAACATTAACAGAAATAGAAGATCATGGATTTCTGAGATTTAGGTTTGTTATAATCAAGAGGCAGTCAGCGTAGCCTTATGAAGTCGCCTAAATTTCGCCATGGCTTCCAAATGAGAGGACTCAATGTAGGACACGGACAGGAATAGATATAGGACTGATTTTCTGTCGTCAGTACTGTCGACTGTCGGGATTGCGATCTTGCCCTAGAAGCATGCATGTAAAGCATTTAATTTTTTTAAAAAGTGTATTTGTTTGGGCTGAAAATAATCGTTATACGTCAAAAACACTGTTTTTTGTGTTTTAGACAATTTCGTTCTTTCTAGAACATAAAAACATTAAAAAAACTCAAAAAATTAGAAATAATCATGTAAATTGAACAAAGCGTAGTCAAAATAGGAGTATATGGCGCGAAGGGCCAAAACTTCGAGACATTCGAGTCAAAATGAGCTAAAAACGCCTAAGAAGGCACTTTTCAAAATTGTTATGAAAAATTGACGATTCTTACAGAGATCGCAGCCATTTTGCGCTAGGGAGTGTCAGTAACCATTCTGGGGAAAGGGCTAACCCAATAAACCACTCCTAAGGACACTTTTGCTTAGGTCGTGTCAAGTATTCTTGAAAGGAACTAAATGAGGTAATATGCTAGTGTTCAACGAGCGGTGACCAATTTTTGAAGAGATTAAAATCTATGGAATATCTTTCTCGCATTAGTGTTCAAGTGAAAGAACATAGTCAAATTCGAGTGTATCTTCCGATTGTTTAGATCTTTGTAATTCTGCAACAGATTTACTCAAGAAGCCTACGAATTTTCGATAGATTGAAAGAACTTGAGAAGCAATAAAGAAAAATTTGAGAAACATCGTACGATCAAAAAACTCCTTAAACGCGTGTATTTTCATAACATTCGGTAGAGTAATTTTTAAAATGTGTATCATTTTGTACGCTCATAAGTCATTACCACTATATTCATTTTTATAATATTATTCAAAATATTAGTAGCTCTACTCACAATATTATATCATTCATGTATGTGTAGCTTAGCTTGCCAGACTCTTATGTCATCAATTTTATCTATTTACGGCTACAATATCAGTGTCATCAAAAGTGAAATCCGACGATACCACGAACATTTGCATACAAATCAAAGAGCAATAATAAATGCTTGGATTCTATTGAATATCAATTAATTCTATTAATTATTCATTTTATTATCTCAAAAAATCATTCGGCACAAATCTTTTTGAATTATGCGAATTTCAGGAAAAAATATTTTAGAACATTCTTTTTTCTATGCAAGAAATGAAGAACACTAAAAAATAGCGCAAAATAGCTACGAATATGATCAACATAGTTTTTAATTCAACCATGTGATACATGTAAAAATCGTTTCTGCACATAAACGTGGACAATTAAATACCGGGACTCGTACGTAATACGCCCATCTCGGTAACCCCGACTGAACTTGATGGTTTTTAAAATTTGATGAGACGGGTTGCAAAAACCCAGTAAAATCGACAAAATTTGCAATCCGTGATAAGGTAAACAATCGGAGCACTGTCAGCGTTTACAAGCGCCGCCACAAACGGGAGAATTGTTGCCACAAAAGTCACTTCCCAGAAGAAATACTTAGCAATTTCCGAAAAAATGGTCATACTTGTAAGCAAGGCAACTATTTAGGCTTGCATTAACAATTTTACTTCTCGCTAAAATCCGGTGTATTTAGAACGAGCGCCGATTCCCTCTTCATCTTAATAACAACAAAGTTAATTGTTGTGTAAAAAACAGCTATTATTGACAAACAAATCGCACCAGGAACAACGAAGGAATATAGCTGATACTTCTCCTGTATCGAATTATAAATTTGGACATAGAATTGAATATAGTTGAACAAATGAATAAATATAGAAAGCGGAGGGCAAAAGATTAGCAACTGTTTTGTAAATTTTGCAGTAAAAAATAATTTGTAATTCATTGGAAAAACAACGGCGTAAAATCTGTTTTGTGCTACTATAGTGTTTTCGAAGTTTGGAAAAAATCGGACATGTCCCAAAATGGCAATGCTAAAGCATAAGGACGCCTCCCGCTTCACCTCTGTACATTTTTTTGATCAAATCCATATTTTTGACGTTATAGAATGGCTTTGAAAATTCTTTAGCCAAAATCATATTTTTGATGTTTTGGAATGCTCTGGAAATTTGTTTGGTAAAACCTATATTTTTGATGTTCTGGGATGTTTTGGAAAATTTTTTTGTTCAAACCATATTTTTGATGTTTTAAGAATTTTTTGTTTGTTGTAAGAAAGGGTGTCATATATCACGTGATATCTCATCTCACTCATATGTTATAGCAGAGGATTTCCCCTAACTCATATCACTGCATGCTTTGGCCCATGTTATCGGACAAGTCCCTAATTCGGCCATGCTTAAGCATAGGACGCCTCCCACTTCTTCCTGTGCAGGTTGCAATTGTGAGGTTGGTGAAATTTAACTGTCGCTACTACATCCTCAGCCGATGGGCCGAGCTCGGGCCAAAACGTGAGCCCACTAAGTGTTATGGGGTTGGAGCCAAGCCCAGACATACAAACAAACTTTCACAAATATATAGTAGATGAAAACAGAATAATGAATGATTTATTGTGTAAAGTAAATCGAAGTTTACATTATTTAATTTCAAACAAAGATTGGTTTAAACAGCGCAACTGAAAAATTGAATAACCACTTAAATTCCATTCAGTCGAATAGAAACTTCTTGATACGCCCTTTTTCTAAAATTACTTTTCGCCTATCTTATAGCATTAGGTATGTTATAACGTGTCCCATGTTACAGCATTACCTATCATAGATCGTTGGGTATGTTTTAACGTGTCCGGTACTACAGCATTGCCTATCTTATAGCGTTGGGTATCTTATAACTTGTCCTATGCTACTCCATTGCCTATCTTATAGCATTCGGTGTGTTACAACATGTCCTGTGCTACAGCATTGCTTATCTTACAGCATTGGGTATTGCCTATCTTATAGTATTTAGTATGTTATAACGTGT
The DNA here is from genome assembly GCA_036768485.1 of Mermis nigrescens. Classification (NCBI taxonomy): domain Eukaryota; kingdom Metazoa; phylum Nematoda; class Enoplea; order Mermithida; family Mermithidae; genus Mermis; species Mermis nigrescens. The sequence continues at coordinate 203,842 of JAVLUZ010000158.1, forward strand.
CCTTCTATAGCATTGCCTATTTTATAGCATTGGGTATGTTATAACATATCCAATGCTAGAACATATGTGCAACGCTATAAGGTAGGGCACAGTTTACAAACCCAATGTTTTGCCTATGTTTTAACGTGCGAGGTGCAGCAACCCGAAAATAGTGTTAACCGACTTTTGGCGCAATTTTAGAAATTGGCGAAACATCGGCTAAGTCCGACAAAATCCTATGCTTTAGCATAGGGCGCCCTCCCGCCTAAAGTATGTACAAGGTGTCAGGGGGTTGGAAAATATTACGGGGCCGGAGCCTACCCCGGAAATACAAACGGACTTCCTAAAATATATATTAGATCCAATCTGACATATAGGTAGGCACTTATTGAACGAGTTTGCTGAGGAGGCTGCTGGAGGGCACAACACACAGGCTGAGCCGATCCTCAAGTATTGTCTCTACTGCTACGAAACTTGCTCTTAAATACTTCGATTCAGTATCAACTGTCTCTAGCTTAGAAGACAGTGATGATTGTGTTTTTAATTGTTCAGTTACCAATCCTTCAGAGAATTTGATTTACAGATCAATAAAATTTCTGTCATACAAGATTATTTCGAATTTGATAATTAGAATGCAAAGTGTAAAAGTTGTTCATTCCATATATTAGTTATTTGAATTAAGCAGTACTTGCAATTTTAATCCGTTTCTAATACCTATAGTCAGTTTCACATAATTTCGTGCATAAATTCTAAGAAATTTCGTTGACAGGAGGCCGAGGGTTTCAATATTTAAATATCAGATCAATGCGATAATCGCAATCTGTCAGGTTATCGCCTAAGATAGTTTTAAAATTTATGACCGAAGTTCTGTGAAACAGACTATACACACATTTCGAATTAAAATTATATGAAGTACCAGGTACCTGTATGTAGGTCCGAAAATAGGTAACATAGGTCCAAAAATTAGTCCATGATGTGCGAAATAGCGTTTTTTGACGTTTTGCGCTGTCTGCTTTTAATCGCTTTTGGCCTAACATTTTTTCAAAAATCTTAAAATTTTCGGCTATTCTGCCCAAAAAAAATCTTAAAATTTTTTGACTAGCACAAATCTGGCGCGAAGCGCCGGAAAATCTCTGATATTAAAGCAGAATAACCTTGTACATATAAGTTTAAATTACTGCTCGATCTTCTGTATTTCTAAGCATTTGACGCAGAACGTTGAAAGTCTTGAAACGTTATGCTTGAAAACGTCGAAAATCTTGAAGCGTTATGCTTGGCAAAGGAAGAAATTATGCTGAATGGGCCGTTTCCGCTCTTGAAATCATCTGAAACCTATTCCCTGAGTATAAATATGGCTTCCGGACCGCCAAAAAAGAAAATATGCAAATTTTATTAATTAGTCATACTCAGCATGAAGGCGCAAAGAAAATTTGAGAAATTATTATCACTGACGTTGCAAATTACATATATTACCTTTTCGTTATCTCACCGATTATTTTTGGCGAATGGGGGAATGGCGGCCGCTCCCTCCCCCGCCCCGCTTGAATCCGCCCATGCATTTATAGTCTGTTTCACATGAGTGTGGGCATAAATTTTGAGAATTTTCTGCGACTGGAAGCCGGCGGATTACGATAATTATACATCAGGTCAATGCTATAATCGCAATCTGTCAGCTTTTTGCCGGAGATGCTTATAACTTGTGTGCAATGGTCTATAATTCCGGTTTCTGAACAAATTTTTAGTGACCATAAAATTCGGAAGTTTTTAATACTAACAATGCTCACATAGAATATAGTCAGCGTAGATCATTCATTTATGCATAGTCCCTTTCACATAAGTTTTGGCGTAAATGTTAAGAATTTTTATCGACAGTACGGCGACGGATTATGATAATTATACAATGCTATATCGTAATCTGTCAGCTGTTTATCGGAGATAATGTTTATGCCCAAACTTATGTGAAAAAACACTATAGATAGCCTGTTATTTTATTTTCATCGAGCTCGTAAGCCGCTTTTAATCTAAATTGAATTGGATTAAATTCAAGCTTACGTGTAAAATACTGCAGGTTCTCAGACGAAAATTTCAAGAAAAGTTTTATTTATGGCAACATGCCTCAGCTAGATCGACAAATGAGAGTAAAACCACTCAGTAATTGAACAGATGGGTGAAAATTTAGAAGTATTTGTGTACAGTTTCTATAATCTGTCTCGAAATTCTTGAGACTTCTTTTACAGTAAGGTGATTCGAAAGTTCATATAAACAATTCAGCCAATCGACATGTGACTTATTTAATACCCGCCTATCGTCTGTCTGGAGCTCGGTATGTGGTTCGCCAGTCAGTCCTGCATAGTATTTTTGCTCCTACAGCCTTGGCTTGGCATTACTGCTATTTAAATTTCGGTTTTAAGTGACCATGTATTGCACTAGTGCATGAAAAAAGTCGCGCGTGCGACTGACATCGTACCTCACACCTTTAAAATCATAGGCAGGCGATCTAACCATATATGGACATGGGTGTGGGGGTTTAAGTGGGGGATCTAGTATACAAATTACCCGCCACCGTTTTTAGCCGATTCAAATAAGCTAAAGTGACCAAACTTTACACAAAAATTATCAAATACGTTCTGAATCGCATCAATAAAAATAGTATTGGTCACTGTAGCTTATTTGAATCTACATTGTTGGTCACTGTAGCTTATTTGAATGGGCTAAAAAACCGTGGCGGGTAAATTGTATACTAGATCCTTAAGAGGGCGCTTACACCATCAAAATCCGAAAACCCCCCGCCAAAATATATATGATTCCCAGAATTGAATTTTTAGCATTTTTTAGGATTTTTGCCGGTTTTGACCTCCCAGAATTTGGCTGCTGCCCATTTATGGTCCTAACACCTAGACCACCGGCGGGAAACGGCCGCGTTGTTCAAAATATTAGTCAATTGTCCAAACATGACGGGTGGATAAGGAGGCTATCGCTTCTTTCGCTTTACGATTATTGTTTTAACCGTTGATGCTTAAGAATCACTTTATTGTAAAAAAAGTCTCAAGAATTTTGAAACATACCGTAAGTAAAATGATGAAAACATGAAAGTAGGAAATATGCTCAATTTTATCGTAAAAAACGTTATAAATATCGGCAACGATATCTTTTGGGGACGTCGGCTTCGTTTACGTAACAGTATTTTTTCTGAAAAATATCGTTGACAAAAACAAAAGCATTATCTTTTTTACACTAACGATGCAACGCTATAGCAGGGTCTGGCTGGATGGCTTGCGAATAATTCGCTACCCACATTTCGCCTTCTCCCCCCCACACAGCTTGCCACCATCCACTATTCGCCCCTCACACAACTCGCCCTGCACAACTCGCCCCCACACGACTCGCCCCCCCACAACTAGCCCCCAATTAAATCTCAACGCACAGTCATGGAGGATTTGTTCAATTGTTTGAATTTTTTTGATTTTTCGATGCTAGTGGATAAAGCCAACATAACGTATGATTGCTTAACACAATTTTTCTCCTGGCATTTTTTGCATCGTCTCTGTGATTGTCAGCCTCAATCCAATCCGAAATGTTTGTCAATCGACAAATCAATTCAACCCCTATCAGAACATGCATATACATATAAATCCGATGCTTGCTTGCTCCCCACAACCGTGACGTGTACGTGGGAATTGCGGGCATACATGGGCAGCAGCCAAATTCTGGTTAGGTAATCAAATAAATTAAAATTGCCAGAAATAGCACAAAAATTCAATTCTGGGGAATTTTGTGATTTCAGGGAGGGGTGGATGATTCCGGGAGTGTAAACCACCTCTTCCGTGCGTAGTTGCGGAGTCTCTAAACCATCAGATGGACAAATGGAAAGTTTTTTGAGAAAACTGAGGCAAAAGGCCAATAACAACCAATGAAAACGAGAAAAAGTTGTTTCAAAAGTGCTTGAAATCGACCATTAAGTGCAGATTAACACAGAAACATTTATACCAGTTTTTGACTAAGTTTTGCCCAGAAAAACTCGACGCCCCGCAGACCAGCTGATTCCACCGGCCATGCTCTGCTGGGAGGTGTGTTGTAGGGGCAGTTACGGGGACGAGTTGGGATGAGTTGTGTATGGGCGAGTTGTAGGGGGCGAATTGTGGAGGCGAGTTGTGTGCGGGCGATTTGTATGAGGGGGCGAGTTGTGGAGGAGAAGGGTTGGGTGGGAAGGGGAGAGGAATTGAGTGAAGGCAAAATGTGGAGGGGCGAGTTATCTGTATCCGGCTGGATCCCTATAATTTAGAAGATGCCCAGAATGAAATATTAAAAACTCTTTTCTCGCATTCTTTTAGTCCTAATGGATAGAACCTGATGGAAGACATAAAAAAATTGTGTTTTCTCTATCGTACCATTCATTCATCAATTCAAAATTTATGACCCTTTACCTGACATATAGGCTCCCTTCGTCTTACAAATATCCTCGAAAGCGACGACGATTAGAGCTGTTATAGATGACAAAACTGAGGACGGGTAGAAATTGTTTATGTTACAACTTATTCACTGTCTTGCTTGTGATAGGTATCTACTTTAAGTATTCAAATATACTTGCTACAAGCAAAGGAAAATTATAAGATAGAACAAAAAGACTAAAATGCGTATTTACTTGGAATTTCGAATTATTAAACATGTAAAAGAAGGGGACTAGAAAAGTCACCATATGCCTAGCCCGCAAGAATCATAAGATTAATAACGGTTAGATTTTCTCTCAGCGACACAAAAATTGAAGGATAAATTTATTCTGCGATCTAAGTTGAACTTCAGGTTTAGAAATAAATAAGAGTAGTTGTTCCTTAAGGAACTGATCTCTGAATGAATAAAGATAAATCATACATAACCTTCCGAATGTTAATCCGGAATGACCTACGTAGCAGTGACGTTATGTAAGTGGCATGTCAGCACTCACTCAATGCATCGAATCAATGCTTACAGACTTTAAGAGCCCAGTTTAAGCGCGGGAAAATTGGCTGGAGAAATACGCTATGGATTCTGCACCGCAGCTATGAAGTAGCAAAATAAGCTTTTTTCTGATTTATCGTTAATTTAAATTTCATAAATGTTTATACATAAATATAGAAAATTTACTCTAAATTCTGACAGTTTCTATAAGTTATGCATAAATAAACAAAATTTTGCTTAAATTGGACCTACATTATATCGTATTAAAGATTTCGGAAATCCAGATTTCGCCTACTCCATGTATAATAGTAAGGAACACAAATCAGGAAAGAAAAGCGTCACTGTATCTCAGTGCTTCGACAGAGTTCAAAGTTTAAAATTCAATTTTGATGTAAAATAAGTCTAAACTTCATTAAGCCCGTATCAGGAGAGCGGCGGTCTCCCCAGCTATAAAAAATAGTTTTCAAACACACAAAGGACCCTGAAAGAAAAAATGAAAAATTCTCGAAGTAGGTCGAAAACACCACCAAAACATGTTTTTGTCGTACTTTTGAGCTAGTAAACTCAAAATGTTCCGGCGCTTCACGCCGGATTTATCGTTTGTAGTTTTCCTCTTCAAGCCCGCCTGAACCCGCTCAAATTAGCGTTAGACATGAAGAACATGTCAGATTTTTTCGGCGCTTCGCGCCTATTCATCGATTTTCCATATTGTTTTATTGTGTAAATCACAAAGATTAACTACAAAAGACAGAGGTTAGGTAATTATTCGTCGATGAAATAATGAGAAATCAGTTGTGTAGATTATTTTAACGATAGATTTGTGTAATATAAGTATGAAAAAAGTAAAAATTTTGGGGTTTTTTCTTGAAATTTTTCATCACCATTGCGTAGAGCTCGTCGAGATGTGCGCCAAAATGCCTTTATTTTGTTCATCTAATGATTCTAGAGATATCTGACCTATAAATTTTCGGCCAGTACCCCCCTCCCCTCCGAAATAAAATCCTGGATACGGGCCTGCTTGCGATAATACAAAATTCATGAGGCTAGGATTCTAGAGTATGTGCAAATTAGCTTGAAGAAAATGCTAGGAATAGTGACTCTGCTCTGCCTCAAAATAAGCTCCATCTAGAAAATTTTTCTTATCTTTTCATTTTATTTTTTCCTACCTTCATTTTACGACTATCTTCAAATTCTGCTAACAAGAACAATTTGCCGCTTTATATGTATGAAGGCATAACTTAAGGGTCCAATTATAGCATAGGTACGCGCCAACCTTTATAACTAGCAGTTTCAATTAGTCTTAATAGCTAATCTTATGCAACAAAATTCTAATTTTGATTTGACGTAAATTCAATAATCATACATAAACAGTCTGCATATCTACGTTTATTCTTGTTCCATAAGTGAATAAATCAATATTTATGTTACCTGGTAATTTTTGATGTCGGACATAATAGTTTACCAGTAAAGAAAAATGCTCTGATGGAACAAAAAAGATGAATATACCTGGGAATACGGATTATCTAGGATGTGAAAGGAAGGGACTAGGAAAAAGCTTCCCATGTATACGCCTAAAATCGCAAAATCTGTTGAAAATCAGACTTTATCTAAGCAAAGCGAAAAATCGAATTATATTTTGCCGCATGCACATTAAAATAACCTATTGGACCAAAAACCGAATGAAAAAGCAGTAAGTTAGCTATGCAGTAGCCATGGGAAAAAGTATATGGAGTAAGCTAGAGAAGCGTTTTGCAAGACAATTGAATTCAAACAATTAAAGAAATTGTTGGTTTAAAGCAAAAGGAAACATGTAAGCTTACGTGAAACAGACTACGTGCAGGTACACTTGCATGCCTGCAATGATTGTGTGCACTAAGCAATTGACGTCAGGTTTGCTTGCTATAATGCTCATTATAACGAAATAAAACACCTCTAAATACAATTGCAGTTAGTTTTTTATCAGTCGCAATACGAAGCAAGTCAGCATTGCAACCTGCAAGCAATTTAAAAACGTATACATTTTAGATTACGTTTATATAGGTACTCTTAAGTGAAGCAGTTAAAATTATTTAAAGAAAATTACTTTTGATCAGATGCTGCGGAATATACTTCGATTGTTTGCGTTCCTCAGAGGAAGTCTGATTTATAAGAGGTTTTGCTACTTTAGGCGTTATGTAGATTTTTCATTGTCCCTTTTTTTACATCCTTGATAATCCGACATCCGGCGTATATTCGTCTTTTCTGTTCCATCAGAGCATTTTTCTTAGTACTTCACTTTTAATCAGTAAAATTTGAGTAAATTGGTCATCAAACACATACGGTAACATGCCACAATAATGATAGCAGTCCAAGAACGCGAGAAACATTATTGTTATGAAGATTAGCATTTTCTTTTTCAACAAGACAACCTTATCTTATTTAAAAAGACCACAGGTTTTAGGCATCAACTATTCGCAAATATTGGGTGTAAAGAACACTAACGCTCAGATTCGTAATCCTGACATTACATAAATCATTTTAAAAAAAATTAAGCACCTGCAACTAGATATATACGAGGTAGGGGGTCCGTATGGGGTCTTAACCCCTCACCCCCTCCCCCCCGCAGAACGGAAAAATGGAAAATTTTGTGGAAAAATGAGGCGAAATAAAGGCCAAAAACGGATGAAAATTGAATATTTTCTTAAAATGTGCTTCAAATTGACCGGAAACTGAGTCAAAACGAATTTTTAAGGCTATTTCAGCGCTTATACTAGTTTTTGGGGTCATTTTAATTCAAGAAAGCTTAAGTTTTAAGTTTTGACCCCACCTAGACCGTCTGACATCCCCTCCTCGCATCGGCCACGCTGTGCGCCTGTGTCTGTAACGCTCAGAACCTAAAGTCAATTTTCAATGTAAAATATACACAACTACTGGTGTAAGGAAAACATGCAGTCAGATTTGTAATGCTGACCTTACGGAACATTTTTTGAAAAAATCAACGTTTTGAAACGCTCTGGATGCAACATAAATTATATTGTGAATTTGACACATTAAAGATAGAAAAATGTGGTAAATTAAAACAAATTTACAGCCGATTTTTCAAGAACAAGGATGCTGTACCTGCTAACCTACTCTCAAATTTAGTATATAAGTATACGTGTTCTAGCTGTATGGCTAGTTACATCGGTGAAACTTGCCGACATTTTGGGAGTAGAATGGCAGAGCATACTGGCATCTCATTTGCTACAGGAAAGCCAATTCAGGGTGATAGTTTATCTGCTATTCACAAACATATCTCAAATAGCAATCATCCAATTACATCAGATTGCTTCAAGGTTATCAGTCGAGCATCCAACTATTTTGATCTTTTAATCAAGGAGTCATTATACATAGCACGTGATCGTCCCATTCTCAACAATAATGTTTCATCATATCCTCTAAATTTGTTTTAATTTACCACATTTTTCTTTTTCTTAAAGCTTTAAATCTTTTATTATTATCTTTATAATTTAATAGTAGGTTTAAACTTTAAGCTCCTCTTAGTTTACAACTCTCGCTTAGCAAGCTCATTTTTCAAAAAGATAAATAAAGAGTGCAACCTTTACACGACTACTGCTTGGAGAGAAGCTGACAGTCAGATTCGTAATTATTACGTTACATTAAAAATTTTGAAAAAATTAAGCTTCGGCAAGGGCTCTAGAACTAATGTTTATTTGCAGTGCAAACTTTACACAACCACTGAGTGTAAAGAAGATTTTAGCCGAATTCGTAATTCTGATATTACTCTGAATTTACGTAAAACATTTATGGAAAAAATGAAGTCCTCACAATGGCCTGAAGGCAAATAAATATTACATGTTAACCATTTTACACCACGGTTTAGTATAAACAAACGCACAGACCTGACGTATCACATTTGATACCTGTTACATTTTTACATGTCAGACCATACAAGACAGAATAACGTTCAACACCCACATTTTTTGACTTTACACTTCCCGGAAAACCTTAACATTGCTGTAAATAGGCGCATTTTGCTGTGTCGTGTACCCCTAAATAAGTGATTTATTTTTATTCTATTCAACTTATCCAGACTTCTGAACGGAGATGGTGGTGAATTAAAAAACATTCAAAAACGTATTTTTTCCATTATCCACCACTTTGTAAACTTCAAAAATCTGAAACTGACTCTCCATTGAGTTTAAAGAAATTCTGTTTAAGCCACTTTGTTCCCATTGAGCTGTAACACGTTTGCGTGTGGAAAACTTCTGTTTCGCTAAATATTTGAGATATTTAACCAATCAAAAAAGGAAAAAACGTGTTTTTCTGCCCTACGATACAATCCTTATTTAGAACTTTACACTATCATAAGTGACTCAACATTGAGTTTTCTAAACGCGATTTGCTGCGGCATGTAGCCCTAAAAATGTACTTTATTTGTATTTTATTCAATTTATCCCGACTTATAACTAAAGACCTTGACGGAGAATTCTTAGTCAAAACCTGTATTTTACACTATTTACTAGAATAAGCAATTTGAACCCCTAGATTTAAATCCGTATTGAGTATAAAAAAGTTTGCTGGTAAGCAGAAAGTTGCACTGAAGCCGTAGTACATTACTATTAGAAAAAATTTCTTAAGACTCATAACCGGAGTTGTTGGCAGATATCAAGAAGGCAAAAACGCAACCAAAATCTGTCTTTAACCTTTACACATTTCCCCCTAAATAAATCTATCCTTTATAATTCTATACCATTTAATTGTATAAGACTTTGTACAGAAAGTTGTGTACTAGCTGCAGAAAAAACCACCAAAATTTGCTATATGCTATAACGTTAAGCCAAAACTTTACACGCTCACTACAAGCTGGGCATAGATTTTCAAGAGAAACTAAAAAATGCGAAGCCTATTTTTTATTATATATCTTTTATAAAAAAACCGCATCTCTTAGATATGTCCTGTTATAGCTGCACATGGGTGCACAGGTGTTTGGGGTAACCAAGTACTATTATAGGTACGCGCTAATGCGCTACCTATGATTTTCAGACGAGATTTTGCATTGAAACTATTTTTCTTCTCTCGTTGGTGAACATACGTAGCTGTTTTAGAGCAAAACAGTTGAAATTTCAACTTTTCCAACGCATTTTTCAAGCAGCAGAACTTCTAAAAATCTATGTCAATTTAGCTCCAGCGCGATAAACATTCAAAAAGCAACCTTCGCATGATTTATAGCATCTTTTTCTACTTTTTCTGCCTTAACCCTCCTGTTACCGAGGGGCACGCACCCTAGAATTACCAAGGTCTAGATCGAAAATCTAGTCATTAGGGAGATAACAAAAATGAATACAAATACATATTTCTGGTAGCCAAGAGCATGATAATTTCAAAAATGTCATTAAGTTTGCACAAAACTGAAAATCAATTGAAAAAAACGTCTTTGAACATTCAAAAATGTGTGAGAAATTCGATCTGCGACACGCGTAACACATGTTATAAAATCATTAAATCGAGCTTTTCTAATAAAATATAGGTCAATACGTTTTCTTTTGCTCAATAAAACATGTGTTGCAGTAAAAAAAGAGGGTACTGAGAAGCTTGCCACATAAGAGTTTTCGGCCTTACAGTAAACTGCAAAACAGGCAACTAGATCACGGATCTAGAGCTCGGTAAAAGTAGGTTTAGGTTTTAAACGGATTTTACTGTCTTGAAGTTTTAAAATTTAGCACCATTCATGGTCGGTCTTAGATGCGCTTTGATGATAATATTTTACTGTGTGTCTTAGATGCGATTTGATAATATTTTACTGTTTACAGTGTTAAGACCTTTTATGGACCACTAAAAGTTTAGCACGGCTGGTATTCCTTGAGCATTGTGAAAAAATCTTTGCGAATCTGTCTAACGAAAATGAAGAACAGCAATGGAGCTGAACTAGAATTTAAAATGTAAGTAGCCCGCTCGATTGACACAGTCAGCTTCATACGAAAAATCGCATTTAATGCCCACGAGCCGCAGAGGGCAACAAAAAACACTGAGACGACCATTAGCTGCTTGCTAAGCAAAGCGTTCCTACTGCTCAAGTTATCTTTTGTGATATTTTTGACAATTTCTCGCTGATTTCCATCTTCCCTCACTTCGTTAGTACTCATCTTGAGTGGCGCGATTTGCTTTTGTTTACGCAAATACATAATTATAGTACTGTAAGCTAATAGTATATAAGTCGACAGAACACCATTGGTGGAGTGAACCATTATTTTCAAGATGTTGCGTGCTTTTTCTTCCTCCTGTGCTACAATATTATTTTCGTGTATGTCAAATATAACCGCGCAACAGACGCCCATGAGAGGCAAAAGGGTGACAAATATTGCGGTAAACCAGCATATGCAAATTAGACCAATTACGCGACGAATCGTAAAGCAGCTTTTGAAATGCTTGTACCATCGAGTAGCGACCAGTCGACTGGTGCAAATCAGAAATAAATTGATAAGGCTGGCGTACCAGAAGAGAATGCTGGAAAAATCGATAACCGCATCATAAACGCCCCAATTAAAACAAAACAATGCAATTTTTCTGGCGCCACATGAGTGACCACTATAAGTAGATGTCCAATATCGGAGACTATCAAGCTCACAATGAACAGAATGGCCGGTTCGCGTTTGAAATTTTTCGCCCAACACAACGTTATTAGTAGCAGAATATTGGTAATTAGCCCATAGATTGAAAATAATTCCATCGTAATGCCAGTAATCAGGTTAAAGGTAAAGTCATCGTTGGATGAGTTTTTTAAATAATTTGGAGTATCAATAAGAGACTTGGATGTATTGGAGCCAGGTTCAGATTGCATATCTGGAGAAACATGTTTCGATATTTATCATACTTGCTAAATAAGGCTGGAAATCACCAAATATGTGTAATATTAATAAACAAAGATTTACATCATGACCAATAATTCATCGACTGTATAGCATGGTGTTGCAGGAGAGGTTTAATCTGCAAGGATAAAGTCTACAATGTTGACTTAAATCAAGGAATTTGAGATACTAGCCGTCAACTCGCACCAATTTACCAGAAAAGCCGAGGATCAAAGCTCTTAGGATTCTCTCATAATATATTTCTGGCATGCTTTTTTAACATTTTGGACTTTTGCAGATATCCTAGAATTTGGTCGTTGTCCATGTATGGCTTGAATACCTTTAAGAAATCCGAATCCCTTAGATCCTTCCTGTTGATTGAAATCTATAAAGATTTTTTTTGCTGATTCTCGTGAATTTTTGATGCAAACGGAAAATGCTTGATATCGAAGATAAAAATCGTGGTCCTTACTCGTATCATTATTTAGTCGGCCCCTTTTAAACTTAAGAATTTCGAAACCCAGCAAGACCTGCATAAATTTGAGTTTAGGCAAAAGAATATTTATCTTTAGACATTGATTGGAAAAAGACAGTAATTAAAGCCTACCGCTACATAGATGTGCACTAATTGCTTGAAACTAAAACAACACTCTGATTACGTATGAAAAACTATTTTACGCATCATAAAAAATTTTTAATCTTCTTCCCTAACTATATACTATTTTCATAGATATAAAATCCTCCTGTTAAGAGGACTAAACGAGCATGGCGATCTGTTATTGATCACAGATTCGAAGCTGTTTAATTTCAGTCATTTTCTCAACAAAAAAATTAAAAACTTAATCAGAAATTTACTCCAAATTCTGATAAGAAAAATTAGGTATCGTACAAAAAGACTGCTAAGAGCAGAGTAGAAAGTAAAACAGAGTGGCAGTTCGGATTAATATTTCTAATATCCCTCGTATTACCACGAACTCGGATCGGACGGCGTCATAACCGATTAGTTGAAATTGTTCAAGCAATATACTATATATGCGTAATTTAATATTTTACAGAAATCTTCCTTCTGATGTTATTGCCAATTTAGACCTGATTTGTTCGTAATTACTACTTATCAGTCAGAGTTAAGATCAGACAAGCACGTGGAGGCGGTATGTGAAGCTATAGACTCTTCTCTTAGAATTGAATGAAAACCAGTGCTTTCTGAAAAATAAGATAAATCGAAGGGTTAAAAATTAAGGAAAATTCATACTTTTATGTTGTCTTAAAAGTCCATCATCTGTCGGATTTATACAGTTTAATTCTATTTTAGAATTTGTACTGATTCAAGGCCATTTTGGCCCTAAAAAAGCTTTCTAGCTGATCGACCGTTATTATTTATGCACCTGATGGACAGGGGCAGATTTAGGGGGGCGGGAAGGCGGCTGCCCCCCCATTGACCCAAAATAGTGCGCAAAATTAAGGATTTTTGAGCGATTTTTAGCGATTTTCGGGCTAAAACGGCTAATTTTTTCACTCAAGTCAGGGTTCCGCCCCCTCCTTAGGGGTACCGCCACCTCCCTTAGGAAAATCCTGGATCCGCCACTGCCGATGAACGATTTGCTAATTAACTGCATAGATTAGACCTGTCTTTCCTGTAAAAGCCGAATAACACTGTTTCACAGGAATTGATGTATTTGAACTTCTTTGTGATCGTCAACTCCAGAGCAAATGCTAATACACTTGTAACGCGAAAATCCAGCAAGACAATCAGTCCTTAATCAGATACGTGCCTATGTATGCAAGTTGTATATGCTTTAAAGAAGGAACAAAAAGCCAGATGCGATGTCAATTAGAAAATCGCATACAAAAGTAAATCGGCTTAAAGTGTCTATAGCAATTAGGACGAGTGGCAATAAGCAGTCTAATTTTATATTAATTAGCGGTATGGAAAGAAAATAAGGATTCACGATAAGGACTTAGATGATCAAAGAAGCTCGCTTAATCGTCATTGGATACTGTACCTACATGCAAGAAAAGTTAAACTAGTGTTTAAATTTCTAGGCAAGGCATGATTCACATAACGTATTGACTTCAATGTCTTTTTCTTTTCAGATATATATAGCTAGCAAATCTGTTAAAGTTTAAAATTTTTGGCGCTTCCCGCCGTGTACTCATTTTTGATTTTTGACTACTTTTCAGGTTACTCGCTCAAAGTTTGTTTGGATTTTTCTATGTTTTTATATTTTAAGAAGAACGAGTCATCTGAAAGGTTGGAGAGAAAGGTGTTTTTGACTTATTGTATTTATGGTTTTAGATTCCCAAAAAAGCAATCCAAACTTTTTACAAACTGATAGAATTTATTCATTTATTTATTTTGATTCTAATACTTTCCCCTTCAAGAATTCTCATGCTGTCAATGTATGATAGCAATGCCTGCCTCAAGAGCAGGGATGTATGTTTGTAAGGAGTCAGTAGGCTATCAGAAATCTAAAACTTTAAGCCACATCTCGCAAGATTGGCCTTTATAAGAATGGTCGGTAAAATATAGAATCCATTAACTTAGCTTAGGAATTAGTTAAAAAGGCGTTTGTTGTTTAGCTAGCCTTCTCTAGTCATAAATGATTACCTTGCTCGTTGAAAGGCTGTTAATAAGGGTTTCAAACCCGCCTATACTAGTCTAGCTCCGTCCTAATTTGATATAGCTTTGTGGTTCGTGACATCAATTTTAGTTTTGTTTGACTTATATAAAACAGTCTCAAGAATGTGATAGAGCTCGAAATATCACAAATATTACGCTACTTACACTTTGTAGAAAGTCTAACGCGCGTATGTACTCCTACAAAGCCGTTCGATGTTTGTGCAACCGAAATCTTGTCTTTCTTTTTCGTTTTTTAGCATTTCGTTCCCATTTTTGACTAGCTAAATAAAATTTAGTCTGCATTTCTTTTAATGATTCCTATTACATAAGGAACTTATACTAATCAATTTATAACCTGTTAATGTTTTTTTAGAAATCGAGACAGTTTGATATCTATTGCTAAGTGAAAGAAAATTAGACTTATCTGTAATGCTAGTAAAATAGTATTATGCAGACGATTCCTGCACGTACATTATTATTTTGTCAAATTGTTAATCATAAATTTAAATCAAAAGACTTAAGCGAAGGGCCGGAATTAGAAGAATATCTATTATCAACGTTGGATAAATAGTCCGCGCAATAGTAAACTTACCCTGACACTCGAAAGAAGAGTTTCAAGCAAACACGGTCTACGGACTTACGCAAATCAACAAAACCCCTAGATCGTGAAAGATTTAAAAGAAAGATAATTCTGAAAAGGATTACCAGATAATTTGCTTAATTCAGCCAGCAACTAACAATGTGCCTCATTAGTAGAGCGTCCTACCGTGCGTATGAGTAGAGTTTGGAACGATATTAATCCAAAGTTTATTGTTCGTATTTTAGGTTATATGACAGACTGAATCATTTATACGTCAGTCAAAAAAGTTTGTTTTGAGATCTTCCGCTGATTAGGCACCGCTATTCGCGCATACGTTTGTAAAAGAATTTCAATTTTGTAGATCAGAAGTATACATCACTTTAAAAAAATTATTATGTCAACATAAAAATTAGACTTGCTTGTTTGAGCTGCATAAAAATCCTTATGTTACACGTTTCTAATTAAAACTTTTATTCACATGAACAACAAGGGCAACACGTCGTAGGGATCGTAGGATTAACCTAAAATGTTAAGGAACGAGCTCTTCATGCATTTGAACTCATAAATATGTGTTTCCAGTTGCAGTTATCTTAGGTCTTTACGAGCCAATTGAGTTCCGAATCCTCTTCTTTAAATGACGAGGCTATTTGCGCCTAACTGACTTGGTTCAGAAGTCATTATGCGCATTTTTGTGGGCCATTAGAACCTTGGCTTATTGTACGGTTAAGTGGTTGTCATGCATATGATTTTAATTCCGATCAACATAAAATTTTAATAATTTTCATATTGATTCTACTAGAAAGGCGCGCTGTGTTGTGCTTAGTTCAAGTTGAATCAGCATAAAACTTTTATGTACCAACATATACTAAACTTTTTAAGGCAGCAGATTACGCATAAATAGCTTATGTTGATTCTGCAAATTATTCTTTCAGTGATGATCAGGGGTACGGGTAGTGTAAATAATCAATTTTTCAGGAGACATGTCGTATATTTAATTCTGGGTTCTCTCGATTTTAGGGGGTCTGTCAGATTTTTTTGAGTTCACAGGATAGACCCCGACCTCACGCGCACTTGTGATCAGGAGTCCAATAGAATTGAATTAGCCAGCTCAATTGACCTATGGCGCTCTTAGGTCGCAACTTAAGGCGCATTTTTATCATTATAACTTCCATTTTAATTACTCAATATTTCCCTCAAATCTTTGATCTCTTATAAACGCAAGGCAATGATTTTCGTTGCATTTTTTCAACAATGCTCACATCAGTTTTTAAATACAATTTTAGCTATCCTTGAATACATTTTTCATTTTAAAATTAGATTGCGTATTTTAGACAATAAAGATGAAACGACGTACTCAATGCATACTTAGACTAATATTAATTAAAAATTATCATCTAATTAAATTATAATCAAATTACGCTTGATTGGCCATTTTAGCCAGGACTGCATCTTCTAGAAAAGCTGCAGAAACTTGGAATTTCTTTATGAAGTTGGAAAATGTTCCTGTTTGACGGAGAAAGAAATTTATTAAAATCCATCACACACGGGCGTGTGTAGGAAGTTAGGGAGGAGTTTGTACCCCCAGAACCTGATAAAACTCCCGCAGATTACTGTAGACAGCCCAGAATTCTATTTTTAGTAATATTTGGCGATTTATACATCTTGACCCCGAGAATTTAGGTGCTGCCTATGTATATTCTACAGCCCCAGAAAATATCGATCAAATCCTTAGAATTGAATATTTAGTGCCATTTTTGGCAATTTCGCTACATTCAAACCCTTTCTCAGAATTTGGATGCTGCCTATGTATGTATGGTAGTTACATGTCCTGCAGGTGTGAAAACTTCAAGATATCTTCAAAATGCGGGAAAGAATCAGACTACCAAATACTTTTTTGCGTATAAACACTTTCACAGTACGTTACGTACAAATTGCAATAGCGCCCAGCTCAAACCGCACCGGGAGAATCATTTGCGAAAAATTGGTAGACTTAGAATTGAGTTTTTGGCATGTTTTTTAGATTTTTTGATAGTTTTACACTACTTACACATCATAATTTAGCTGCTGCTCACATATGATTATGATCTGTAACATCGTGGAAAAGCGAAGCCTTTTACGGGCTGCACTTATTAAATTGCTGTAAGCTGTCGGCATATTGTTGAAAATTCTGCTTTTGAGTCTCTGAGCAATTATTCTTGCAGTTCGGTACGCCTTCCAATACAAATTGTCTTTGTTGTCACGTCATCCATTCAATGTGCTGTGCTCAATATCATTTTGATTCTTTTTTACACATCAAGTTTCACGAAGTTATTTTATTTCGATACAATTTTTATTATACTCTATTTTTGGATATAAATGCATAAAAATAAAAAGTGGACCGATGTATGGCTAACGAAAAATTGCATAGTTCGAAAAAAGCGTATTCGACAACATGATTTTTTGTGCTTAAGCAGTAATTGGATTATTTTGCAGCAAAATTTATCATGTTAAATCCTTATCTGACACTGAAATCTGCTAAGCGTAATTTTATATTCTGCTCGTACGAAAGCATCATTGTGTGCTTCGTGTCAGAAAAGATATGCGCATTCTAGCGATCCTTTTTCCTGCAAGCACTACTTGTGCACACAGAGTCGTTTAATATGTACATTTTTGAGCAAGGGGGTAGGATTTGACAACTAGGGGTTGCATTTGAAAAGCCATAAAGGAATAAACCACTAAATATTTTACTAGGACTTATTTTCCCATTTTGAGTTTTTGCGAAATCACCGTAAATAGGCCAAAAAAATGCTAATTTTTTACTACTCCATAACTTCTCATTAAGCTATACCATTAAAAACGATTTAACTAAAACCAAAACGAGGCTAGACAAAGTTTTCGAGGGCAAAGGTAAACGGAGGGTTAATCTTGATAGTGTAGGGGTTGGACTTTGCACACCCCAGAATATGGTTGACCTTCTATAATCGATCGACCCCAAGAGCTGAATTTTCTCCATACTTCTTCGGGAATTTCTGCCATTCTTACGCCACCCAAAGCATCAGAATTCGGTCGCTTTCCATTTAAGAAGACAAGACATTCGGAACTCGAAGACACAAAATGCTTTTTAAATCATATAACGTATGTATTATTACTAGCAAGGAAAAATGCGTCAATGGAACAAAAAGAACAAATACACTTGAAATTGCGGATTTTAAAAGATATAAAAGGAAGGGACCTGAGAAGTCAGTAAGAATTCGTGAAAATCAGCTAAACAAGACTTCCTCTGAGCAAGCTAAAAATGAAGTATATTCTGCGGCCTAAGTTGCACTTGACATTAAAAAATAGATAACGCGATTATTTATTCTCTGAAAACAACTGATGATCAATCTGAAGTGAAAAAACGACAAGTCACTATCTACATTTACTAATCTTAAGTGAATGCAAATCCGAGCGACCGGCAAGGCACTAAACATGCACAAAGATCTCAGCATCAAAGTATGGCGCCGGAATAATGAATGAGATAAGCATGCCAAAACATACAACAATGCATTAGTGATAGTACGAAAATTCGAATAGCTCACATAGGACGCTAAAGCAGGAGAAAATAAAAATTATGAAGCTCGAAGGACCCGTAATTGTTATGCCATAATATACTGCATTATTCAAATGTCATCATTTATTAATTGATTCATTAATGATTCATTGAATATTGATAAAAAATTGTGCGAAAAAATATGGTGCTGATCTTCAAATAAATTGGCTATTTAGCACAGATCAAAGCTTCCTTTTATGCTCTTCAACAAACCAGTGCGAAATGTTTGGAGAGGATACCTTCTTGCCTTTGTAGAACGCAAAACATACTCGTATTTCCATAATTTCTTCTATTTTGCACCAGAGGTGCTGTTTAGGACGAGGAACAACATACTAGCTCGAGTGTCATTTAAACTGGACAGATTTTCACTGTAGCTATCTAACACCATTTAGGGGCTTTGAGCGGATGTATCGTAAGTTTTTGTCGCAGTCATATGCCGTAAGAGGCAAAAATGATCAGCTCATCAAACTGTTCTCATAAAAATTTACAATATGTCGAAATGTTGTATCATATATATGTAGATTCTGTAAGAGGCCTTTTGGCATGGTCCTCTAGACATAAAACAGAAATAACCCATACAATTTTTGGTTCTTCCCTCATTATGGTCTACTAACATAATATGGGTAAATTTGAACTTTTTATTACATACTGTTGCTATGCAAATTTTATAATTATTCGCTGCTGGCGGGTGTTCTAGCTTTCATAACAAGTAAAAATTTTGTCCAGATGGGATCAATATTGGCGGAGTATTGAATTTTAGAATCTTGAATTTTAACAAAATAAATTTAAAAAAGTGCTCTTGTTAGGGTATGAGCAGAAAACTAGCGTTTTTCTCACGGACTACTGCCCTTGCGAAAATATTCCAATATTTTGGGGGACTAGCCTCCCTAATGCCCATACTCAGTGTAATGTGCAAAGAAACGCGACCAAGAGCGCTGTGTAACTACTGACGTCCACATTATTTCTAGAATATTTAGTACTACGCTATTCATAACCGCAGTAGTTGACACGTGGCAGACCAAAATGGTCAAAAACGCGTTGTTTTACCCCATAATTTAAAGTTTGCACCGCTGTTACTGACTCTGTATTTAATTCAAAAAAGCGCGTCCGAATGAGATGTGTAACCCTTAACCCTACTTCTACCGAGCTCTAGATCCGTGATCTAGTTGCCTGTTTTCTGCAGAGGCCATATATTCTTATGTGGCGAGCTTCTCAGTTCCCTCTTTTTTTACTGCAACACATCTTTTATTGATCAAAAGAAAACGTATTGACCTATATTTTATTAGAGAAGCTTGATTTCATGATTTTATAACATGTGTCACGCGTGTTGCAGATCGCATTTCTTACACATTTTTGAATGTTCAAATACATTTTTTAAATTGATTTTAAGTTTTGTGCAAACTTAATGACATTATTGAAATTCTCATGCTCTTGGCCACTAGAAATATGTATTTTTATTCATTTTTGTTATCTCCCTAATGACTAGATTTTTGATCTAGTCCTTGGTAAGTCTAAGGTGCGTGACCCCTTGGTAACGGGAGGGTTAAGACGTACTTTTTTATAGTAGTTTGCACTTCCAAATTTATAACGCGAGCGTTTACACTGCGTTTTCCGATAGTAATTCAGTTTTCTAATAAGTAGAAAAGTTGTACTAATGAGCTTATTTCGTTGCCTACAGTTTAAGAAGCAGATTAAACAAAATGTAAAATTGAGTTAGATATGTTTTTTGAGCGACCAAAATCTAAAAAGTGAAAACTTTACATGCTCATCACGCCCTTGCTATTGAGAGTAGAGAAGAGAAAAAGATAACAAAATTTTTGTTTATCATCTAATTTAAAAAACAGCACTTCTAAGATGTGCATTTTATAGCTGTAGGGAGAAGGAAGTGCACAGTTGCCAGAAGAACCCACTTATATTATAGGTAGGTACGCGATAACGCATCAGCTAAGATGTTATAGGTCTTGAGCCACAGATAAAATAGTTGGCTTACTATCGATTAAATTTGTAAATTTATGCTGAGACTCATGTTGGACTGACCTTAAGTCAATTTTGTCCTCTTTGCATCTTTGCTCTGCTACAGAAAACGATTTAATTTGATGATTTCTCCCAGACGTCCATGCAAGTTATTTAAATCCTAGTTGTTTCTATAGGGCCTGAGACACAGTTGGGTAATTTTTGTTCAATTTATCTTCAAGCGGTCAAAAATCCATAAAAACGAAACATTAACAGAAATAGAAGATCATGGATTTCTGAGATTTAGGTTTGTTATAATCAAGAGGCAGTCAGCGTAGCCTTATGAAGTCGCCTAAATTTCGCCATGGCTTCCAAATGAGAGGACTCAATGTAGGACACGGACAGGAATAGATATAGGACTGATTTTCTGTCGTCAGTACTGTAGACTGTCGGGATTGCGATCTTGCCCTAGAAGCATGCATGTAAAGCATTTAATTTTTTTAAAAAGTGTATTTGTTTGGGCTGAAAATAATCGTTATACGTCAAAAACACTGTTTTTTGTGTTTTAGACAATTTCGTTCTTTCTAGAACATAAAAACATTAAAAAAACTCAAAAAATTAGAAATAATCATGTAAATTGAACAAAGCGTAGTCAAAATAGGAGTATATGGCGCGAAGGGCCAAAACTTCGAGACATTCGAGTCAAAATGAGCCAAAAACGCCTAAGAAGGCACTTTTCAAAATTGTTATGAAAAATTGACGATTCTTACAGAGATCGCAGCCATTTTGCGCTAGGGAGTGTCAGTAACCATTCTGGGGGAAAGGGCTAACCCAATAAACCACTCCTAAGGACACTTTTGCTTAGGTCGTGTCAAGTATTCTTGAAAGGAGCTAAATGAGGTAATATGCTAGTGTTCAACGAGCGGTGACCAATTTTTGAAGAGATTAAAATCTATGGAATATCTTTCTCGCATTAGTGTTCAAGTGAAAGAACATAGTCAAATTCGAGTGTATCTTCCGATTAATAATAATAATAGTTTATTGGCTGAATTACATGGACAAGACATGTTACAACAAATACCAATACAATAATGCAAAGAATTATTAAATGAGCAATTTTAGGAAAGGAATTGTCAATAAATGCAAAAAATAACGCGAAATAAGTGAGTTGGTATGTAAGTAAAGCCAAGGCGTACAGGCAGTGCACTTACATACGCCCCTTAAGAAATTCTAATAAATTAAGCTTTGAAACCAAAACCCTAAACTGTTTAAAATTTCTGCAGTCAACAATACATTGTGGCAATGTATTCCAAATTCTAGCCACCCTGTTTGCAAAATCGTTCTTTCTACAATCCAAATGAGATTTTCTAATATACAACTTTATGTCGTTATTTGACCTAGTGCCCCTGTTAGGTGCAGATTCGAAAAAATCTGAAACAGAAAGCAACTGTCCCTTAATTATCCTAAAAGCAAAAGTAAGGTCAAAATAGATACGCCGTGTTTCGAGTCTTTCAAGATCTAACAAATTCAATCGTTCGCTATAAGACAAATCCTGCTGTTGATGCCGCCAAAGTATTCGTTTTGTAAATTTACGTTGAACATTTTCAATTTGGTTGATGTCTTTTATCAGGTAAGGATTCCACACCACCGTGCTATACTCTAGTATCGGTCTTACATAAACTTTAAATGCTTTCACCATCAAATCAATATTTCTGGAAATAAAAGTTTTTTGTATCAAAGAAGCAACTCTGGAAGCTTTGGATGCAATATTCACACAATGAATGCTAGAGGACAGGTCATTACTAACAAAAACTCCTAAATCCTTGATAGAAGCTTCTGCATCAGCTAGATCTTTTAAGAAAAGGTTATAGATGTTTTTAGGGTTGCCATATCCCAAATACAAGGTTGCACATTTGTCATAACTTATTTGCAGTTGCCATTTTTCGGTCCACCCATGCAATGAATCAAGGTCTGCTTGCAAGGATCTGAATTCACGTGAAAAATTGAATATTTTTAAATCATCAGCAAACAGCATGATATTGCTATGCTTGATACTATCGACCAGGTCGTTAATGAAAACCAAAAATAATGTAGGCCCTAGCACACTACCCTGGGGAACACCACTAATTACCGGAATAGGGGCTGAAAGAAAACCATTTATTTTCACCTTTTGTGACCTACCCATCAAAAAAGCTTTAACCCAGTTGAGCAAAGTACCCGAGATACCTAAAGATTCTAATTTCAATATTAGTTTTGAATGAACAACAGAATCGAATGCCTTACAAAAATCAATATAAACCACGTCCATTGGAACATGATTGTCCAAAGTTTTTGTCCACAGGTTTCTGCACTTTAAAAGCTGAGATGTACAGGATTTGTTCTTCAGAAATCCAAATTGTTGCTGATTTATTAAATCACTCTTGTCAAAATAGTCCAGGATGGCATTATTGATTATTGATTCCATAACTTTACACAAAACACAACATAGAGATATCGGCCTATAGTTTTCAACTGAGTGTGGATTGCCTTTTTTAAAAATTGGAATTACTAAAGCTTCTAACCACAAACGTGGAAGCATACCAGAACGATATGATACCTCAAAAATAGTTGAAAGGGGTTCAACTAAAGCAACTCGAATTTGTTTCAAAAAATAAGCTGACAGCCCATCGGGACCAACTGAGTGAGTGGGCTTTATCTTATTTAAAACTGCAGCAACTGTGCTATGTTCAAATTTAACTATAGGCCGATAGTCTACCTCAATTGAATCGATATTTAATGGTAGAATGCCGTTATCAATAGTAAAAACTGAACCAAAAAATTCATTGAAAGCGTTAGCTTTTTCGGTTTCATTAGAAAAAACCTGACCATTTGATTCAAGATCAGGCACAGATTGTTTCAATTTTAACCTCGCGTTAACAAAATTGTAAAAATTTTTCAGTGATGAACCTTTTTTTAACAGTTCATTTTCTTCACGACTGTAAAAATCCGCTATTGCATTCTCAACAGACTTACTAACCATTTTGTACTGATCTGACAATCCCGGATTTTTCTTCAAAAGTCGCCAAACCCTTCTCTTCTTGCCTTGTAAGTTCAAAATATACTTTGGAAATTTTTTACGCTTTTTTGGTAGGGACAAACTCAGTGGAACGTGAGCTTTGATCGTTGCGTTTAAAATGCCTAAAAAATATCATAAAAATCATCAATATTAGTACAGGTTGTAAAAGTATCAGGCCAGCTAATAATAGATAGATCGTGCAAAATAGAAACATAATCAGCTTTTTTAAAATTAAAGTTTTTGATATGAGAATCTGTTTCGAATTTGTTTGGAATAAGAATATCAAAAGTTAGTGAATCATGATCGCTAGTAGAAAACGGTTCAACATTTTTTTACATTAAATACGCATGACTTGTAGGAACAGAAAATCAAGTCTAATATATTATTACCTAAAGTGGGGAGACGTGTAAACTGATAGAGCCCAATCTCATTTACAAGGTCGAAAAACTGTGAAGAAATACTATTTTCAGGAAGAACAAACCTTTTATTCCACCTGATTTCGGGAAAATTAAAATCACCCAAGGCCACTATTATTCTAGAAGTATTACAAGACCACTTTAAATACTTCAATAACTGTTGATCTACATCATCGTTTTTTCTTGGGGATCTATAGCATAAGATAAACCTGTATTTAGACTCCAATATAGTCATATCGCAAGTAATTGTTTCTTGCAAAGAAAACTCATCAGGAACGTTTACATTTTTTATGGGTAAATTTTTTTTGAATATTATGGCGACACCTCCACCAGTCTTGTTTTTTCGATCATAGCGAATCAAACTGTATTCAAAGTTTAAAAGAAGCAAAGAATCTGCAATAAAATCAGTGAGCCAAGTTTCTGTAATAAAAATCAAGTCATAATTTGACTGGTTTAAAAGAAAATGGAGTTGGCCGAGTTTATTGCATAAACTTCTTGCGTTAAATAGAATACATTTCAACGTTTTGCAAACAGGATTGATTCTAACAGACTCTGATTTGTACTGAGAATGTCCAAAAAATCTGGATTTTTGTTGTTTTACAATCGGTTCCTTAATCAGCTTGTTGTTCCACAATTTTATAAGGGGCGCATGTCCCTACGTCGACGGGTTAATTAGCGAAAACACAATTTTACGGTCATTTTTACGAACGAATGCATTTTTTATTGCAATCGATAAAGTGTTCAGAATTTGCGAAATTTTCAAAGTTTTCTCCTCAACTGACGCCCTTCTTATCCTTGGCGATAGGTCAGATCTGGTCTGGCCCTCAAATCGCGAAATTTTTCGTCCGATCGTTTGACGACTTTGTTAATGAATGTTATAAACGACAGTTTTATCTTTGATGTCGCGCAGATCACCTTCAAGAACCGCGGGCGTTTGCCACCTGCGTCAGCCGGACCATCACGGAAGACGTACTGCACATTTGGACGGTCGTATAGGCTCAACGTCTTCATCCATTTCCATGCGTAATAGATCACAAACGGCTGCAAGGTTGTCATTCAAATCGGGCAAACTGAACAAGACGGCGTTGTTATGTTTAAGATGGACTTCAATCACATCCTCAACGGCGTCATTAAAGTTTTTCATGTCGATAGGTGGATGTGTGGCTGGAAACGGCTGGAAAGGACAGCGCAAGGTAGGCATTGGATTCGATTGGGTGAAAACGTTGTCGGCGCCAGAATCAAGCGCTGCCATTCGTACTTTGAAGCGAGCTTTGATATCCATAAGTCGTTTCTCCAAAGTGTCCAAATGTTTATCTATTCTAATAAACCGCCTAACTTTTGGCAAACAACTAGCACATAAAAACGGTTGGTCGATTTTAGACAAGGCGTCGTAAGTTGGTTGGTCAATATTCATACACTTGATGTGTCCCCACCGATTGCAGTAGTCGCAACAGAGGGTGCAGGAATTGTTTCCTACAACGTTCTTGCATGTAAGACATCGTGTCTGATGATCGAGCGTCGTCAAATCTGTAGACGGTGAATCGGTCAATCTGGTCGAAGACTTTTTCCCATTGCGTTTTGAAGGCAACATTATGTAATTTATTTGTTCAATAATCGATTTATATATTAATAATCATCGACGTATGAATATTGGTCCCCTTAATGTGGTTTTTTGTGATTCTGCAACAGATTTACTCATGAAGCCTACGAATTATTGATAGATTGTAAGAACCTGAAAAGCAATAAAGAAAAAATTGAGTTACATTGTGCGATCAAACAACTCCTTAAACGCGTGTATTTTTGTAACATTCGGTAGAGTAATTTTTAAAATGTGTATCATTTTGTACGCTCATAACTCATTACCACACTATTCATTTTTATATTATTATTTAAAATATTAGTAGCTCTACTGACAATAATATATAATATATCATTCATGTATGTGTAGCTTAGCTAGTCATCAATTTGATCCATTTTCGGCGACAATATCAGTGTCATCAAAAGTGAAATCCAACGATACCACGAACATTTGCATACATATCAAAGAGCAATAATAAATGCTTGGATTCTATTGATTATCAATTAATTCTATTAATTATTTATTTTATTATCTCAAAAAATCATTCGGCACAAATCTTTTTGAATTACGCGAATTTCAGGAAAAAATATTTTAGAACCTTCTTTTCTCTATGCAAGAAATGAATAACACTAAAAAATAGCGCAAAATAGCTACGATTATGATCAGCATAGTTTTTAATTCAACCATGTGATACATATAAAAATCGTTTCTACATATAAACGTGGACAATTAATCACAGGGACTCGTACGTAATACGCCAATCTCGGTAACCCCAACTGAAATTGATGGTTTTTTAAATTTGATAAGACGGGTTGCAAAAACCCAGTAAAATCGACGAGATTTGCAATCCGTGATAAGGTAAACAATCGGAGCTACTGCCAGCGTTTAAAAGCGCCGCCACAAACGGTTGAATTGTTGCCACAAAAGTCACTTCCCAGAAAAAATACTCAGCAATTTCCGAAAAATGGTCATACTTGTAAGCAAGGCAACTATTAAGGCTTGCATTAACAATTTTACTTCTTGCTTAAATCCGGTGTTATTTGGAACGAGCGTTGATTCCCTCTTCATCTTGATAACAACAAAGTTAATTTCTGTGTAAAAAACAGCTATTATTGACAAACAAATCGCACCAGGAACAATGAAGGAATATAGCTGATACTTCTGTATCGAATTATAAATTTGGACATAGAATTGAATATAGTTGAACAAATGAATGAATATAGAAAACAGAGGGCAAAAGATTAGCAACCGTTTTGTAAATTTTGCAGTAAAAAAATCTGTAATTCATTGGAAAAACAACGGCGTAAAATCTGTTTTTGTGCTACTATAGTGTTTATGAATAGCACGGACGTCATCAAAACATTGGCAATAAATACCAAGGCGTTATTAATGTCAGTGATGTCGAGTGACATAATACCATATCGGCCAAATAAAAATAGTGCAACAGATGGCAAGATCACCAATTCATGCAAGCCGATTGCCTTAATGATCAGAAAATAAGAGTTGGAGAAATGCTGCGAATTCTGGCATAGTTATAACCAGCAAAACATTGGTGTAGAGGAGAAATAAAAATATGGCGATTGATGTCGCGTAAGAATAAAATATTAATCTCGGAAAATCATCGGTAATTAATAAGCTCGCACTGCTGCTTTGTGACTGATTAGGGCTAAGTGAAATGCTTGAGTTATTATCAACCATCGGTGTAACAAAAAAACAAAAAACCTGAAAAAATTGAGCTTTTTGCTAAAAAAATTGCAGATTTTCCGGACTTGAATAGCACGTGGAGCCTAATTTATAAAATCAGATGGTTAAAGGTTTTTTGTGCACAAGGACACGTAGCCAATAAGATCAGAATATCTTTTATTTTTTATGTTTTGGGATGTTCTGGAAATTTTTTTGGCCAAACCCATATTTTTGATATTTTGGAATATTTTGCAGAATTTTTTTAATCAAACCATATTTTTGATGCTTTGAAAATTTTTTGTTTGTTGTAGCAAAGGGTGTCATATATCACGTGATATCCTACATCACTCATATGTTATAGCAGAGGGTATCTCCTACCTTACATCACTGCATGCTATGGCACAGACAGGGTATCTTATATCTAGTGATGTAGAAGATCATCTGGATCTGATCTTTTTATCCAGATTCAGATCCAGATCCAGATAATCTGAATCTGGATCTGCTTATTTTCTAGATCTGGTTAACTTATCTAGATCTGGATCTGCCAGAAAATCAGAACCATATCTTTATCTGGATCTGGATCTGTTTAGTCAAGTTATATGTGATTAAATATATCTGGAAAGTTATTTTTGCGTGATGGTATTCTTTCTGTTTTACGATTTACTGTAGGTAGGTTACATAAGTAGTTGTAGCCTTACATGCATGTGGGGGAGAGAGGCGGTCTGCTAGGGGTTTTGACCCCATCCAGATCCATGTTAACGCCCAGAATGGCCAAAAAGTGCCGCTGACCCCCCAT
The DNA here is from genome assembly GCA_036768485.1 of Mermis nigrescens. Classification (NCBI taxonomy): domain Eukaryota; kingdom Metazoa; phylum Nematoda; class Enoplea; order Mermithida; family Mermithidae; genus Mermis; species Mermis nigrescens. The sequence goes on from JAVLUZ010000158.1 coordinate 231,833, forward strand.
AATTTTGTTGTTTTATAAAAATTTTTAAGCTCTGCAGAAAATTAACTTAAAAAGATAAAAATTAATTGAAGGTTGCTTTTACATAAATGAAAAAGTTCTTTTAATATTGCTAATGTCGTTTTATAAATTTTTACAAAGCGAAAAATTGAGATTCCTCCATCCAGATTTACACTGCCATTTGCTTAAATTATAATTTTAAAAAATCGTCAAATATTTGAGATTTTTAGCTAATTTTAATTTTTTAGTTTTTCTTAATTCTCACAAAACGTTAGTCCCTTATTCTGAGTAAAATACTCGTTTTATAAGTTTGCTGTCCATAAACAGTACTGTGCGTTTAGTAAAATTCATTTTTTATAGCTCTTCTTTAGATACGCGTCGGAAATAATGCTAGCTCCTGAGACCGACGTTTTCCAATTTTTTGTTTCTACCAACATGCGTACCTAAAAGCATTGTCCGTCATCGCGTGCAATCTTTTTTCGGTTACTGCATCCTTCGCTTCCATTGAAAGGGCCTATTCAGCCGCAGGATTGTCGTGTTTGGGACGTTGGAACAGATTGAAAGACATCAATTCAAAAAATATTACCTTTGTTGAAAATGAACCAACATTGAAATCTGAATTATTTGTTGATTAAAATGGTTGTCAACATCTCTGAGACAGAAACGAACTCTCAAACAGTACGATAAGTATTCATGAGTGATTATAATTTTAGCAGCAGTGTTTAAAAAGATTGCATTTTGTAATTTGGATTTGTCTTTCGGGTAACTCATGCCCATTGGCAAAAGTCTAAACTTGTGAGCTTTTACTTTTTAGACAATTTTTACTGATACCGTTTTTTTAAAAGCTCTTAAATACAAATTTTCCTCGGCTCTACCCCAGACCCCTCTGGGGAACTGTTATATTAGTCCCGCCACCCGAGACCCCCAATTAGTGTTATTTTGATAGCCCAAAAATAATTTAATTATGATATTGGTATGGTTGACTTAATTTTATTATGATAGTAACATAATATTCTGCAATTTTTTATTTAAAATATGATATATTTTTTATATTTGGCATATATTTAATATACCATACTTTTGCTAGGTAATTGCATATGTATACCTATTATGTAATTTCTGCAGCCATGTAAAAGTAGATATCTATGTCACCAAAACACTTTGGTAATTAACACTCGTTTATTGTATTTCAAAGTCAAAACACTCGTTATGCAACTAATCAATATTTTTTCGAAGGAAAGCACAAGCATTACATTTTTAGACGCTGTTTAAAAAATTTCCATCATTGATATAAAAAACTCAAAATCTATGAGATTGAGTTACAAAATTGAATAAATTCCTTTCACTTTTCGTCAAATAACAAAAATTTCGGAATAACAATCAGACATGCAAGTGGAGATATTGGGTTTAGACCAGGAAATTTTGTAGGGAAAATGAGACGAAATGAAGGCCGAAACCGGATGCAAATTGAAAATTTTCTTCAAAAACACTTCAAATTAACCAAAAACCATGGAATATCGTAGTTTTACTGACGCATTTTCTTACAAATTCATTTGCTCAAAAGTGTCAAATTTTTAGCGCTTCGTGTCTTATACTTCTGTTTTGACTATATTTTGTTCAATTTATTTTCAGATTTTTCAAATGTTTTTATGCTCTAGAAAGATAGAGCATCGTCAGAAACCCCGAAAAACGACTACGAAAAACAACCCCTCTCCACATCTCAAAAGAATTTCCATGCTGCGCATGCCTTGTCATGCGAAATTATCAAATTGAAAACGAATGAAAAATATACCTGCTACAATTAAGCAGTTTTAACGTTTCTTAGAATCAGGCGTAAGGAAACTTTTTAAAAGTGTGCTTTTTGGGCTGAAAATGATAGGTAGATACCATACGTGTGCAAGGCAGCTAGAAAATTATAGGGGTCTGGATGGGTGAAATTGCAGTCAAACAAAATTTAATTCTGTGGGTCTACACAGTAATCTGAAGGGGTATTTCAACTTCTGGGGTTGCAAACCATACATGGGCGTGGGTGGATTTGGGGGTTATGCACCCTAAGAAACCAAAATACCACCCCCAGAACTCAATTTTTGAAATTTTTTTGTTTTTTTTTTCGCAATTTTTTGATGCCAATGGATAGTGCTCAATGATAAACGTCGAAAAATTTCTGAAAATCGGAATAAATTCAGTTTACACTATTTTTGGGTTACAGTACTTTTGCCGCTGCGTGCATTTTAACATTGGATCGGACGTAATATAGCCTACATAATACTTCAAGATGGGCAATGCTAAACGACACAATGATTTGATATAAGATACCCGGCCTGTCTGTGCCATAACATGCAGCGATATATGATAGGAGGTATCCACTGCTATAACATATGAGTGATTTAAGACATAACATGATTTATTATACCGTTTGCTACAACGAACAAAAATTTTTAAAACATCAAAAATGTGGCTTGACCAAAAAATTTTTCCAAAAGATCAAAAATATGTATTTGACCAAAAAACTTTCTAGAACATCCCGAAACATCAAAAATAAGATTTTTGCTAAAGAATTTTCAAATGCATTCTGTAACGTCAAAAATATGGATTTGAATAAAAGATATACAGGGTTGAAGCGGGAGGCGTATCTATCCTTAAGCATGACCGATTTTGGGACATATCCGATTTTTTGTCAAATTTCGAAAATTGGAATAAATTATGTTTACGCTATTTTCGGGTTACAGTACTTTTGTCCCTGTGTGCGTTTTAACAGGATAGGATGTAATATAGCCTACAGAATGCCACAAGATGGGCAATGCTATATAGTACAATGATGTGATATAAGATACCCTGTATTAGACCTAACATGCAGTGATTTAAGATAGGAGATACCCTCTGCTATAACAAACGAGTGATTTAAGATATCACATGATACAGGACACCCTTTGCTACAACAAACAAAAAATTTGTTAAAGATCAAAACCATGGACTGACCCTAAAAAATTTCCAAAACATTCAAAATATGGGTTTGACCAAAAAATTTCCAGAACATCCCAAAACATCAAAAATATGATTTTGGCTAAAGAATTTTCAAAACCATTTGTAACGTCACAAATATGGATTGGATGAAACAAATGCACAGGGGTGAAGCGGGAGGCGTATCTATCCTTAAGCATGGCCGATTTAGGGACATGGCCGATTCTTTACCAAATTCCAAAAATCTAAATAAATTCACTTTACACTCTTTTCTGGTTACTGTTCTTTTTGCCGCTGCACGCTCTATAACGTAGGATCGGACGTGATATACCCTACATAAAGCTAAAAGATGGGCAATGCTATATGAGTAGTAAGGCGTGTTTCCCTAGGTTACAACGTTATAACATAGCCTGTGTTATAGCATAGGCGAGGACGTAAAAATCTGCGCCCTGGCTTTTCTCATTGCGCAATGCTATAGCATAGGCTGTGCTTAAGCATAGGGAAGGTCGGACCTGCTCGGGGGAGGGGTCGCGCGTCCAGCCCAGGAGGGAATTTGCCTGGGGGAAATTTCCCTGGGGAAATTTCATGGGGCAAATTTCCATGGAGGAAATTTCAATGGGGGAAAACTTGAAATAACTATAACTCAAGAACCAGCACTCGGATCAGGCTGAAATTTTCTGAGAATGTTAAGTATTTGCTAGGTATGATATATACAAAATTTTGATGGAGCACCTACAGTATTCCAGCATTAGTTTACACTTTCGCATAACTCAAGAACAAATGACCGGATTTTGATCAAAATTTCAGGATATGATGTATATAGGCGAGGCATGCTGCGAAAAGAATTTTAGCGTGCAGCCTACAGTATACCAATTTACTTTACACTTTCTCATATAGCACTGTACTATAGGGCGGATTTAACTCAAACTTTCAGGGTATGATATATAAATTGTTGCTGCACTACGTACAAAATTTTAGCGCGCAGTCTACAGTATACCTGTCAACTTTACACTTTCGCGTATAGCACTCTATTCCAAGAATGACCAGCCGGATATTGTTCAAATTTTCTGAATATGACGTATAAACCTTAGCTGTGCTATGTACACAATTTTAGAGCGCAGCATACAGTATACTAATTTACTTTACACTTTCTCGCATAGCACTATATTCCCAGAACCGCTCGCCGGATTTTGTTCAAATTTTCAGGATATCATATATTAACCTTAGCTCTCCTATGTACAAAAGTTTAGCACACGACCTACTATATGCTGATTTTTTATTTGCATTGTCTTTACAAGGCTTGATTTTCTAGCAGTACCTGTCTAATGATGCCATTAGGGATTATTTTTGCCTAAAAAATGAGCATTTAGTATAGGCAAACATTGCTTCAAATTTAATTATCATGCTTTTTTGAGCTTATGAAAGTTTATCAGAAAACGCCTGAAAAAGGGCGATCTTTGCCTGCTGTTCAGCTTGTGGGAATTTTTAAACCCTGAGCTAGCGTTTACTTTATAAACCTCCACACAAAATTCATTAATGAACACGTAACTTCATCCATGTCATCAGTATTGATCTAAAATTTAGCTAAGTTTGGAATATTTTTTGTGAAGTTTGGAATATTTTTTGTAGAATTTGGAATATTTTTTGTAAAGTTTGGAATATTCTTTGTAAAGTTTGGAATATTTTTTGTGAAATTTGGAATATTTTTTGTAAAGTTTGGAATATTTTTTGTAAAATTTGGAATAAAGATTACATGCTTATAGCATAGTACTTTTGTAAAGTTTGGAATATTTTTGCAAAGTTTGGAATATTTTTTGTAAAGTTTGGAATGTTTTTTGTAGAGTTTGGAATATTTTTTGTAAAGTTTGGAATGTTTTTTGTAAAGTTTGGAATATGTTTTGTAAAGTTTGGAATATTTTTTGTCAAATTTAGGAATTGTTTTGTAAAGTGTCAAATTTTATGTATCTAATCTGCATTTCTCAAGCATCGTTGACTCTATTTTATATGGCCGGTGCAACGCATGCTCCTCTTTTGCACCTGTAAGGATTGATTTTTCGCTTGTGAACAATATAAAGGTCACATTGCGAGAATTTGTAGACTAATCCATGAATCTGTTCTACTTCATACATTTATTTCCTTATCGTCAATTGATAAAATCTGCAAAGATTAATGCGGACCCCTAAATTCGCCAAACCTGCAAACATATGAGGTTTCACCTTTAAATCATCACTTTCAGTATATAATGCATTAACACGCCGAGAAAAGTGTGATCTATGCCTACTGTTTAACTAGGGGGTGGGAATTCTTAAGCCCTGAGGCTAGGTTTTACTTTGCGAATCTCCATACAAAAATCATTAATGACTACGTAACTTAATCCATGTCCTCAGTATTGATTTTAAAATTAACAAAGTTTGGCATAGTTTTTGTAGAGTTTGGAATATTTTTTGTGAACTTTGGAATATTTTTTGTGAAGTTTGGAATATTTTTTTGTAAAGTTTGGAATATTCTTTGTAAAGGTTGGAATATTTTTGTAAAATTTGGAATATTTTTTGTAAAGTTTGGAATATTTTTGTAAAGTTTGGAATATTCTTTGTAAAGTTTGGAATATTTTTTGTAAAATTTGGAATATTTTTGTAAAGTTTGGAATATTTTTTGTAAAATTTGGAATAAATTTTACATGCTTAAACATAGTACTTTTGTAAAGTTTGGAATATTTTTTGTAAAGTTTGGAATATTTTTTGTAAAGTTTGGAATGTTTTTTGTAAAGTTTGGAATATTTTTTGTAAAGTTTGGAATGTTTTTTGTAAAGTTTGGAATATTTTTTGTAAAGTTTGGAATATTCTTTGTTAAATTTGGGAATTTTTTTTGTAAAGTGTCAAATTTTATGTATCTAATCTGCATTTCTCAAGCATCGTTGACACTATTTTATATACCCTGTGCAACTCATGCTCCTGTTTTGCACCAGTATGGATTGATATTCCGCTTGTGAACAATATAAAGGTCACATTGCGAAATTTGCAGACTAATCCATGAAACAGTGCTACTTCATACATGCATTTCCTTGTCGTCAGTTCATAAAATTTGCAAAGATTAAAATTTGCAAACCTGCAAAAAATATGAGGTTTTCACCCTTAAATCATCACTTTTAGCATTTAATATGCATTAACACGCCCTGAAAGGGCGATCTATGCTTGCTGTTTAACTAGGGGGAATTCTTAAACCCTGAGGCTAGGTTTTACTTTGCAAACCTTCACACATACGCGATTGATGAATACATAACTTCATCTGTGTCATCAGTATTGATCTAGAATTACTAAAGTTTCAACAATTCTTCTAAAGCTTGTAATATTTTTTGTAAACCTAAAATATTTTTTTGTAAAGTTTGGAATATTTTTTTGTAAAGGGTGGAAAATTTCTTGCAAAGTTTTGATAATCTTCATTTAATATGGCATTGCTCCAGGATTGCTGACATAATTTGTTAGCTATATATACACTAGCATACAGAAAATGCAGAAAAAATGACAAAAGCCGACAAGGGTCAAAATCCCGAAATGATCTACTTGAATGTAGTCATGTTCCTCACAGTATAAAATGGTTGATTGGATTTAAATTTGGGAAAATTGAATGTATTTTCTACACGTGTCCTAATGGCTTAGTGTTTGTCTCATAGCCATGGAATTTTATTGATATTTATGTATGGTTTGCTACAGCCTGTCATATAATTCTTCAGATACCATTATTGAAACAAACATAGTTCTTTCCACAAAGTAAATGAATCAAATAAATCACGCAAAATTTAGCCATATTTTGTCAGAGATTGTAGAGTATATGAATAGACTATGCAAGATAATCATGTTTTTTTGTATTTTTGAAGTAATTTTTGACAAATATACCCCAAATTCTAACTAAAAAATTATAGAACATTGCATGAAATTCGAGCAAGTTAATTCTGAGAAGCTTCCCCTTTTTGATAGATGACCTCCAAGACTTCAGTACTTTCCAACTATTTCCTACATATTTTTTACCCTCCTACAGAAGATTTCTATCAAAAAGCTAGGGGGCTATGATATTAATAGAGAGGGTACATAGTTTGTGCTTTGATATATGCAGCTTCTGTTGGATTTTCCAACAGCTTCGAGTATAAGCCAATGACATAATAATATAATAATATTATAATTATATTCAGCTATTGCTTAAGTTTAAGAAAGATAGCTTTTTTGATATATTTTTTAGCATTTTAACACTGTAAGCTGCTTGAGACTGGAGCAATGGCCGATAAACTCTTCTGTACCAGTGTAATAAGTACAATGCATCAGCTTGTGGGTAAAGTAGGAATTGTCGGCTTTTTAGTACTTAAATAAAAACTTGGAAAAAGCAATCCAACAAGTAAAAATGGCTCTTTATTCTGAAGTAAGGCACAGTTTGCATTGCTCTGAGGAGCGCCCATTTGGATGAATCCTGCTGCAGACACTGCCAAATATCAAACTAAATCAGCTCACGCGTGAATCAAATTTTACCCGTTGTCTGATGAAAACAGAAATTTAAGTGAAAAATGCAGATAATTTTATTTCTGTTGTGTGCACTCATACTTTGTGTGCTATTACATATTAAGAAAAATAGTCAAATACTGTACCTTTGTCATGAAAATATTATGCCAAGTTGTGAAAACTTTTCAATCCATCCAGTGCTTTGTGCCTCAAACCATAAATGGTGCAGCTGTAGAAAATAGGTAATTTTCGTAGTTTATCCACATTTAGTAGATGCATGCTTTCCCATGTGTTTTTAAATAAATAACTGACTAAAGTGCTTCATCTTTCTAACAATTTTATCATTTGTTACACCAAACAAACATTATATTTACTATCCTCTCTTATTTTTAGCTAAATGTAGAGCTATTCACGCAAAAGATCCTAATTTATCCTAATTTTCACACTTGACTCTAGCATAATTTGGTACGTCTTGATCCCAGATATGGGTAATCTGTAAAGAGTCAAAATTGAGCTTTTATTAAAGGCTAATGCCCATAAAACTAATATAGCTTGAATGAGGTCGTGCACATGAAAAATTAGTAATGTGCATATTTTGAAATCAATAGAGTAAATATAAATTCATACGATACCGATCTACTAATTTATCTAATCTAATTTTATCTGATCTATTAATCTACTAAAATTAGTAGATCGGTATCGTATGAATTTATATTTATATTATTCAAAAGCATTATAATTTTTCAATGTGCACATTTCATTCAAGCTATAATTTTATGAGCATTAGCACTAATAAAAGCTCAATTTTGACTCTTTTAGAGCCTTATATCTGGAAAATTTATTATAAATATGCTAGAATTTTCTAGTGTGAAAATTAGGATAAATTAGGATCTTTGCATTGATAATACGTTGCTAAAATAGAGAGGATAGTAAATACTGTTTGGTTAACAAATGTTAAAATTGTTATAAGACGAAGCACTTTGAATCAGTTATTTGATTAAAAGCACGTGAAACCATCTATAAATATTGAATATTAGAAAATTTTTATTTCTACATGTTCGACCTGATTTGAGGCACAAATCGAATGGTTGAAGAAGTTTCGCAACTGGCATCAATATTTTTCATGACAAAACTACAGTATTTGACTATTTTCTCTATTATGTTCTTCAATAGCACCCTGAAATATGAGTGCACACAACGAAACTCAAAATTATCTGCATTTTTGCAAATTCTGTTTCATCGAACCAACGAGCCAAATTTGATTCGCAAGTGAGCTTGTTTACGATTTGGCAGTTCACGTGGGGCGCTCTCAGGCGCAAACTGTATACCCTTCAGAATAAAGAGTCCTTTTTGCAATTTTTCAAAGTTTTTATTTAAGTACTAAAAAAGCTGACAATTCGCGCGAAGCTTGTGCATTGTACTTGCCAACACTGGTACGGAAATTTTATCATTACGCTCAGTCTCAAACACGTCTTAAAGAAAAAGCTGAATATTTATTATTATATTGTCGTGGCTGCCTACCTCGGAGCTGTTGGAAGGTAGCAGAAAAACGCGCTTATATCAGTTATCAACCATGTACCCTCTCTATTAATATCATATTTGCTTTTTGATAAGAAGTCTTCTGTAGGAAGGGTAAATATGTGAAATAGTTGGAAAGTGAAATTTGGAGTCTACCTCGGGGGGATTTCTGTGAATTAACTGCTCGAGAATTCTATAATTTTGGATTACTTGGAGACATGGCAAGAATACTTCAAATACAAAAAACATGATTGAAATTTTGCATGAGATATTCGCTGCTCTACAATCTCTGACAAAAATATGGCTAAATTTGCGTGATTCGGTTGATTCATTTTTATTGGAAAATTTGTTTGTTTCACATCTGAAAGAATTATATGGCAGGCTGTAGCTGCGGCTGCAATTTCAATTTAAATCAATCAACCATTTTATACTGTGAGTGACTACATTCAAATCATTTCAGGATTTTGACCCTTGTCGGCTTTTGTCTCTGTATGCCGAAATTCTTCATATAGCTACAAAATTATGTCAGCGCAATCTAGAGCAATGCCATGACAATTATCAATTTTCCACCCTTTAAAAAATATTCAAACTTACAAAAAATGATAAGGTTTACAAAATATTACAAACTACAGAATTATTGAAACTTTACGAAAAATTTTGGCGAGCTTTAATCAAATTCTAGATCGATACTGATGATGACACAGATGAGTTAATATTATTCATCAATCGCATGTTATATTGAGTTTGCAAATTAAAACCTAGCCTCAGAGACAAGAATTCCCCTGAACCAAACAGCTTTAATAGATCGCCCTTTTCAGGGCGTGTTATGCGATTAAATGCTAGAAGTGATTGATTTAAGTGAAACCTCATATGTTTGCAGGTTTGGCAAATTTTTAATCTTTGCGGAATTTTAGGAACTGACGACTTGAAAATGCATGTATGGTAACACTTGTTTCATGGATTAGTCTGCAAATTTTGCAATGTGACCTTTATATTAAAACGGAATATCAATCGCTTACTGGTGAAACAAGGCGATATTACACAGGGTATACTAAAATGAATGATCAACGATGCTTTGAAGAAGATTGGAAATACATAAAATTTGACACTTTACAAATTCCCAAATTTAACTGCTTCAAACTTTACAAAAATATTCAAACTGCAAAAAACATTCAAGCAAAAATATTCAAACTGCAAAAATTATTCAAACTTTGCAAAAAATGACCCAGAAACTGCAAAAAATATTCAAACCTGAAAATAATAGCTAAGCATGTAAAATTGATTTTACAGAAATATTCCAACACAAAAAATGGTAAATTTTACAATATTCAAACTTTGAAAAGAATATTCAAATTGAAAATATTCCAAAAAACTTACAAAAAATATTCCAAATTTTATTCCAAATGCTACAAAGAATATTCAAGCTTTACAAAAAATATTCCAAACTTTTTAAAAAATATTCCAAAGTTTACAAAAAAATATTCAAACTCTACAAAAAATATGCCAAACTTGTTAATTTTTAGATCATTACTTATGACATGGATTAAGTTCAGTGAATATTTTTGAAAATGAGGTTCACTGAAACCTAGCAGTTAGAAATTCCAACCTAACAGTAGGCATAGATCACACTTTTCTCGGTGTGTTAATGTATTATACTAAAAGTAATGATTTAAAGATTGAAACCTCATATGTTTGCAGGTTTGAAATTTAGGGTCCGCATTAATCTTTGCAGATTACATCAACTGACGATAAGGAAAATCGTGTATGAGGGAAGAACCAGAATCATGGATTAGTCTACAAATTTCTGTCTTGTTGCTATAATTCACAAGCGAAAAATCCTTACAGGTGCAAGAGGCATGCGTTGCGCAGGCCATATAAAATAGAGTCAACATTCTCTTGAAGAAAACAGATTAAGATACATAAAATTGACACTTTAAACAATTCGAAAATATTCAAACAACGCTATTCCAAACTTTACAAAAATATTCAGATTTTACAAAAAATATTCAAACTTTAAAAAAATTCAAACTTTACAAAAATATTCCAAATTCACAAAAAATATTCAAACTGCACAAAAAATATTCAAAACATAGCTAAATTTTAGATCGATGCTGATGACATGGATGATGTTACGTGTTCATTAATGAATTTTGTGTGGAGGTTTATAAAGTAAACGCTATTTCAGGGTTTAAAAATTCCCACAAGCTGAACAGCAGGCAAGATCGCCCTTTTTCAGGCGTTTTCTGATAAACTTTTATAAGCTCAAAAAGCATGATAATTAAATTTTAAGCAATGTTTGTCTATACTAGTTGCTCATTTTTAGGCAAAAATAATCCCTAATGGCATCATTAGACAGGTACTGCTAAATAAAGCCTTGTAAAGACAATGCAAATAAAAAATCAGCATATAGTAGGTCGTGTGCTAAACTTTTGTACATAGGAGAGCTAAGGTTAATATATGATATCCTGAAAATTTGAACAAAATCCGGCTAGCGGTTCTGGGAATATAGTGCTATGCGAGAAAGTGTAAAGTAAATTAGTATACTGTATGCTGCGCTCTAAAATTGTGTACATAGCACAGCTAAGGTTTATACGTCATATTCTGAAAATTTGAACAATATCCGGCTGGTGATTCTTGGAATAGAGTGCTATACGCGAAAGTGTAAAGTTGACAGGTATACCGTAGACTGCGCGCTAAAATTTTGTACATAGCGCAGCAACAATTTATATATCTTACTCTGAAAGTTTGAGTTAAATCCGCCCTATAGTTCTTGAGATACAGTGCTATATGAAAGTGTAAAGTAAATTGGTATACTGTAGGCTGCACGCTAAAATTCTTTTCACAGCATGCCTCGCCTATATACATCATATCCTGAAAATTTGACCAAAATCCGGTCATTTGTTCTTGAGTTAGGCGAAAGTGTAAACTAATGCTGGTATACTGTGATGCTCCATCAAAATTATGTACCTAACATATACTTAACATTCTCAGAAAATTTCAGCTGAATCCGAGTACTGGTTCTTGAGTTATAGTTATTTCAAGTTTTCCCCCATGGAAATTTCCCCCATGGAAATTTGCCCTATGGAAATTCCCCCCCAGGGAAATTTCCCCCAAGGAAATTCCCCCCTGGGCTGGACGCGCGACCCTCCCCCTGACAGGTCCGACCTTCCCTATGCTTAAGCACAGCCTGCTACAGCATTGCGCCCTGAGAAAAGCCAGGGCGCAGATTTTTACGTCCTTGCCTATGCTATAACACAGGCTATGCTATAACGTTGTAACCTAGGGAAACACGCCTTACTACTTATATGGTACAAAGATGTGATATAAGATACCCTGTCTGCGCCAAAACAAGCAGTGATATAAGACAGGAGATACCCTCTGCTATAACAAATGAGTGATACATAGTGATTTATATATACCTCTGCTATAACAAATGATATATTTTTAAAACATCAAAAGTACGGTTTGACTAAAAAAATTTTCAAATAATCCCAAAACATCAAAAGTATGAGTTTGACCAAAAAAATTTTCAGAACATCAAAACATCAAAAATATGATTTTGGCTAAAAAAAGTTCAAAACAATTCTGTGACGTCAAAAATATGGATTTGATCAAAAAATGGTTGACAAAAAAACATTTGAAAAAAATCCAGAAATAAAATATGGTTTTTACAACCAATTTTTTTAGAAATATCCAACAACATCAAAAGTCCCCGAAAAATAAAAAATACAAGAGACATCTCAATTCCATATAGCTGTCAGCCCTAAGTACAGCCCGGGCAATGCTGGGTAGCTCAGCTAGTCTGATATAAGTATGAAGTTAAGTAATGCCTGAATAATGTCATATACTAACAATAATTGACTATAATACTAGATGCAACAATTCTGATCTTACAAAATTAATTCTGAAAAACATTTACTTTTTGCTAGGCTTTGGATGTAAAATGAATTTGTAGTGTAAACTTTATACATCAACAATAAATGAATAGCGTAAAAATCGAAAAAAGCTTATTTTGCTACTTCATAGCTGCGGTGCAGAATCCAATAGCGTATTTCTCCAGCCAATTTTCCCGCACTTAAACTGGGCCCTTGAAGTCTGTAAACATTGATTCGATACATTGAGTCAGTGCTGCCCTGCCACTTACATAACTTCACTGCTACGTAGGTCACTTCGGATTTACATTTGGAAGGTTATGTATGATTTATCTTTATTCATTCAGAGATCAGTTCCTTAAGGAACAACCACTCTTATTTATTTCTAAACCTGAAGTTCAACTTAGATCGCGGAATAAATTCATCCTTCAATTTTTGCGTTGCTGAGAGAAAATCTAACCGTTATTAATCTTACGATTTTTGCGGACTAGGCATATGGTGACTTTTCTAGTCCCCTTCTTTTACATGTTTAATAATTCGAAATTCCAATTAAATACGCATTTTAGTCTTTTTGTTCTATCTTAGAATTTTCCTTTGCTTGTAGCAAGTATATTTGCATACTTAAAGTAGATACCTATCACAAGCAAGACAGTGAATAAGTTGTAACATATACAATTTCTACCCGTCCTCAGTTTTGTCATCTATTGTATCTATAATCGTCGTCGCTTTCGAGGATATTTGTAAGACGATGGGAGCCTATATGTCAGGTAAAGGGTCATAAATTTTGAATTGATGAATGAATGGTACAATAGAGAAAACACAATTTTTTATGTCTTCCATCAGATTCTATCCATTAGGACTAAAGGATTGCGAGAAAAGAGTTTTTAATATTTCATTCTGGACATCTTCTAAATTATAGGGATCCAGCCGGATACAGATAACTCGCCCCTCCACATTTTGCCTTCACTCAATTCCTCTCCCTTCCCAACCAACCCTTTTCCTCCACAACTCGCGCCCTCATACATCTCGCCCGCAACAACTCGCCTCCACAATTCACCCCCCACAACTCACCCATACACAACTCATCCCAACTCGTCTCCGTAACCGTCCCTACAACACACCTCCCAGCAGAGCATGGCCGGTGGATTCAGCTGGTCTGCGGGGCGTCGACTTTTTCTGGGCAAAACTTAGTCAAAAACTGGTATAAATGTTTCTGTGTTAATCTGCACTCAATGGTCGATTTCAAGCACTTTTGAAACAACTTTTTCTCGTTTTCATTGGTTATTATTGGCCTTCTGCCTTAATTTTCTCAAAAACCTTCCCATTTGTCCATCTGATGGTTTAGAGACCCCAAAACTACGCATGGGCGAGGTGGTTCACACCCCCATAATGATCCAGCCCTCCCCAAAATCGCTAAATTCCCCAGAATTGAATTTTTGGTGAGATTTCTGGCAATTTTAATCAATTTGACCACCTCCCCAGAATTTGGCTGCTGCCCATGTATGCCCGCAACTCCCACATACACGTTATGGTTGTGGGGAGCAAGCAAGCATCGTATTTATATGTATACGCATGTTCTGGTAGGGGTTGAATTGATTTGTCGATTGACAAACATTTCGGATTGGATTGAGGCTGACAATTACAGAGACGAGGCATAAAATGCCAGGAGAAAAATTGTGTTGAACAATTATACGTTATGTTGGCTTTATCCACTAGCATCGAAAAATCGCAAAAAATTCAAACAATTGGACTCTGCAGGGTGTTTAGCTTCTGGGGCCCGAACAAATCCTCCATGACTGTGTGTTGAGAATTAATTGGGGGCTACTTGTGGCTGGCGAGTCGTGTGGGGATTAGTTGCGCGGTGGCGAGTTGTGTGAGGGGCAAATAGTGGATGGTGGCGAGCTGTGTGGGGGGATGTGGGTAGCGAATTATTCGCAAGCCATCCAGCCAGACCCTTCTATAGCGTTGCATCGTTAGTGAAAAAAGATAACGCTTTTGTTTTCGTCAACGATATTTTTCAGAAAAAAATACTGTTACGTTAAATAAGCCGACGTCCACAAAAATATTGTTACCGATATTAATAACGTTTTTGACGATAAAATTGAGCATTTTTCCTAATTTCATGTTTTTATCATTATGCTTACGGTATGTTTCAAAATTCTTTAGACTTTTTTTACATAAAGTGATTCTGAAGCATCAACGGTTAAAACAATAATCGTAAAGCGAAAGAAGCGATAGCTTCCTTATCCACCCGTCATGTTTGGATAATTGACTAATACTTTGAACAACGCGGCCGTTTCCCGCTAGTGGGCTAGGTGTTAAGACCATAAATGGGCAGCAGCCAAATTCTGGGAGGTCAAAACCGGCAAAAATCCTAAAAAATGCTAAAAATTCAATTCTGGACATCATATATATTTTGGCGGGGGTTTTCGGATTTTGATGGTGTAAGCACCCCCTTATACCCCACCCCCATGTCAATATATGGTTAGACCGCCTGCGTATGATTTGAAAGGTGTGAGGTACGATCTCAGTCGCACGTGCGACTTTTTTCATGCACTAGTGCAATACATGTCAACTTAAAACCGAAATTTAAATAGCAGTAATGCCAAGCCAAGGCTGTAGGAGCAAAATACTATGCAGGACTGACTGGCGAACTACGTACATAGCTCCAGACCGACGATAGGCGGATATTAAATTAGCCACATGCCGATTGGCTGAATTGTTTATATGTACTTTCGAATCACCTTACTGTAAACGAAGTCTCAAAATTTCGAGACAGATTATAAAAACTGTACACACATACTTCTAAATTTTCACCCATCTGTTCAATTACTGAGTGGTTTTACTCTCATTTGTCGACCTAGCTGAGTCATGTTGCCATAAACAGAACTTTTCTTGTAATTTTCGTCAAAGAACCTGCAGTCTTTTACACGTTAGCTTGAATTTAATCCAATTCAATTTAGATTAAAAGTGGCTTCTCCATGAAAATTAAATAACAGGCTATCTATAGTCTGTTTCACATGAGTTTGGGCATAAAAATAAGCTCCGACAATAAGCTGACAGATTGCAATAATAGCATTCATCTGATATATAAATATAGTAACCCTCGGCCACTGTCGACGAAAATTCTTAGAATTTATGCACGAATTTATGTGAAACAGACTATAGGTATTAGAAACGGATCAAAATTGCAAGTACTGCTTAGCTAAAATAACTAATATATGGAATGAACAGATTTAACACTTTGCTTTTTAATTATCAAATTCAAAATAATCTTGTATTGCAGAAAACTTTATTGATCTGTAAATCAAATTCCCTGAAGGATTGGTAACTGAACAATTAGAAATCAATCATCAATGTCTTCTAAGCTAGTGACAGTTGATACTGGATTGAAGTATTTATGAGCACATTTCGTAGCAGTAGAGACAATACTTGAGGATCGGTTCAGCCTGTCTGTTGTACCCTCCAGCAGCCTCCTCAGCAAACTCGCTCAGTAATTGCCTACCTATATGTCAGATTGGATCTAATATATATTTTAGAAAATCTGTTTGTATGTCCGGGGTTGGCTCCGGCCCCGTAATATTTTTCAACCCCTGGCACCCTGTACATACTATAGGCGGGAGGGCGCCCTATGCTAAAGCATAGGATTTTTTAGACTTAGCCGATGTTTCGCCAATTTATAAAAAGTGCGCCAAAAGTCGGTTTACACTATTTCCGGGTTGCTGCACCTCGCACGTTAAAACATAGGCAAAACATTGGGTATGTAAACCGTGCCCTACCTTATGACGTTGCATATGTTCTAGCATTGGATATGTTATAACATACCCAACGCTATAAAATAGGTAATGCTATAGAAGGACACATTATAACATACTAAGTGCTATAAGATAGGCAATACTCAATGCTGTAAGATAAGAAATGCTGTAGCATAGGACACGTTATAACATACCCAACAATCTAAGATAGGTAATGCTGTAGCATGGACACGTTATAACAAACCCAATGCTATAAGATGGGCAAAAAGTAATTTTAGAAAAAGGGTGTATCTTTCTATTCCACTGAATGGAATTTAATTTTTCAGTTGCACTGTTTAAACTAATCTTTGTTTAAATTGAAATAATGTACACTTTGATTTACTTTACACGATAAATCATTCATTATTTTGTTTTCATCTTCTATATATTTGTGAAAGTTTGTTTGTATGTCTGGGCTTGGCTCCGGCCACACTTAGTGGGCTGACGTTTTGGCCCAAGCTCGGCTTATTGGCTGGGGATGTAGTAGCGACGTTTAAATATCACCGAACCCACACATGCACCCTGCACAAAGATGAAGTGGGAGGCGTCCCTATGCTTAAGCATGGCCGAATTTGGGACATGACCGATACATGGGCCAAATGCTGCAGTGATATAAGGTAGCAGATATCCTCTGCGGAATATATTCGTTATTACTGATTTTCCAGTTTCTTACAAAACAAAAGTTTTTCGGGTTTCTAATCATCACGAGCAGTGCTAGAAACCCAAAACTGGCCGCGGAAGCCAGTTTTTCATATGCAAATTAGCCTAATTAGCATATGTATGCAAATTAGGCTAATTGGCATATTGCAAACTTGCTTAATGGCAAGTCTTGGGTTCATCGCGCTGCTCATGATGATTAGAAGCTTAAAAGTGCTGTTTGAGGCTTCAGATTGGTGTCAGGGGATGATCTAAGCCTAAGCCAACGATGGGGCAAAAATTGCTTTGCTCGCTTCGCTCACTCCGGAATTTTCGCCTTATCTGACTCAGGCTTACATCATCCCCTGGCACCAATTTGAAGGCACATAACTAAGCCTAAGCCTAAGCCAGTGCTAAGCTCAACTTAATGATTAGAAAACATGTTGTTTACACCACTCACTATTCTAATCCTCCAGTTCGTCGGTCCTTTGTCACAATTATCAATTAGCGAAGTGCGATTGGAGCATCAAGATGATTGAAAATCCGTAGTAGTATAGATTTTCGAGGCGCGGATAAAAAAACCGGAAGGTTCTAGCTGCTAATCTGTTGAAAACATGATATAGTTAAGCAGCAGCAGAGTTAGTGGTATCAGCCGAAATTGACGAATCCAAGGACTTTCTATATGTGTATACTCGAATTCTCAAAGAATGCATGCTGGCAAAAGCACACTCAAACTCGTCCTGGCCGTTGGTGCCTTCCGCTTCTTCACTGATACCTGTGCCCACCACATAGCGATTCCTTACATATTCACCCGTCAGTACGTACATTGAATAAAATTTAACAATGCGCGCAGGAGCATTGCATCTTCCTATTATAGGTAATTTTTCCTGTGTTGCTAGAAAATTTAGCGCGAATCAATTTAATTCGCTGATGACGGATTTTGCAGAAGTCAGTAAAAAAACAAAGTTTTGCGCTCTTCCCTACCAATCGCACGTCAGCCTCTTAAATGTTGTCCAATCCGATCGTCGCCTGTAGTGAATATAGAAAGTGGTAAGATTTCTTTGATACAGTAAATCTTGTGCTTAGATAATTTTCATAAAGGAAGGTACTTGATCAAATGCGATAAGGCTCTACTAACAACAGTAAAAGACCAAACTTGTGTTAAACAGATTTTAACTAATAGCATTTTCTGTCGTTTCTATAAGTACGTTCCTCACTAATGTTTATGTACCTCCTACATCCGTACCAATCATTCCGGATCATGTAATAGTCTGTTTCATTGAACTTTGAACGTCCCTTATTTATCCGGTCACACCTAATGGGGCTGAAAATTACTTCCATCATAATTTTATGTAAATGTCCTTTAAACTAATGCGGTAAATGTGATATTCAACAGTATGATGAGTTACAAGGAGTCAAACACATCCGCCTAATGGTGTTATCAATCACCTACTTCATGATTATATGTCAATGTTCTTTAAACTCATGCAATTAAGTGATATTCTACAGTATAATGAGTTACAAGCAGTCAAACACATCCGCATGTCTGTTTTTATTCCATATAGTCTGTTTTATTGTACTTTGAACGTCCCACATTTACCCGAACAAACGTAATGGGGGTAAAAATTACCTACTTCCTGATTCTATGTAAATGTTCTTTACACTTATGCGGTAAACGTGATATGTTACAGTATAATAAGTTACGAGGAGTCAAACACATCCACATATCTGTTTTTAATTCCATATAGTCTGTTTCATTGACTTTGAACGTCCCACATTTACCCGAACAAACCTAATGGGGGTAAAAATTCCCTACTTCCTGATTCTATGTAAATGTCCTTTACACTAATGCGGTAAATGTGATATGTTACAGTATAATGAGTTACGAGAGTCAAACACATCCGCATGTCTCTTTATTATTCAAATAAACATATCACATGACTAATCGGTTCAGGATTGCTTCACTCTTTCACTAGTTCTGCTTCCCCTTTCCTCTGTCATATTTCTATCAGATTTGCACCTTAAACGTTCTGGTTTTCTTTCACGGCTGCCACTTGGCTGGTCTTTGTTTGTTCTAACACCTTTATGCTTCTCCTATCGCGGTTCGCTGGTTCCAAAACTCAGTTATGCCGAATGATACCCTCATCTGCTACAACATATGAGTGAGATGAGATATCACGTGATATAGGACACCCTTTGCTGCAACAAACAAAACATTTTTGAAACATCAAAAATATGGTTTGACCAAAAAAATTTTCCAGAACATCCCAAAACATCAAAAATATGATTTTGGCTAAGGAATGTTCAAAGCAATTCTATAACATCAAAAATATGGCTTTGATCGAAAAAATGTACAGGGGTAGGCAGGAGGCGTCCCTATGCTCCAGCATTGCCATTTAAGGTCATAGCCGTCAAAATTCGGAATAAATTTAGTTTACTCTATTTTCAGGGTTATGGTACTTTTGCTGCTGCGTGCTTAATAACATAGGATCGGACGTTATATAGCCTACACAATGCTACAAGATAGGCAATGCTATGCGGTACAATGATGTGATATAAGATGCCCTGTCTGTGCCATAACATGCAGTGATATCAGATAGGAGATACCCTCTGCTATAACATATGAGTGATATAAGATATCACATAATATATGACACCTTATGCTACAACAAACAAAAAATTTTTGAAACATCAAAAATACGAATTGAACAAAAAATTTTCTAAAACATCCCAAAACATCAAAAATATGATTTTGGCAAGAGAATTTTCAAAACCATTATGTAACGTCAAAAATATGGATTTGATTAAAAAGAGTTGACTAAAAATCATTTCAGAAAAAATTCCAGAAAATATAGTTTTTACCAATAATTTTTAGAAATATCCCAAAAATATCAAAAGTCCCGAAAAATAAAAAATACAAGAGACATCTCAATTCCATAAGCTATCAGGCCTAAGATAAAAAATTAGAAAGATAAAGATAAAGATAATTTGCAAGATAAAGGAACCACAAAAGATAAAGATAGAAATAAAGATAAAGTGTACATATGTAAATATGGTCGCCTGGACCCAGGAGAATGATGTTTGTGAAGTGCAATTAACGAGAGTGGGTGATGTAAAGCAGCCAACTGAATGCCCTAATTTTTACACCTGAGATCAAAGTGGTGATAGGCATGAAGCACACATAAATGTCAGGTTTGGGGTTTGCCCGCGATATCTGACAGACCTCGATACTACTACTACTACTGGCAGACAGCAAGTCACTGCTTTCTTTTCACAAGCATCAAAACCCTGCTCTGTGCGCCTGTACAATAGTATAGTCGCTCACATGGGCGTGGGGAGGGGGTTTGAGGATATGCACCCCAGAAGTTGAAATACCCCCCCAGAAATCGAAATACCATTCCCAGAATTCAAATTTTGAAAATTTTTCGCTTTTTTAGCGATTTTTTGATGCTCATTGGATAGAGCTTGATGAGAAACGTCGAAAAATCGTGTTTTTTGCCCTTACGACCACTTTTAAGACTATTTTTTGACCTTTGAAAATTTTTCACCCCCCCCAGAATTTCGTGCTGCCCACCTATGATAGACGCAACAATTATTGATTATTTTCAAATTTCTCCATGTTTCACAGGCTTGGACTTAGATTAACGTGGGTGCTAGTAGTAGTACTCCCGCCTAGATCGGTATCACTCCCGCTTACTTAGGTTAATATATGTACGGGCATTAGTTTGGGCGGCACGCCATAGGGTTTAAACAATCGTTTTCTTTTCTTTTCTTGTCTTTTCTTGTATAACAATAAAACTTGAATCCGTCTAAATGCATTTCACGTCAAACCTGCATTTTGGATTACATGCTAACTTATGTACATACTAGTGTTGTAAAAGATAAGGATTTTTGCAAGATAAAAGATAAAGATAAAGTTGAAATTTTAAAATCTAGAAGATAAAGATAAAGATAAAGATAAAAAATTAAGAAAGATAAAGATAAAGATAATTTACAAGATGAAGGAATCAAAAAGATGAAGATAAAGATAAAGTGTAAATATGGTCACTTGGACCTAGGAGAATGATGTATGTGAAGTGCAATAAACAATAGTGAGGTGATGCAAAATAGCCAAATGCATTAAGGACACATCCGTGCTCTGTGCGCCTGTATACAAAGTATAGTCGCAACATTTATTGATTTTTTCAATCTTCTCTATTCTTCATAGGCTTAGACTTATAGTCTGTTTCATTTATTCGAGAGCTTTTTAGTAAATTTTTTTAAGGGATACAGTAAACGAAACAAGACGAATTTACTGTAAATCTGCAGATCAGCTTAGTGAGGGCGAGTGGCTGGAATTCTTCCATTTTAGCACACTAATCCGCCCATATAAATTGAATTTAGGCATTTAATCAGTGCTGAGACATACTGTAGTAAGTGCGCTAAGCAAAAAGTTATCGGCTGGGATCGAATCTGGGTTGCTTCGACGTCAAGCAGATGTTTTACCACTGACCTATAAGGGGGAGTTCACGGCGCTTCTTAACATCTTAGTCTTTCGTGTTTAAAGTGTCATCTTAGGATAAGCTGAGTTGGCAATTTTTATCTATATGTTGATTGATCTGCTAAGAAGACAAGAATAAATTATGGGGGAACGATGGGTAAAAGCCGTAAGCGGAAAGGGAAACGACTAAAGCACCGGAACCGGGCTTCACCGAGTATGTACGCCACATCAGGGTGAGCACCCCAACCCCGTTTCCGGCACTTTGAACCAGAGGCGTAGCCAGGATTTCGGTTCGGGGGGGGGGGCAAGAACAAAAATTTTTTAAGACCACTTTTGCATTGCATGTCAGTAACGTTATGTATAGTAAAACTGAGTTTTTCGACCTTTAGTAGTGTAGCCTAGCTAATTTATGGTTTTCTGACGATCAAAAATACAAAAGTGTAAAGCGACGCGAAATGTCGAAAATTTTCGGAATTTCTAACGTTTTCATGCAGAATTTACGGCCTTTCTATTACCAAACACTTCGGAAATCATAAGTGGCGCAAAGCGCCAAGAAATTTAGTCATTTTTTACCGCCCTTATCATTTTGTAGCTCTGTGAAAACTAATAGTCTGACAGAGCAGAAAATTATCACATTTGTACAGAACAAATTTCACACTTCAACCTTCTAACAAGAAAAATGCGAATGAGTAAGTATGTCTGAAGATATTTTGAGTGATTCGGGCTTTTATAACGCAAACAGAAAGAACAGTAACTGGCGGCGCTATGCGCCGAAAATTTTGACGTTTTTGCACTTAAAACTCAATTTATACCGCGCTTAAATCATACAAAACAGACAAATTAATGCCGGCGCGAAGCGTCGGAAATTTTTAGAAATTCCTAACCCTTTTACCTGGCTCGTTCTCCCTAAAATCTCGTTGCACATGTACAACGACATTTTACAGCTGCGGGGTCTGGTGCATACGTGGGCAGCAAGAAAATTCTGAGGGAAGAGGGTGTGCAAGATTTTTCAAAGGTCAAAAAATGGCCTTAAATGTGGTGGTATGACGGAAAAACACCATGTTTTGACGTTTCTCATCGAGCACTATCTATTGGTATCAAAAAATTGCGAAAAAACGAAAAAAAATTTAAAAATTGAATTCTGGAGGGTATTTTGATTTCTGGGGGAACATATTTTGGTTTTTGGTTTCTCGGGAGGAGGTGCATACCCCTAACCCCCACGCCCAGTGTGGTCTGGTGTGGCGCGCTCAAGCGTTCCCAGCGGGTTTCGGGGCAGAGTCCCGGAAAATTTTGTAAAAAAAGCATTTTAATGTTAAATAGTAACGTTAAAATTTTCTGCGAAATCGGCCAAATCTCGGTTCTGAATCAAGCCCAATAACACTTAAAAATGATGAAGTCCTACATTGCACAAAACTTCAGAGCTGAAATGCGTTTTTCGACTCTGCTAATTTACATAGCGCAGCAACGTGTCGCTTCCAATAAGATAAAGAAAAATGTATCAATAAAAATTTTGTTCTTACCGTTTTCAGGTCCATTTGTGGCCTTCTTATCAACAAGATGAAGTTCAGAAAATAGGAAATGCGCAAAACATAAGAAAATTTGGCCATTCCTTCCATTTAAAATAGGATTATGTCACCTTGTAAAGAAAGACAACAGAGTAAAGAATAGACAAAGTGGTACACAAAGACAAACAAAGCAGAGAATGGACAAACCAGTACACAATAATTTTCGCACTTTTACCATTATGCTCAACAAGTATGCGCAGTTTCATTCAACGATTACATAGTGCCTTAAATTATTGAAGTGATGTGAAGTGCTGGATTATTTTAGCTGATTCAAGCTTTTAAATTCATTAGGTCTACATATATAACAATAAATCATAATGACTTTTTTGCCTTTTTAAATTCAGTTTTCTTGCACAAATTATTGCAACAGAAAAATCAACAATATTTCTGCATAATTTGGGGTTGGAGGCATGTGCCCCCAATGACCCCCTGGCTACGCCTATGCTTTGGACTACCCCCAGGGCGCAGAAACCCCCGACGGAACCGGAGATCAGCTACACATATGAATCAAGGGCCCCCTTTCCGAGCCCCTAAACTCCTTCAGTGAGACAAATTTTTGCCAGAAAAGGGTTGGGGGTGTTGACCACACATGGGCGTGGGGGGGTTTAGGGGAACGCACCCTCAGAAGTTGGAATACCCCACCCAGAAATCAAAATACCTATTTCATGATGCCATTTGATAGTGCTTGATGAGAAACTTCGGAAAATGGTGTTTTTTTCGCCATACGACCACTTTTAAGAACATTTTATGACCTTTGAAAATTTTTTCACCCCCGCCCCCAGAAATTTTTTCACCCCCTCCCCAGAATTTCGGTGCTGCCCACCTATGGTGTTCACCCGGATGTGCCCTATTTGGGAACCCCGGTTCTGGTGGTTTGGATCGTTTCCGTTCCCGGCTTTAACCCATCGTTTCCGTTTCGGTTTCCAGCTTTTGCCCACTGTTTCCGTTTCCGAATTTTACCCATCATTTCCGTTTCCCTTTCCGGGTTTTACCCACACCCTAAATTATGCCGCAAAAATGCTATTGAAAAACCCTTCTTTGCTTCGTAGCTATAGTGAGATCTAGCGACCTACAGTACATAAGAAAGAAGGGATGACTGTAGCCACCGAAAACATTTACTGACAAAGCTCTCGGATAAATGAAACATACTATAGATTAACGTGGGTGCTAGTAGTAGTACTCCCGCTTAGATCCATATCACTCTCGTTTACCTAGGTAAATATATAGGCATTAGTTTGGCCCGCATGCCGTAGGGTTTAAACCATCGTTTTCTTTTCTTTTCATGCATTACAGTAAAATTTGAATGCGTCTAAATGTATTTCATGTCAAACCTGCATTTTGATATACATGCTATCTTATGTACATACTTTATCTTTTTTAGCAAGATAAATTCCTATCAAAAAGAGAAAGATAAAGATAAAGATGGCCTGTGATTTTTCCAAAAGATAAAGATAAAGATAAAGATAAAATAAAGAAATCGTCAAGATAAAGATAAAGATATCTTTATCTTTATCTTTATCTTGCTAAAAAGATGAAGATAAAGATATCTTTTACAACATTAGTTGCGTCCTTGGAATAAAAATCGTTGACCAGCTGGGTCCACGAGTTCCTCTTTGCTGCCGGCAGACTTGCTCAGCCATGGGTCTGCAAAAGGTGAAATGTCAGATAATGGTACAGCATGAACAGTTTTAGAACCATTTAATAAACAAATTGGCGCGCAATCCCATAATTTTCTTTCCCGACCGGGTAAGTCCAAAAAACTAATAATCACAGTGAGAGCAACCAGGCGGCGCGGTAACTTTACCAAAACAAAATCACCAGGTACATACGCATGTTTTTTGGCGATTAAATCGGAGTAAGGTAAATTCGGCTCCGGCAAAAGTCTATTACGATGGACTAGATGTGTAATTAATGGATTATAAATGTAAACGATGTGTGCGGTTTCAGGGGTTGGCAGAGCAACAATCCTGTAGGGACCTACACGCTTAGGCAAAAGTTTACCAATTTCAGGGCTGAATCACCGAGGTATTATTAAGATAAACAGATATCAGACACGTGAAATGTATTTTGGTAACAGCTTTATTGTATTGCGATTTTCTGTTGTTTTTGCGCTTGTGATAAATCTTTAGACGCGATTTTGTGCAAATCTTGCAAAGTAAGTTTTAAATCTGTGACATATTTTTCTGCAATAGGAGGTAAATTCGGATTTATTGTTAAATTGTTCAAAAGTAAAATATCGAGTGGAAATGCGGATTTGTGACCATACAGCATTTTGAAAGGCGAAATATTCGTTGATGCTTGCAGCGTTACGCGATATGTGAATAACGCAAACAGCAAAAATTGTTCCCAATCATACTCATTTTGCGCACTCAATTTTGACAAACCATCAATTAAAGTTCAATTATAATGTTCAACGAGACCATCGCATTGTGGGTGATACAGTGTCGTAAAAACTGTTTGAACGTTAAGCAATTTACAAACTTCCGAAATCAAGGTGGATGTAAAGTTCGAACCCTGATTGGTTAAAAATCGTTTAGGAACGCCATAACATGGGATGATTTCACGCAATGAAAGATTAGCAATGGTCGTAGCTTTAATGTCCAAAACAGCGAAAGCTTCTATGTACTTAGTAAAATAATCCATAAACACAACAATTTGGTCATTCCCAGAAGATGATCGCGGCATATGCAGACAATCGCACGCGATAAGTTCAAAAGGCGCAGAAACTTCGATCGGTTGCATTGGAACAGATGCAGAATTTAATGCGACCTTGCGTTGCAAGCACACATCACAATTCTTACACCAAGCAATTACATCATTTTCCATACGCGGTCACCAATAAGGCATTTGAATGGTAGGCAAAATTTTACGCGATGAAAAATGAGCTCCGAAAATAGAATCGTGAAATTCAGTCAAAATAAAGTCGACGCAATGATTTGGGAATAACGAGTTGATGAATGATAGTTGGTGAGCGCTTAGGTTGGAAATGACGAAAAGGAATATCGTTTGGTAGGAAAAATTCATCACGATATTTTCGAGTTGATAAGTTGTTTAAAGCGGTGCGAATTTTATGCAATTCATCATCAGCGCATTGCTCTGCAAGTCATCGAGCAGGCATTAAAATTTCAGTTTTTTCTGCATCAGCAAGTTGAAGACGTTCACGAAAAACGGGAGGGCTACTGTTTGTAGGGTTAGTCGGCAAATTAGAATTATCAGACAGTAAATTAGAAATATTATCAGTTGGTCGATCAAGCGGGATGGATTTGACCTCGGATTCAGAACCTTCCGAGTCTAAATTCGCAATATTAACGACAGATTTGTTGTTCGAGCTTATATTTACGTTCAGCATGATTGTATTTAGGATGACATGATAAAAGATCAGTGGCGCAATTATACACGCCAGGAGTGTAAACGATTTCATACTCATATTCCTGTAATTTGAGACCCCAACGACGTAATTGACTCGATGGGTCCTTAACGTTCACAAGCCAAGTTAATGCTTGGTGATCAGTTTTGACAATAAATTTTTTACTGAATAAATAATGTCTATAATATTTAATGGCCTAAACAACTGCTAGCACTTCTTTTTCCGAAGTAGCGTAATTACATTTGGCAGGATTTAAAACGCGACTAGAATAGCCAAGAATTAAACGATTTTTCGACGGTAAATGTTTCTGCATTAATATAGCACCTAATGCGTAGTTACTAGCGTCAGTTGTTAAACTTAATTGGCGTCCATCATTGAATTTAGGCAATTGCAAAATCGGAGGCGAAGTAAACGCTTTTTTCAATAAGTTCGAAAGCAGTTTGGTGCTCGTTAGTCCAGCAAAATTCAACGTCTTTACAAAGAAGATGGAATAATGGTTTAGCAATTTTAGCGAGATCTTTGACAAATTTTTTAGACCATTGGACTAAACCGAGGGATTTCTGCAAAGATTTAACCATTTTCAGAATGGGGAATGTGATTAAATCGGCAACTTTAGACAAACCAGGAGCGATACCGAGCGAACTAATACGATGGCCAAGGAATTTTACTTTGGCGTCGAGTGAGCAAAATGACATTTATCAGCTTTAACCCTTAAGTTTGCATTTTGAAGTGCGATGAATACGTTTTCGAGATCTTGCAAATGTTTGTTAAACGTGCGCAAAAAAATGATAATAGTCATTGATATAGACTAGACACGATTTCCAATTGAGACCTGCAAGCACTAGCTCCTGGAAATCTGTGGGTGCATTTTTTATACCAAACGGTAACCATTCGAATTCATAATGGCCTACAGGGCAAATAATCGGGGTTTTTTCTCAAGATTTGTCGTCGAGTTGAATTTGCCAATATCCAGATTTTTAGATCTAACGAACTAAAATAGGCAGCGGATCCTAGCGTATCAAACTAATCATCAAGTTGGGGGAGCGGATAAAGTTGCGTTTTAGTTACGTTGTGTAATCTGCGATAATCAACAACAGGTCGGAGGGAACTGTCCTTTTTTCCAATGAGAAATAAATGGCTAGGCCAGGGTTCTTTCGGCAAGCATTTCATTGATGATTTTTTGCATAGAATTTCGTCGTAGAATATTTGACACGATACGTTTTTTCTGACAATGGGAGGGTTATCCCCTGTATCAATATGATGTGTAATCAAAAGCGTATGTCTGAGAGGTTCGCTTTTTAGAGCAAAAATAGAATTGTATTTTAGACAAAGTTCGCGAATTTGTTGTTGTTGATGCGAATTAACAGCGGAACCATGTAATGCTTTATTTATGGTCAAATGAAGTTCTGGTGCCCTATCATCTGAGTTGACAACATGAGACACCACTTCAACGTGAGTTGTTAACAAACCAATAATGTCACCAGCATCGATACAAATTGGTGCTTTAGAAATATTACAAACACGCACAGAAAAGATAGGTTGAGATGCGCAAATATTTTACTGTTTACAGTGTTAAGACCTTTTATGGATCACTAAAAGTTTAGCATGGCTGGTAGTCATGAGCTTTGTGAAAAAATCTTTGCGAATCTGTCTAACGAAAATGAAGAACAGCAATGGAGCTGAACTCGAATTTAAAATGTAAGCAGCCCGCTCGATTGACACCGTCTTCAAATGAAAAATCGTATTTAATGCCCACGAGCCGCAGAGGGCAACAAAAAACACCAGGGCAAACCATCAGCTGCTTGCTAAGCAACGCGTTTCTACTGCTCAAGTTATCTTTTTGTGACATTTTTGACAGTTTCTCGCTGATTTCCATCTTTCTTCACTTCGTTAGTACTCATCTTGAGTGGCGCAATTTGCTTTTTTACACCAAATACATAATTAGTACTGTAAGCTAATAGTATATAAGTCGACAGAACACCATTGGTGGAGTGAACCGTTATTTTCAATATTTGCATGCTTTTCTTCCTCCTGTGCTACAATATTATTTTCGTGTATGTCAAATATACCTGCAACAGAGGCCCATGAGTGGCAAAAAGGGTGACAAATATTGCGGTAAACCAGCATATACAAATTAGACCAATTACGCGACGAATCGTAAAGCAGCTTTTGAAATGCTTATACCATCGTGTAGCGACCAGTCGACTTTTGCAAATCAGAAATAAATTGATAAGGCTGGCGTACCAGAAGAGAATGCTTTGGAAAAATCAATAACTGTATCATAAACGCCCCAATTAAAACAAAAACAATGCAATTTTTCTGGCGCCACATGAGTGACCACCATGAGTAGATGTCAATATCGGAGACTATCAAGCTCACAATGAACAAGAACGGCCAGTTCGCGTTTGAAATTTTTCGCCCAACACAACGTTATTAGTAGCAGAATATTGGTAATTAGCCCATAGATTGAAAATAATTCCATCGTAATACCAGTAATCAGGTTAAAGGTAAAGTCATCGTTGGATGAGTTTTTTAAATAATTTGGAGTATCAATAAGAGACTTGGATGTATTGGAGCCAGGTTCAGATTGCATATCTGGAGAAACATTTTCGAAATTTATCATGCCTTAATAAGGCTGGAAATCACCAAATATGTGTAATATTATTGACAAAGATTAACATCATGATTAATAATTCATCGATTGTATAGCTGGTGTTGCCAGAGATTTAATCTGCGGGGGATAAAATCTACAATGTTAAGATAAATTAAGGAATTTGAGATACTAGCACCAATTTACCAGAAATGCCGAGGATCAAAGCTCTTAGGATTCTCTCATTTCGCGTAGGGAAGAGAGTTTCTAATGCAAATTAGCTTAGATGGAGTTTAGACTTCAAGATTTCATCGGACTACAGTAGGACCCCAGAATAAATTTCTGGCATGCTTTTTTAACTTTTGGACTTTTGCAGACGTCCTAGAGATGGTCGTTGCCCATGTATGGTTTGAATACCTTTAAGAAATCCGAATCCCTTAGATCCTTCCTGCTAGATCGAAATCTATGAAGATTTTTTTGCTGATTCTCGTGAATTTTTGATGCAAACGGAAAATGCTTGATATACGAAGATAAAAAATCGTGGTCATACTCATCACTGTCTAGTCGGCCCCTTTTAAACTTAAGAGTTTCGAGACCCAGCAAGACCTGCATAAATTTGAGTTTAGGCAAAAAGAATATTTATCTTTAGACATTGATTGGATAAAGACAGTAATTAAGGCCTACCGCTACATAGATGTGCACTGATTGCTTGAAACTAAAACAACACTCTGATTACGTATGAAAAACTATTTTATCATCCTCCTGTTAAGAGGACTAAGCGAGCATGGCGATCTGTTATTGATCACAGATTCGAAGCTGTTTAATTTGAGTCATTTTCTCAAGAAAAAAATCAAAAACTTAATCAAGAAATTTACTCCAAATTCTGATAAGAAAAAAATTAGGTATCGTACAAGAAGACTGCTAAGAGCAGAGTAGAAAGTAAAACAGAGTGGCAGTTCGGATTAATATTTCTAATATCCCTCGTATTACCACGAACTCCGGATCGGACGGCGTCCTAAGCGATTAGTTGAAATTGTTCCAAGCAAAATCTTAGGTAGCGCGTTGGCGCTGTTTCTGTACTACAGTTGGGTACCCCAACACCTGTGCTGCACCCCCCTACAGCTATAACGGGACACTTCTGGAAGGTGCGGTTTTTTTTAAAAAAGAAAGATAATAAAAAAATTCGCTGCCCGTGTTTTTTTGTTTTTTCTTGAAACTCAAAATTGACTGTGTGAAGAAGGTGTAAAGTTTTTTTGTGTAACGTTATAACATAGGACAAATTTTGGGACCTTTTTACTGCGGCATGTGGACAACTGAGTATTGATGACTCGAAGGATTGAACAGGATAGGATAATAGAGGGATGAATTCTACCGATGGCACTTTTTTTGTTTTTTGAAATTCGCATTAGTTATCGAGCAGCAGTGTAAAGAGTGCGAAAATCTAGGGGTGAAAAAGCACTTTT
>JAVLUZ010000159.1:0-59988 GCA_036768485.1 Mermis nigrescens
GACCTGATCACAGCATTTTTAAACTAATGGATAAAAATTATGTAATGTCTTTTCAGTGTAAACGCCCTTGGAATGTATAGAGAATAAAACTTTTCTAGCGACACTTTGTCTAGTCTAGTGGTAGAACGAGGAACTTACGATTTCAAAACCTGAGGTTCGATTCTTGAAGGCATCAAATTTTATCAAAGATGAAAATGTTCTGAAATGATTAAAATTGCTCCTTTATCAGTCAATGGTGTATCAAAAATTATGTGAACCAAATTCTGAAGAGGTTGTGAACTTGATTAGTTTAGTACGAGTGTACTTATGATGAATCATACTTTTGAGTTAAACCCGTGAAAATGATGTTTCAAGTCTCCTTTACATTCGACCGAATTGCAGAGAAAATGCTCAGACTGAACAGCCTGGGCCCCTGTTAGCCTCGCCCCAGCTAGCTCTGGGACTTCAAGGGCTAGGGCCCGAACCCCTCCCCCAGGGCTAGCCCACCCCAGCTTGCCCTGGTACTTCAAGGGGGTACAGTGCACTTGTGCCTTCAAAGTACAAGTGTACTGAGCTCAGCGCTTACGCCTATGCTTCAAAATGTAGTATAGTTAATCATTGTAGCCCCCAAGGGCATGCTGTACTACTATCATGCATATAACTATAGATGGGGAACTGGAAATTACCTGGAAATGTTGAACAATATTTTCCAAAGTGAAAAGGAAGCTTTTGGGTAGATGCAGCACTTGGGTGTTTCCTCAAAAATTGTGAAACTGGTGCAGTAAATTATTGGTATGCGTGCCAAAACAATTTTACGCTATTAGGAAAACTGGTTCTAATAACTAATGGTAATGATGTAAAAAATGTGGCTGAAAAATTGCACAAAATTTATGTTGAAGAGAAATTTACTCGCCCAGGCACTAAATGGGGACTGCTGGCAATAAGCAATGTTGAGTTTTTTGTGACATCACAGAAAGATTTTATAAGTGGTTGCACAGATGTCGTCATAAATTCAATGATAATTTATGCTTTTTCCGCTGTTTAGCACAGTGTCTTGTAGGAAACTTTGAGCCAAACATTGTTTTTCAACTTTTTGTCGAATACTGCCAAAAGAAAAATATTTGAGCAAATGTTGAGACTTCTATTGGCGTCCCATACACAGATTTAGAAATGATCAAAAAATTGTTTGAGGTAGATATTCAGTGTTTTCACATGGTTGAGGTAGCTGTTTGTTGGAAGAATGTAGTAAGAAAGTATGAAAAACTATTAAATCTTGACATTTCTTACACCAATCCTAGACAAACTCACTATAGTTACATTATAAATCTTGATCAGTATGCTAAACAATACATGTACCTCATGTGGAGGCGGTTATTTTGAAAAGCAGAAAAATTGAGTGATCATGCAAAACATCATTGCAGGCATGGCAAAACGAAACATAAGTTTCCTGTTGGAGTATATCAGCTGAAGAAAACAATTTTTGAGGAATTGCAGGAATATGAAATACAGGTTCAAAATGAGCAACATTCTTGCAATTTCTTTGCTGTTTACAATTTTGAAGCTCTTCTTGTAAAAAATGCATAAAAACTTCTGAAAAGTTAAGATTTGTTGCTCAACATCAGCCCATTTCCTGTGCTGTGCATACAAGTGTTCCGGGATTTCAGCCCCAATGTTTTGTAGACAGTAATCCGGATCATTTAGTCAAACGGCTTGCTAGAACATCTGAGAAAAATTCAAAAAGGCGCAAAGTGTCATTCTTTTATCAACATTTCAACATGTTTTTGACGCTCTTGATGCAAAAATAAGCACTAGTAAAGCAAATATTAAGGAGCAAGAAGCCAATATTAGATGAGAAAAAGGCTTACTCAATAAATTGATTTGGACTAAAACTAAGCTGTATATATATATTGCACTCAACTTACGTGTCTCGGATTTAATTCGATAAAATAATGAAACGCAATCTATTTACTGCACTCATTCAACAAGTGCGGATTGTTCCTGGAAACAATACATGGCCTAAAGCAATTTTACAAAACGGGTCAACACTTTGCTTATCCACTAGCATTTTTAAGTTTCTCAATGTTAGTACTTATGTTGCACCTGGTTTTATTTTAGACGTGTTCATGAGAGCATATGAGGCAACATTAGTAAAAGCCAAATTCCCTTATGAATATTTAGATCCATTTGAAAAATTGTCTGAGACACAATTACCGCCTCCTGAAGCATTCTACAGCTCACTTAAAGATGAATGCATCAGCACAGCCAATTATGTACAATGCCAGCAGTACTGGCAACAATATGATATGACTACATTGAAGGACCATCTAATTTTCTATAATATGAGGGATGTTGTTCCCTTCTTAGAAGCCTGTAGTAAGATGTCACAGCTGTATTGGGACAGATTTAAAATTGATATGTTTAGAGAAGCAATGTCCTTACGGGGAACCACAGAACGCTATCTTTTCAAAAGCATTCCTGATACTTCAAATTCTTGCTTTTCTCAGAAAATTCAAAAAATGTCTACTATATGCTAAAATCGAGTATGTGTGGCGGTCTTTCATTGGTTATGACTTGATTAGCAATAAAAGACCAAACATTCATCAGGAACAACCCATTAAAACCAGTAAAATCAGTAGTAGGCCTGGATTTTAATGCATTATACTTATGGGCTCAATCTAAAGACATGCCTACCGGTTCTTACGACCACTGGATAATTGAGAAAAATAATAAATTTTACAAAATTAGCTCCTTCTAGGCCTATTTCAGTAGAATACTTAGAATGTAAGGAGTGAAAAAATAGGTCATCAAATTCAGCATTTAGGTAACAATGAGGAAAAATAATAGGACCTGCCTGCTTACCTGTTGACGGATTTCGCGCTGATACACATACAGTATATGAATTTTACGGTTGATATTATCACTGCCATAACTGCTTGGCAGGACAAAGAAACAAGAAAAAGGATCCTGCAGATGCACATGCATGGATTCAGACAAAAGAAGCCTACATACAATCACTGGGCCATAATGTAATTAGTATGAGGAAATGCGAATGGCACTCTATTAGGAGGGAATATTTAAAAACTGTTTGCAAATTTTACTTGAAAGACTGGATAAATGAAGCAGAAATGATCCAAGCAGTCTTAGATGGGTCAGTTTTTGGCTTTGCAGAAGTAGATATTTCTACTCCTGAAAATTCGAAATCTCTTACTTGCCAATTTCCCACCAATAATAAAAGATGCTGAAATTGGTTTGGCCCTCTGATGAAAGAGTATGCAGAAAAAGGGGCTACTTACAGAACCTCAATATAATCTGATCAGTAGTTATTTTGGAAAAGAAATTCTGCTTTCCACAGAAATGATTAGATTTCTAGTCCAACAAAGCCTTGTACTGCAGAAAGTTTATGAAGTTATTCAGTATGATAGATCAAAGCCATTTGAAAATTTTAGGGACACTGTCACTAAGCATAGACAAGAAGGTGATGAGGACCCTGAACTGGCTATGTTTGCTGATACATCCAAACTATTGGGCAACACTGGATATGGCAAAACACTAACAAATAAAGAGCAGCATGTAGATGTGTTTTATGCCGATTATGAAAAAGCAGCTGAAGCAAGTCTTTGCCCATATATTAAGAAAGTTAAATTCATGACAACAAACTGTTATCAAGTGCCTATGTTCAAGAAAGAAATTGTTTTAGGATTTTGCCTATAATAATTGGTCTATCAGTCTATAATTGGGCAAAATCTGGATGTTGGAGTTCTTTTTATGATGTGCTGTTGAAATATTTTGACATTTTGGATTATCAGTGTATGCAGACAGATGCTAATGGCATATACTTGGCACAATCTAAAGAAAATTTGTTGGATTCAGTGAAGCATGAACTAAGGGAAGACTTTATGGAAATACATATAAAGTGGTTTGTGACATCCAAAGCCACTAAACGTACTCCTGGTCTGCTGAAAGAGGAGTTTAAAGGAACAGCCATGCGCTGTTTAGCCGCAAAAACATATATTGCTGTTGATTACTTGACAGGAAATATTAAAGTCAGCAGTGAAGGATTAATGAAAATTAATTGGCTGACCTTTGATCAGTATACTGGTGTGTTGGATACTCAAAACAGCACATGTAGGAAAAATATTGGATTCAGGATGCAACCTATAATCAGATGTGGACATACATTCAAGAAAAACAGGGGCTGCTGTATAGTGTTGTAAAAGATATCTTTAGCTTTATCTTTTTAGAAAGATAAAGATAAAGATATCTTTATCTTTATCTTGACAATTGCTTTATCTTTATCTTTATCTTTTGTAAAATTTAAAGGCCATCTTTATCTTTATCTTTTTGATGGGAATTTATCTTGCTAAAAAGATAAAGTATGTACATAAGTTAGCAAGTAATACATTTAACGCATTCAAGTTTTCCTGTATCACAAAACAATAGAAAAGTAAACGATTGTTTAATGTTCAGTCCCTACGGCGTAGCGACCCAAACTACTCATAGGCGTAGCCAGGATTTTTACCCAAGGGTGGAAACCCTACAAAAAAATTTGATCTAAAAACCCATTAAAACGGGCGCGGGCTGTCAAATAACCTGTCTTTTGGGCTTTTCACATTGTCCTGTAGCTATTTAAGCAATTAAAAATTGGTTTTTTTTTTAAATTTTCTTACGTTTTTGACAAAAAATGCTTATTATGCATGCGAAGCACTTATTTTATTTGACTTACTTGGACCAAAACCATAGAAACTGCCAAAATATAGAAGAAATTGGCGCGAAGCACCGAAGTTTTCAATTTTATGTCACAGAAAAGCATTCTTGAACATGATAAAATCTGCACAATTCTTGAGCATGTTAAAATTTTTGCCAGGAGGCAATTCCCCCTTCCGCCAAAACTAATGCCTGTATTTTGACCTAAATAAGCGGGAGTACTAGCACTCACCTTAGAAGAAGAAGAAGAAGAAGAAGAAGAAAATTTATTTGATTATAAGTATAAAAAACATGTAAAAAGTAGGTAAAATGCATTGTCAATGTAAACATAACACACAATGCGCATGAAACAAAAGAAAGAAAGAAATAGTTTATTGTGACAGAGACAAAATTAAAACAATACAAATTTGGTCAAATTAAAAAAAATAAATCAGAGTAAATACATTGAAATGTCATCAATGCAATGAAATATAATATCAAAAACCTGTGCTAGGACTATAAAGGTGGTTTGCACTTACTTATAGTCTAGTATGCAAATAAAGTATGTACATAAAGAACAGGTAATGCAGTGGTACCAAGAGCGTAAGGCACAAGGCTCTTATGTACGCCCCTTGAGAAAAACACTAAAATCAATCTCCGAAATCATATTTCTGAAAGCTATTGGATTATTACAGTTAACTGTATTTTGCAGGAGAATGTTCCAAATTTTAGCCACCCTGTTCGCAAAGTCATGTTTTCTACAATCTAAACGTGATTGTTATAAACGGTTTCATGATATTTGCGTATCTACTAATTCTGTCAGGTGTAAGCTCAAAAAATTTATTAAATTTCAATATTTTGTGTTTAACAATTTTAAAAGCAAAAACAAAATCAGTGTGGATATGATGGGTTTTGAGTTGTTCAAAGTTTAGGATATTTAATCTTTCATCATGTGATAAAGTTTTGTTCCAAAATAATTTTTTTGTAAATTTTCTTTGTACTTTTTCAAGTCATGTAATATCTCCAATTTGGTATAGATTCCAGACAACTGATCCGTATTCAAGGATAGGCCTAACATATGTTTTAAAAGCTCTTATCGTCAAATCGGTATACTTTAGCAGCTTAAGACGCTATATTTGTACAATGAATGCCTGATGATAAATCATTAGATATGTAAATACCAAGGTCCTTCCTACAATTTTTGGCACTTTTGAAACTCAGATAGACCTAAATTATAGCTCACTTCCGGATTTCCATAACTCAAGTATAACGTTGCATATATTTTTAGCTAATTTTCAGTTGTCATTTTTTAGGCTCACAATGAATCAAGATCAGACTGTTAGAGGATGCAATTTTTGGTTTTGTTGAAAATTTTCAAGTCGTCAGGAAGCAACATTATATTGCTATTTTAAATCAAATCTACTTAATCGTTTGTAGAGATCAAAAATAACCTGGGACCCAGAACACTTCCTTGAGGAACACCGCTCATTACTGGCAATGAATTCGATGTATGACAGTCAATTTTTACTTTCTGTGATCTGCCTGATAAAACTGATCGAATGCAGTTTAGCAAAAATCCACATATTTCCAAATATTCAACTTTTTATAACAGTTTAGAATGAAAAACAGAATCAAGGGCTTTTCAAAAAGCTACAAAAACTATGTAAGTAGGAATCTGATTATCTAAATTCTAAGTCTTAACATTCTTGCATTTTTAAGTGGGAATCACACGATTTGTTTCTCATAAAACCGAATTGCTGCGGGTTCAACAAATGGTTTTGAAGTTTATGATACAATCACTAATTATTGATTCCATAATTTTGCAAAAAATTCACGTGAGTTGAATTGATCTATAATTTTTTTAATGGGGCTTTCCTTTTTTAAAAACCAGAGTTGTTAAGGCTTCTAACCAGGAACTAAGCCTAGGAAAAATAGAGAAGTTTGAAAAAAATCAATAACTGTTGCGACCACACCTGAGCATGGGGGGTTTGGGGGGTATGCACCAACCCCAGAAACCAAAATACCCCCACCCCCTAGAGATCAAAATACCCCCCCCTAGAATTCAATTTTCGAA
Source organism: Mermis nigrescens (assembly GCA_036768485.1). Taxonomy (NCBI): domain Eukaryota; kingdom Metazoa; phylum Nematoda; class Enoplea; order Mermithida; family Mermithidae; genus Mermis; species Mermis nigrescens. Next base: position 6,737 of record JAVLUZ010000159.1, read on the forward strand.
AATTTTTTTCGTTTTTTTCGCAATTTTTTTTGATGCCAATGGATAGTGCTTGATGAGAAACGTCAAAAAAATAGTGTTTTTATTGCCATACCACCATTTTTGAGGCCATTTTTTGACCTTCAAAAAAATCTTGCACCCCCTACCCTCAGAATTTTCTTGCTGTCCACATATGGTTGCGACTATTTTTTGTACAGGCGCACAGAGCAAGGTTTTGATGCTTGTAAAAAGAATGAAATGACTTGCTGTCAGCCAGTAGCAGTAGTACCATGGGTGAACACAGCATGGCCAATCTTTTCAGTGTTGCTAGTCAGTCTGGGGGTAAAAAATTAGCTTTTCTGGGCCAATCTAATCAAAAGCAGGTATGAATGCTAAAATAGCTTGAAAATTACCCTAATCTACATTTTTAGTCAATTTCAAGCCATTTTTGAGAAATTCCTTGATTTTTATAAGGTTTTAGCCTTCGTTTTTCCTCTTATCCCTAGATTTCCTTCTGACCCATTTTGGGGCTCTACACCTGCCACAGTCTCCAGTTTCCATTCCATGTGCATGTCTTATCAGTACTTACTGTTTTCTGCAAGTATAAAATGATCTTTATATGGAAAAGTTTTTGTTCTTTGTCATTAAAAATAGACTGTTTTGGTCTTTTTGAGATTGGTCCCAAACATTGACACCACCTTAAACTTCTAGAATCTTCATAGCTATTTTGCTATCCACACTCATTGAGCCTAAATGACAAATAAGGATCAGGCACCCGATGTTCAGGGGACTCATGTTCTCATTGATTTTTGAATTATTTTTGCCCGATTAAGTTGCTCATCAATTGATTCATTTTTTGGACGTTTTTATTTTGCATGAAAAAAATTAAAGTTCTTTATAGCTTCTCATGTAACTCTAATCCAACTTTAACACCTTGCAATAAAGTGTTCTATTTTTGTTAGACAAGTAGATATGTACCTATTTGTCCTAATCAGATGTTTTTCATTTTGTTTTCTTCCTATTGTTAAAATCCTGATATGTCTTGCCAACCTAAAGCTATGTTATTTTAGACTTAATTTGTAGTTGCATAATTCATTTTTTGTTCCACTCATCATCTTTAAGTCTCTTTATTTTTAAGTGAGTTTTGCCTGGTTTTCCTTCTGATTCACAGTCCCTGCCTCAAACATTGATGCTATAACAATCATTTAACAATGATAGAGAATATTTTCTTAACACGTTGATTAAGGTAGCAAGATGATGCAATAGGCGTGTTTTCTTCAACATTCTCTATCATCATAAAATGAATGTTGAAGCATCAGCATTCATAGGGAAAACTGTAGAGTAGGTATTTTTTCCCAGCTTCTTGCTTTAGTTATCTGAAATTTTTGCTTAGACCAATAGTAGAGGTCAAGTTTGTTAAAAAATTATCGGATCAAAGAGATCAGGTATATACTTGTACATGCAGGCCCGTATCCAGGATTTTATTTTGGGGAGGGGCAAAAATTTTTGAGGCCAGATATCTCAAGAACCATTAAGAGATAAGCAAAAATAAAGGCACTTTTGAGCATATATTGGCGAGCTCTATACGATGGTGAAGAGGAAGTTTGAGAGAAATTTAAAAATTTTCACTCTATTTCATATTTATATACAGCAAATTCATCATTTAAGCTAATTTCTCATCATTTTATCAGCAAATTATTTATCATCTCATTCCTTTGCACTTAATCATTGAGTTTTACTGAGAAAAACAATACAGATAATGAATCATTCGACGCCAAGCGCCAAAAAATTGACATATTCTGCTTGTCAAGTTCAAATTTTTGCAGTTTTGAGCAGGTCTAGAAGACAAAAAAACATATAAACAATAAATACAGCGCAAAGTGCAGAAAAAATTTCATGGTTTCTATGTCATAACTCAAATTTCAGCTGTTTTGAGTGAGCTAGAAGGCACAAACTATAGCTGAAAAATGAATCCGGTGCACAGTGGTGAAAAAAAATTGACATGCTTATAATGTATAACTTAAATTTGAGCAATTTTTAACGCTTTAGAAGACAAAACTATACATAAACAATAAATCTGGCGCAAAGCGTCGGAAAATTTTGAGTTTACTAGCTGAAAAGTATGCTACAAATCTGTTTTAAGATGCACTTTGCCCATCTTTCATTTTTTCCTTTGGGGTACCCCTGTGAGAAACAAAAATTCCCGCCCCTTGGATACAGGCCTGTGTACATGGTTCAGGGGGTGGTGGGAAATCAAAAAGTTTTTGTGCAAAAATATTAAATTTGGTTGTATTCAATAAGCTGATCCTTTTCTTTGCACAAAAAGTTCCCATACCCCTAAACTGTACACGCACCACAGATTGTTTGCAGTGCAGCAATATAATTCTGTTGGTTTTCAGGCAAGGATTGGTTAGGAAAAAATGGAACCAATTGCGATAGTATTAGATGCAGACTTAGAAAGCTCAGATTGTATAAAGCGGAATTTTAAATCATCACTGTGGGATCATTTCACTGAAAGAAATGGAAAGGTTAATTGCAATTATTGTGTTACTTCTTATACTTGCCCTGAATCTGGCTGTATGTCAAATATGCGGTATCATCTAAAAAATAAGCATAAGAAAATTAAGATTGATGAAGCAAGTGATGCAAAAAAGAAAAAATTGAAATTGGACACCCAGTCAAAAAAACCGGTACAAAAAACGTTGTCAGAGTCAGTGCAGAGTTTTAATCAACGAAAAGCAGAGAGGCTTCTGGCATTATCTTTAGCAACTTCAACAGCGCCTTTAAATTTCATTACTAATCACTGGAATGTTGAATTGTTGAAGTGTTTAAACCCAAAATTTGAAGTACCAAGTCGGTACATTGTTGTGAAGACTGATGCTAAATTACTTGAAAATGCTGAAAGTCAAATAGAGCATAATATCAGTCAAGCAAGTGGCGTCAGCATTTGCTTAGATATTTGAAGTAAACAGGACATGACGTCTTATTTTGGTGCAACCTGTCATATTTATGATGAGACAACTAAATCGATTTGTGTTTATACGATTGGCTTAGAGGTGATCAATGGCCGCCATACAGCTGATACAATATTAGACATGTATGAAGACTTGATGAAGAAATGGAATATTTCTACTGGAAAGGTTCGGAAAATCATAACTGATAATGGTTCAAATGTTGTCAAGGCGTTCAGAGACCTAGCTGAGTTTGAAACTAGTGTTGCTGAAGATTTTGTTGATGGAGGTGATCCAAATCTAGATGAATCTATTGATGAAGAAGACGACTTTGATGATCTGCAAGCAGAAAATTTTTCCACGTTTGGTTCACTTCGACTTTCCTGTTTTGCACATACTTTTCAACTGTTAATCAAGTATATTGTTAAAAATTGTGAACAACATCAGGCGTTGGATACTGCACTAAGGCTTATTCACAGGCTTCAGAAGTCTACAGTTGCTGCCAATTTTTTCTGAATAATGCCGGAAAACACCTGATATCCTTATCTGCTACTCGCTGGAATACTATATATTTTGTGATTGAACGCTTCTTAGGATTGAAACCAATGATATGTGAATGCACTGATTTGCTGAAGTGGGACAGTCTCTTACTAAGTCAGTGGGGAGACTTGGAGAAAATCAAACATATTCTTGCACCACTGACAGCATTTTCTGAAGAATTAGCGTCACAGAAGGTGCCCACGCTATCATTAGTTCTTCCATATGCAGTTATGACAGAAAGCCATCTAAAAGAGGTAATTCAATAAGGTATTTCTTATTCACACCTGGGCTTGGGGGTTTTGGGGGGTATGTACCCTCCATCCTGACCCTCCCCCCAAGAAACCAAAATACCCCCCCCAGAATTCAATTTTTCAAATTTTTTGTTTTTTTCACATTTTTTTGTTGCCAATGGATGGTGAGTGCTTGATGAGAAACGCTGAAAAATGGTGTTTTTCTGCCATACCACCATTTTTAAGGCCATTTTTGACCTTCAAAAATCTTGCACCCCCAGAATTTTCTTGCTGCCCATGTATGTCGAGAACTATAACTTTTTTTATGCTGATGAAGGAGTTTGACAACCGACTTTTATGGTAGAGATGGACCGGGGTTGAGGTATCCTGAAATTCAAATTCCCGTAGATCCAAGACTTGAATGTTTGGAATTTTTTCAATGTTTTCACATTTTGTTGATGTAAATAAAGATATCCTGACAATAAAAGTCAAAGACATGTTTGTTTTAACTTTACTAGCAATCATCTTATTATTCTATGCAACAGGAGCAATTAGACACCTTTAAGTCTCATCCTCATCATTGTATTTGCACAAGGTCGAGGTCACGCATTCCCATAGGGGCTGAGGGGGGTATCACCCCCATCAGCCCCTATGGGAATGCGTGAAAATCACCCCCATCAGCCCCTATGGAAAAATCAAACATTTTCTGTATGATTTTTGGGTACAAAAGCAGCAAAAATGTCAAAAAAAAATTTAGGCGCTTCATGCCGACTAATACATTTCTGTTTTGTTTACCCATAAAATACCTAGAATGAACTTAAAATGATCTTAAAAGTCAAAAGTTTTGATGAATTATTATATCTTTTACTTACAACAGTGACGAAACTGGTAAGAATGGGACAAAAAGTAGTTAAAAATGCAGTTTTCCAAATTAAAACATGCAATATCTGATGTTTTAGGCTATTTTTCATATTTGACCTGCAAAAAAAGGCTAGACTCTAAATTAAGTGGTTCTAAATTTTAGGATTTCACCCCCTGAAGTTTTGACCTTGGTAAACTATGCTAGAACCCCAAAATTGATAGATACTTAGAATTGAATTTTTGGTACTTTTTATGACAATTATGATAAAGCTTTTAAGTTAAACTTTCATAGTCATTTATGTTAATTTTGGAGAAAGACTCCTGAATGTTGTGGATATTTTCAGTACCTAGTCCTATAAAAATTGATTATGAAAAAGCAGCAAGTCCAATCTCAGTTATTTGAAAATTCAGAATCAGTCGGTTATGAATCCTGTACTCATCAAAGTACCTTTTATCTTGTCCATTACATATGTATGCAACTCTCATGTTTAACTATACAGATTTCAAATGTTCAATTGTTTTACCTATTTTGAGGTAATTATAGATCATACATGTGGCAGAGGGGATGGGGAAAACAGAAATTCTTTACCCCCACCCTAATTTCAATGAAAAATTAGCGATTTTTGGCAATTTTTTGGCGCTTTTTTTGCCACTTTAGGCCAAAAATTGTAGGTGATTTACCCCCTTCCCCCTAGAAATGGTTGGGGACCCCCATCCAATATTTGGAGCCATTACACGTATGCTACAGATAAATAGATTCCTGTCTAACATATTTGCAACTGTATGATGATTAGTTCCATCATTTAGTTTTGCATTCTGATTGAGATTTTCTGTGACATAAGGTCCTAAATGATTAAATTATATTACATTTTAGGTGCTGCCTGTTGCTTTAAGCACACAAGTTACAGTTGAAACCTGACGTTGGTTTGCAGCTGCTATTGACACTGCATCTACAGCATTTGATCCTATTTATGCAGCATCAACTTTGCTTGATCCTCAATATATGATTATGCTCGCCATAGAAAAGAAATTTGAAGCCTTGAAACATGCAGCTATTGGTTATAACAAACAGCTTTCTTATGTAAGATAAGCAATAGCTTGCTAATACAGCTGCATATTTAAATTGGAAGGGGAATAGGTATCCTGCCCATTTAAATATATATGTTGTAAAAATATCAGTCATACTTGGTTGAAAAAGACTTTTTCACTACATTTTAATTTACTGTGTCACAGAGCACCAGAAAATTTATCATTTCACACTTAAAATGTGCTTAAACACGACATATTTTCTTAAACCCATTACACAGACAAAGTGTTAACAGCTGCTCTTTCATCTCACCAATTATTGATTTCAGAAGGTATGTACATATATATAAATGTTAAACATGTAAAATACAATTTTATTAGGATCAAAATACGTACTCAAGATCATATGTGCATGCACAGCATGGCCTATCATGGGGGGATCAGCCAAACTGGCTGGGTCAAATTACAATCTTTTTTGAGCCAGAATGGCGCTAAAGAGTATAAATGAGAAAAAGTATGTTAATATACAGCTTCTGTTTAATTTCAAGCACTTTTTGAAGATAACTTTTGGTTTACATAAGTTTTGTCCTTATTTTTTCTAGACAGTTACAATTTTTCTATTCTGGAGGGACCACACATGGGTGTGCGGGGGGGGGGAATGGCACCCCAGAATCTGTCAATCTGGCGGACCCCCAAATCGATAATTGTCACTAGATCTTTAAAATTGAATTTCTGATACCTTTTTTGGTCATTTGGCTCCATCAGACCCCCCAGAATTTGATTTGGTGCCTATGTATGGTCTAGACCTTCCAGAACCCTCTCACGTGCATGTCTGCTGGTGACAGTTGAAGATGAGGAGTAATTAGAATTTGTAAAGCCTCAAAGATCATTTGTAACTTTTCCGGGCTATATTTTCCTGCTTTTGTTGCATCTGAAAGGCTAAAATTTGAAAATCTACGAACAAGTTTAATCTCAGCTAAGCATTTAGCTGCTTTAACTTCTATAAACAAGCAATGCTGAGAAAAATTATAGGGATGCTTTCAATTTTAATTTAATTCAATTTTAATTAATTTTAATTTGAACATTTTGATAGTAGATTATGGTGTCTAAAAATACTTGTGAAGTGTATATTTAAAAAAGTTTTGAAACTGAAACCTACATTTCTTCAGAAGCTAAATGCTCAGAACGATATAATGGAAAATGTGGTTGACAATTTCTCTGAAGTGTCCTCTGATGAACCGTGCACATCAGTATCGGTTATTGATTCCTTTGAACGTATGCTCGATCGCCATGCATCCAAAACCCCACCAGCAGTTCAAATTTCGCCACTTGAATCGGAAATATCTCAGTATCATATTTGTACATTTTTCTAAACTTTATTTGATGCTGTGTGCTGAATATGATTGATGTTTGCTTAAATACATAATTCATATTCTATTTAAAGGCACTTCACACTGTTTGGAGACAATTTATAATAATTTTTGGCATCAGAAACAGTGTTTTTTTGTACAAGGTCCGTTTGTACCAGTGTTTTTTTTGTACAACATCCGTTTGTACATGTACAAAGATGGTCCACAAAAGTCTTTGTACATTTTGTACATGCAAATTTTGTGTACTATAATATAGTACAGTAGCGATTTTAGTGTGGTAGAACAGGGTTTTCGATCTTTGGTAATGTATTTTAGCTAATTTATGGGTTTCTGATGCCAAAAATTACTAAAAATTATCTGAAAATGGTGCAAAGCGCCAAAAAATGTTGACATTTTTCCATTCTAAATGCAAATTCTGCCATTTTTAAGATATATAGGACAAATAATTTATCAGTTCGGAGCAAAGCGCCTAAAATTGTGGGAATTTTAAATCTTTTTACAGTTTTTGTCTTCCTAAAAATCTTTGTACATTTTGTATACACAAATTTTGGATTATAATATGGTACAGCAGCAACTTTAGTGTGGTAAAAACAGAGTTATTCGACTTTTTGTAGTGTTTTTAGCTAATTTCTGGGTCTCAAAGGGCAAAATCACTAAGAATTGTCTTAAAATGGCGCGAAGTGCCAAAAAGTTTGACATTTTTTGAAATGCAATTTCTGCCATTATAAAGATATATAGAACACACAATTACTCATTTCAGCGCAAAGCGCCAAAATGTTATCGAATTTTAGACCTTTTTTGCAATTTTTTGTCTTCCCTAAAATCTTTGTACATGTACAAAAGACGGTCCCAAAAAGTCTTTGTACATTGGGAAAAATCTTTGCCGAGTTTAAAAAAAAACCGTAGTTTGTACATGTAGAAAGATTGTCCCAAAAAGTTCCGTACATTTTGTACACAAAAATTTTTGCATACAATAATATAGTACAGTTACAATTTCAGTATGGTAAAACAGGGTTTTCAATCTTTGGAAGAGTCTTTCGCTAATTTCTGGGTTTCTGACGCCAAAAACTACTAAAAATTGTTCCAAAACAGCGCAAAGCGCCAAAAAATTTGACATTTTTCTATTCTAATTGCTAATCCTGCTATTTTAAAGATATATAGAACACACAATTACCCATTTTACGCCAAAAATTTTCGCGAATTTCACACCTTCTTTGCAATTTTTGTCTTCCTAAAACTCTTTGTACATGTACAACGACAGTCCCAAAAAGTCTCTGTACATTGGGAAAAATTCTCACCAAATACAAAAAACACTGGTCAGAAAACCAGAAATTGGCTAAAATACACTACCAAAGATCAGAAACATTGTTTTACCACACTAAAATTGCTACTGTACTATTATAGTAGACTAAAATTTGCACGTACAAAATGTACAAAGACTTTTGGGCACCATCTTTGTACATGTACAAATGGACCTCGTACCAAAAAACTGCTTTGTATTGAATTTACTTTTGCGATCATGTCAATAACGACACATTGCCTTTTTAAACTATTTGTTACAATCAGGTGGGGGCATGCAAGAAGCAGCCAACATTTTTGAATTTGCCAATTTCCATTGCTTTAACAACATTAGCCCCGTTATCACGAATGATGAGGTGCACTTTGCTAAGTAAATTGAAATCTAACAGCACCCTTTTCAAGGCAGAAGCCAAATTTTGCCTCTATGATTCCTCTGAGAATGGTAAGCGTTGAACAACTGCTGCCTTAAGTTCCCACGTTTCTTTATCAATAGAATGTACCATAATCGCCATAAAAGCATCTTTGGCTGCAAAGCTCCACACATCCGTTGTTATCGAACAAAACTCTAAATGATTGGTGCTGTACATATTTATGCTATTTTGGTATTACTCAAAAATGCAAAATTAAAAAACCCTTGGTCCCTTGGCCATTTTTCACCTTACCGCTGGCCGAGGCCCAGGGACCTCAAAAAAGACTGAAGATTGCCAAGGCCGATGCCTCGTCCAATCCCTATTGGAGGGAGACATCAATACGGTGACATTAATACATCTCTCAACGAGATATTGGCTCACGATGCACTGCATATTTTCAACTCGTAGGAATTTCGTTCTTGTTTGTCGAAAGCTAAAAAATTTTCATGCAACAAATGGTCTGGTCTCTAATATTTACATGTTTGTCACTTACCCAGAATGACAGATTTAGGAAAATTAAGGTTATGAAGAATTGAAGGTTTAGGTTGCCCCTAAAAAATTGGGTATGTAATACTCACTTTTAAAGCTTTTATGTGCTGTCTTTTGATTTAGAACAGGGATAAATTTAGTTTGGTTAGAGAAGGCGAGCTCCTCTGTTTGCTTAACATAGTTGGAAATATAAAGAATGAATATTTTTCTGAAAATTCTTGTTCCTTTCCAGTCAGTTTTCCAAATATATTATAGTGCAGCTTTTTATAGCATAGCATTCACTGAGTTTTTTGCAGTCCAACAGCCAGATTTTTGCGCCCAATAAATTTGTTCTTTTGGTCCAGCACAGATTTTGTAGTTCTTATAGTGAAGTCTTGAGTAAAAACAAAGTGAACTCATTTCCATGATTTTGGCACAATATATAAGTGTGTATAGATTGAAAGAAATTGCAGTTTTATATGTAAATGGCTTAGATATCTTTAGCCTTTCTATACCTTATACTTTCAAATTTTATAGGTTTTTGCACTATGTTATTCAATGAAAATGTGAGGGGGAAGTATTCACCTTTTCCCTAGATATTTCGGCATATTTTTGGAATTTTTTGGGCCATATGAATTATTTAGCATATATCAAAATAGCTAAAAAACCTATCTTTTGCACCTTCAACAAATTTTTTGGATTACTTCTGTTTGTTTTGCAAAAGTTCAGAAATTTTTGACCTGTCGTCAGTTTAGGAATACTTCAAAAAATTTGTTGTAATTAATTATGATTCAATATTAAGTCAAAAGAAGAAAATGAGTGAAAATATGGTGACAAAATAATACCAATTTAAGGCTTAACATTTATTTACCTCTACACTTTTTCACGAAAGTAGGAACCTTACCTAATCTATATGCTCTAATTCATATAGACATGATGAACAATAACGCTTTATGCTTCCTTCAAATTTTGAGCCCTGCTAATTAAAGTCGAACAAAACATCTGTCTTATATAGTGCAACAACTCCGTCTGAATTATTTGATAATCACTAAATGTTCATTATACTGCCTTGCGTTAAACTGTACATTGTACGGCTGGCAACAATTTAGTGTGACAACATCATTTCAGATATCTGATGGAGAAAAGATTAAATTGTAAATCAGAAGTCCTTAGAATTTTGGAACAAGAATGTGCACAATTATCCGCAGTTGTCGTCAATTGCATTCAGTATTTTGTCAATTCCGGCATCGTCAGCTTTGGATGAGAGATCGTTTTCAGCAGCGGGATTATCTTGTTTTGGCCAGCAAAACCGATTGAAAGGAGCAAATTTGAGAAACTTAATTTGCTTGCGGTTAAACAAAGACATGATTTCATTGTGATTATACAATTTTTTATAACATGATTGTTACAGTTTGTTCATATGTAGATTGTGCATAAAACAGTTGCATTCATAGAATAAGGACTGAAGCAAATTGAGACCATAGGTGGGCAGCACTGAAAATCTGGGAGGGGGGTGAAAAATTTGAAAAAATTTGCAAAGGTCAAAAAATGGTCTTAAAAGTTGTCATATGGTGAAAAGAACACCATTTTTTGATGTTTCTCATCAAGCACTATTCAATGGCATCACAAAATTGCTAGAAAAGCAAAAAAATTTCAAAATTTGAATCATTGGTTACTTGATTGAATAAGTTGATGAAATAATTTATTGCTAATATAATATAATCTTAGTGGCTGCGAGCATACGTGGGCAGCAAGAAAATTCTGGGGGAAGGGGCGGCATGATTTTTTGAAGCTCAAAAAATGGCCTTAAAAATGGTGGTATGGCGAAAAAACACCATTTTTCTTCATTTCTCATTGAGCAGTATCCATTGGCATCAAAAATTTGCGAAAAAACGAAAAAAACTTAAATTGAATTCTGGGGTATACATTGGTTTCCAGGGGTGGCTTACCATAGGTGGGCAGCACCGAAATTTCTGAAGGGGGGGGATGAAAAAATTTTCAAAGGTCAAAAAATGGTCTTAAAAGTGGTCGTAGGGCAGAAAAACACCATTTTTCGACGCTTCTCATCAAGCTCTATCCAATGGCATCAAAAAATTGCTAAAAAAGCAAAGAATTCAAAATTTGATTTCTGGAGGGGGTATTTTGATTTCTGGGTGGGGGTTTTAAACTTATGGGGAGTGTATACCCCCTACCCCTCCCCCACGCCCATGTGTGGTTATGTCTAATGCGTTGCTAGGCCATTATGCAAGAAACCCCTCTAATCTCACATTAAGAAAATGCATTAGAGCCCAAGTTGAAGTAAATGGGCGCCTGTTTCCAGTCCCACCCATAGCCTACACACCTAGCGAATCATTAATGTACATGAATTCTTTACGTATTGTGCAAAAACTTTTTACAGATTCCGATACGGGTATCACGCTGGATGATTTTTCAAGATTGGGGCATCAGATTCACCCGTTTGATTTGAATCCAAAAGAGGGAGAAATCCCAACCAGATCAAATGGGGTGGTTACTTTTACAGGACAGTGGGATGTCAATTCGCTCGATGATAGTTATACGCTAATTTTCTATATGCTCTGGGATAATGTTATAAGTATTGATCAGAGGAGGAACATTATTCTCGATTTTATACCGTAAAACATGTATGCTAATCAGATTAACGTTATTTTAAAGCTAGATCGCATATGCAACAAATATTTTGGAGGTGTGCACTCTTGTGATCGCGTTTTAGACATAAAAATACCCAAAAATCAAATAATTTCTATTATAGTAAACACGGCCACATCTTTGCATCAAACAGGTCTGCATTAGATTCTGCTTTTTTGACATAAAAATGCTTGCTTTTTGATGGTTTAGCACAAATTCCTGCAACTTACGGAAAATGCGTAGAAGATGCAATACGCTATTTCTTTTTCGATTCCTCTTTTCTTGTTGTTTCGGATAAAGTGCTGCAGTTCAATACATCAAACGTCTACTGCTTATACTGCGTTTATTTCGCCATGGAGCTGTGCTGGCAAAAATCTATAAATAGTGTATTATGCAAATTTTCAAATAATAAGTCAGACAACGATAATCAAATTTGCTATTGGTTTCAAAAACAATTCAGGTCATTAGAACTTCCAAGTTATTGTACAAACAATCAGCATTCTTTGTGTATGCAGCAATGGAGCAGCTAGATGGGAGCATTAATTATCTTTGAGCGCCTGCCAATTTTGTAATTTTGGGGGCTATGGGAAGTGGGAAAACATATTTTCTCCTAAAATTATTAACAGAATGGCCTTTCAAACAGCAAAAGAATAAAATGATATATTTTTACAATGTGTGGCAGCCGCTTTTCGAAAAATTTCTCGAAAAATTCCCATAATTGAAATTTGTGCAAGGCTTATCCTTAGATGAAATAAAAAACGATTGGTCAAGTGAACCAGGCACCCTTAATGTATGTACATATATGCGATGACCTTGCTGACATTGCCATAGAAAGCGATGCATTTGCTAGTTTTTTTTACCGTTTTTGGACACCATAAATGTATTTTGAATTTTTTCATCTTTCAAAATCCGTTTTTTAGAGGCCCCCTTTCTACAACTATTAACTGCAATACTCACTATTTCATTTTAACAAAAACCCCTCATCTGAACATGCTAGATACATTAAACCGCAGCTGTACGGCAGTTGGGGTCCCCTGAAGCAAGCCTACTTGAAAATCATGCACAAAAACCCCCATGCTTATCTTTTGATCAATGTATTTTCAGATTCCATTAAAAACAGACTGCAATTGAACATTTTTGCGGATGAAAAGCCTATGATTATTTGGAGACCTTTGTGATGAAAACTATAAATACCAAAATATATTTTTTTAAAACATATAATATTATGCCTAAATATGCAAACTAGGGCTCTTAAAGGGATTGAATTGAGTGAACCTTATTTTCATTTACTTTAACCAAAAATATAAAAACAAACCTGCGACATTTGCTCATAAAACAGGCACCCCCTGAATTTTTTCAGTTTTGACTCAATCAGCGCGTCATCTTCTCAATGGTACGTTTTGCTCCAAACGTCCAGATTACTGTAAGAAATTCGAACATATTCTGTACCTGATTGCAGTACCATCTACGAGCAAAAAAGATAAACGAAAAGTATTGATAGCGGAACCGCCAGAATTTGTCTTTGAACTTTTGTCTGCCTTGAAAAAAGCATTGTCAAAATGAATAACAGTGTTTGTAAAATGTACGTCATCCCAAGCAATTTCTTTGACTCCCTTATGAAAAAATCTAAAATTACAGAAGATCCTGCAATTAGTGCTCAGGTACAAATTGAATCGGATGAAGAGCAATTATTGAAAAGTAAAAAAGGAAATTCAAAACAAAAAGTACGTAAATATATTAATGCAGCGCATAAACAAACCGTCTTAGAAGAGCAGGGTAAAAAGGCTTTAAGTACCACTATTACTGTAAGTATCATTCCCGAGACAGCAAAACTGGCTAGTGTGGTACAACAGCCCAAGGAGGTTAAACAAGAACCCCTACAAGAAGCAGTAGTTACAAGAGCAAGGTCAAAAAAGTTGTCTTTAAAATCGGAAGAAACCGAAATTCCTCACACAAGTGCTTTACAAAAAATAAAAGACACTATAACTCCAAAAAAGCGTGGTAGGCCTAGTAAAAGCAGTGCGGCACCTGAGGATATGGTAGGGATGGGTGCAGCCCAAAAACTTTACAACGATGAAGTGTTTTATATGTATGAACCTACAGGTAAATCAAGAAATCACTTAATCAGTAAAATTTCACATTCTACTTGAAAAGTAAGTACCTACTTGCCTCTGATTGGCTGATTATTACCCGGGGGGTATTACCACAGGGGTAAATATACATATACTTCCGTCTAGATCCATATCCCCTCCTGCTTTAACTCGAAATGCAAGTTTGAACGTGCATTACCTACTCGCCTGTAATTGGCTGAAATTTCCCCCATGCAAATTTCCTCCTGCAAAAACGCATATGGGCTTGCCTGCGCTTGCACAGGATTGCGTCATATTTCATAGCATACTGAAATTTACCCGGGGGTTATAACACCAGGGGTTATTACCACCAGAGTGAACATATAAATAGGGAGGGAGATAAAGCGTTTGTCATTCATGGTCTAGCTAATAAAATATTCAGTGACTTTTGCAAAATGGCACCCAACTTTGAATTTCCTGTTAACCGAGATTTGATTGAAAAAATAATCAAATCAAACGTGTGGGTTGGCAACTTGCACTTAATTGGAAAGCTTCGGAAAATAATTACCAACCACAAATGGGCAAATTTAATTACTGAGCAATTTTGGGCTTTGTCGATGGAGGATTCAGCCTTCTATCAGCAACTGCTTTTTCCCAAAATTTCATGCAAAAATTTACAGCTTTTGGTCCAAAGCAAATTATGGAAAAATGATTCAAAAATTCTATGGTTCATTTTTGAAAATTTTGCAAATTTGAATTTATCGACTCGAGAACAAGCGAATTTTGGATCCTCTGAATTTGGGATACATTATTTTACAGCAAAATTGGGCAGCGATTCGGAGGATTGGGTCTGATTGAAAATTATTTCTCTATTGGAGAACAGTCACGAGTAAAAGTCAAACAATCCAACGCTGAAGCAGTATCATATAGCATACAGTTCAGAAATATTGATAAAATTAGCACGAATCTGTTTCCTGCAATTTTGGATGCCATTGTAAAACGAGTTTTGTCCGGGCACGACCCCCGCGATCGAGTAGGCCTTGAGATGAGTCATCCAAGCCTCGACTCTGATGTCTTGATAGCTTTTGCCCCAGTTGAATCCATGAATGCAGACCGCATCTTGAACGTCATTGAGCGGATTCAGCAGTCTAAAAAGAATTCAGCTTTGACCAGCAAATGACCCTAAAAGTGGTCATTGTTGATTCGCCAAAAAGGGGGCAAGGGTCAAAACAAAGCCTCCCAATCTTGAATCGTTAACTGGAAGGAATGGTTTGACAAACATACCGGCCCACATGAAGGCTGTTTCATTCAGGTCAGAAAATTTGAATTTCAGCTTAACTTAGCTTAAAAGTTTCATATAGAAACACGTCTCAGAAAATTATTATGTAAAAAATTAGTAAAATGATCAATTTTGCATAACTTAGCTTAGTATTTGCATGAAAAAATTTCCATGGGGGAAATTTCCACACCGTGATTACATAGCATAAGAATTCTAAACCAAAAAGGAAAAACATAAATTTACAAATGCAGAAGAAAGCAGTCCTCATTGGCAGAAATTATTACGTATTTGATAAAAACGATTTTTAAAAAATGCGAGAAAAAACGCAATTATTGTCTCAAATAAGCAAGAAAAAATTGTAATCTTTTATTATATATCTCAACTTCTTGGAAGAAAAAGAAAAAAGAAAAAATTAGTGAAATTCCAAACGCTTTTTTTTATAAACACCAAAAATTGGTTTTTACTTGAAAATGTAAAAAAAGAGAGTAAAACAAGACTGATAAGAAATATACAAAAAAACACACAATTTAAAAAAGAATGAGTTTTTATATTAAATGTGCTCAAAGCGGTTAAAAACCTAAATTCTTTTATAACAAAACGTTATTTCCATTATTTTATGAGTTTTAATTGCCAAAACTGTGAATTCTTAATGCTCTTAAATATCCCTCTGGGAAAAGATTCCCACTGTATCAAATATTCTCAATTTTCTCGTTTTTAGTGAACAATCAATAAAAAAATTATGACTGTTAAAATTGTTAGTATTTCGAAAGTTTTAATTTTTTCGAAAATTCAGATAAAAAAGATGGATAATTTGTGCCTGGCCCGTGCAATTGTGGTGAGCTAAAGCCTGGCTAGACCAGCATCCAAAATGGGAGATCATCAGAAAAGGGGAGCAGAGTAGAAACATGCTGCAAAAACGGCTCGCCCAGCAGCTAATGGCAGATTCCAGCCTCAAAATTTTCGAGGGATTTTGCGGAATTGAAGAAGCCCAAAGAATACAGGATTTTTTTTTCAATTTCTAAATAATTGAATCAAATAAAGATATTTTCCAAAGAGCATTTCAATGCACTCTTATACAAAGGCCCGCCCGCGGAAAAGATCTTGCACATTTATTTGCACGATAATCACTACGATGTGATTACGCGATAAATGCAATCACCGCTACAGCAATGAGGAACACCAACAATGCAACAGGAAGGTTGCTCTGGCTGTCAGAGGCCAAAACAGTGACCGAAAGAGCAGTGAACAAAATGTGAAGACTGCAACAGGTGAATAAATTTAATTATTATTATTTATTTATTTATTTATTATTATTATTATTTATTTCAAAACATAGAGTAAGCTTTTTAATTCTTAAAAAGAATTATTGTAACAAGTGCAAAGATAGACATGTGAAACATTACATAAATATATTATTAGTAGAATAAATAATAATGTAAAATAAAATAATATATAAAAGTACATATTTACTTCGAACCAGCATTTTTGACAATATGTAATAAGTGAATAAATAAAAAATAAGTTTTGTTCATTATAAAAAATATAATATAATTACAAATAATTGTAGATATTTCAAGTAACAAAACAAGCTTTTAGTCATTTTATTCAAAACTTCGGAAATTAAGTGTTTTTTTATCGCAATTAGCGAATAAAAATTCATATGATTGCAATCTACTAATTTTCCGTTTTACTTTAAGAGTATTTTCCAAGCCTCCAATGCTTCCTGAACCACAAAATGGGCCAAACAAAAGCGCAAAAAAGCGGCAAAACTCAAAAAGTCAGCTCCCTTTGCGATCGCCTGAAACGGTGGAAGAACTGCGACCAATTAACTAGGACCAGACTAACCAAGCAGCACAAGTGCTTCCAGTTCCAATGCAAAACATGCAATGAGAACGTGGACAAGGAGGGCCACGAATGCTATTTATGAAGGTAAGTTCCAAAGCTGAGATAATAATATAAAGTGATAAATTTGGTAAAAAGTGAAAAAATAAAAGGAAACATTGGAAAAAACAAATAAATAATTAAAAACAAATGAAAGAGGTAAGATTGGAACATGAATTGTATAAAAGTCTTATTTTGCATTTATTTCTTATGTACAGCACAGAGATTCAGAAGGAACCAAAGCTCCTTTTTCTGGAATTTTATTAATTTTTCTTTAACTTTTCCTAAAAAAGCATTTAAAAAATAAGCAAAATTGCATTTTTGTTCTAATTCTATTCCATTTTTAAAATTTTTCGAAATTATTTTTCTGAAAAAAGGGGGGTCCTAAAAGTGCATCTAACAACATCTAATTTAATTCGTCTTTTTTTCATTTAAGCCCCTCAAGGATGAAGACACCAGATCGGACAAAAAGAGGCCGTTTTCATTTTCTTCGATTTTGAAACGAGGCAGGATACACAAATGTCCAAAAATGCCCATGGCCCGATCTTCAAGCAAATACCAAATTGCTGCATCGCCTTCCAATTATGCGATCAATGCAGGGCAAGGAGTTGGGATTTTGCGCCAACTGCGGTGGCCAAAATCGCCATGTTTTCCTCGGAAACAAATGCTTGAACAAGTTTGGGAAATGGCTCTTCTCAGAGCAGAACCGTGGATTGACCGCGTTGGCCCACAACACCCACGGATTTGATGCCCAGTTCTTGATGGAATATTCACACGAGCAGTTGACCATACCACCCAAAGTAGTAACAAAAGGTAGCGCCTAAAATTAGAAGCTAAGAAAATAAATAATTAAAAACTTCAATAATTATCACTTTATAATTAAACATAATTATGATAAAAATTGCAAAAAAGTAATAATTTAAAAATTCAAGCTAAAAATAATATTTTTCATAGAAAATGTTAAAATATATAAAGTTTTGAAAGATATCAGCATGTGAACTCGTAAACAATAAAACATTTGTAAATAGAAAACAAAATTTCCCTATTTTCATGAAAAATAGCCATTAAAAACCAAAAAATTTTAATTAATTCTTGGGAATAATTTTTTCTCGAAAATTTTCATGCTAAATGGAAAATGATTTTTAGAAATGTAATTGTTAAAGCGTAAACATGGCATTTTTCTAATTAGGAACTTTATTTTTTCAGGTCTGGAAATTCTAATGCTGGAGGCTGGAGGAGTTTGGGTGATCCACATCATAGATGAGCAAGGTCGGACTTTTAGGGGGGGGTGAAAGTCGAAATTTTTGGGATAGCTATATTTTTGTAATAGAAGATTTTGCAGCTGAAAAATGGTGGTATCGGCTCAAAAACACCATTTGTGAACGTTTCTAGCATGGTCGCATGATCTGCAATACAAAAATTCAAAAAGTTTTGAAAAAAATTTTTGAAGAAAAAATATAGTGATTGTGCTGTAGATACAATGCTCTTTTTCCTCAATAATATTTTTTCCATTATGCTCTCCCGCTTTTTGCTACAGCGCATTAAAATTTTGCGTTATTTTTATCGTAAAGTAATTTGCCAAAATGCTTGTTCCTCAGTACCTTTTTTCTTTATGCTGTCTGGATTTCTTGCTACTAAGCACTATATTTTGGGTTATTTTTATCTTTAAATTTATTTGCCAAAACGCTCATTCTGCATTCTCAGCAATATTTTTTTCCATGACGCTCTCCAGGTTTTGCTATTGTACGTTAAAATTTCGGGTTATGTTTATCCTAAAATTATTTTCCGAACATCAGCTCATTCATCAGTAACCTTTTTTCCATTATGTTGCCTTGAGACCGGACTTCTTGCTACTGCACATTATAATTTTGGGTTATTTGTATCTTGAAATTATTTGCCAAAACACTCGTTCCGCATCCTCAGTAATGTTTTTTTTCCATTAGACTGTCCGGGTTTTCACTACTGTGCAATATAATTTGGGTCATTTTTATCCTGAAATTATTTTACGAAACACTCCTTCATTACTCAGTAACGTTTTTTTGCATTATGCTGCCCAGAGTCCAGACTTCTTGCTACTGCGCCTGCGCATTATAATTTTTAGTTATTTTCACCCTGATTATTTGCCGAAATGCGTCTTTTTGCCTATGCCCTCCGGGTTTCTCAATTCCTATTATTTCTATCTTCAACATATACGTCCAAAACGGTCGGTCCTTAGTAACGCTGATTCGTAGTTAATACTCAGTGGTATTTTTATCTACAACTAATTTTCAAAATGCCCATTCCTTAATGTGTTGCTTGGAATCTATAAAATTCTGCGAGATACTGCTCATTTATGTGTTGAACGATCATTTTAATGTTTTGTTTTTGCATGAAGCTCTCACAACTACTTCACTTTTCAGTCGAGTTCCAGTGAATAATTTTTCTGATGTGGAAATCAACAACATTAATTTTGCATTGCGCGGATTGATCTTTTTTGATGCTTTCTCACAAAAATCTTAAATTCTTAGAACGATTTAGAACACTCCATTGTATGATACACGAAAATATTCGAAAAATCAGTTTTAATCGTTTCCCATATGAATAGCCAAAACAACATTTTGACAAGTTTTCGAAGTTTTCGCCGAGAAATGATTCCTAATAGTGGGAAATGCATAAAAATTATATTATTTGCACCTTCGTTTCATTTTCCTGCATTTTTATACTTAGAATAATTATGAATTGAGTTTTCAGACGCCACCTCTAATCCTAGTGCTACTTTGTGTAGGACAAAACATGTCATTGCAGCAAATTGTTATCTCCAGGAAAGGAGAGGAGTGTAGGCCCTCGAATTTTGGGGGTCCAAATCATACATGTACTACAGCAAAAAATTTCTGGGGGGTCAAAACAGAAAATTTTTTCTGGAGTCTATTTTTAGGCCAAAAAAGAACGGGTACGCTTAAAAACGCTGTTTTTCGACGTTTCTCGTGATGCTCTTTCTTTCTAGATGATAAAAATGAGAAAATTTCTGAGAAAATTTGACAAAAAAATGAAGAAAATAGAGTCAAAAGTGACCAATTGGCGCGAAGCGCCGAAAAATTTGGCGATTTTGATGCTAAAGACCGCTAAAAACGCTCAAAACAGGACACTTTCAAAGGTTTTTGCAAAAAAGTGCCAATTCTGGGGGGTGAAAAATTTTTTGCGGGGGGTGAAAAGTTTTTTTTTGGGGGGTTAAAATCCCCCTAACCCCCAGTTCATGTATGGTCCAAATGCCAAAAATGAGGTCAAAAGGTCGATTTTTTAGGTTTACATGTTAATTGTCTCCATAAAGTGCACATTTACATAGATTATAGTCTGTTCACTCGCTGCTGCATGTTTCAGAGAAGCCATAAATTTACGAATCTTTTTACTGTAGCATGAATTGCTATGCTGAAGAATATGCGCATTGTGTTGTAAACGTGCATACAAAAAATGATTTTTTGTTTATGGTTGCCTCTGAAAAGTGCAGCAGTGGCTGAACAGACTGTAAATTAGTATAATAAATGAAATATACCTAATTTCAGGCTCAAAATTCAAAAATGGCGGTTTTAAATCTCAGTTTTATTCTACTGATTTGTCTGGCAAAGTACTACAGCTGCCAAGGGCCGGTTATTAACGAAATCAATGCCGATGATCCTACAAAACCCGAAAAAAATGAATTTATCGAATTAATCGCGTATGGAAGAAAACGCCCGTTAGACAAAGATGTCCATCAACTGACTGATTACGTTCTTCGGGGATACAAAATTGTCATAATGTCAGCATATCACCAGGGTGCAAAAGGACCTACCATAGAACTGGTGGCTAATCTGTGGAATTCGCGAATCCATGATGGCTTTTTTGTTTTTGGTGGAGTAGGCGTTGAACAAGCTGACTTAAAAGTGGATAGCCCACTTGTCACCTTTCGCCAAAAATTTACCCGATCAACACCAAACCTGTTTGGATTTTTCGCAAATGCAAATAAGTATCTGCATGCAGTGCTTTTGTTGCACAGTGTTGATGGGCTGCCAGAGATCAAACTTAGTGATAAAGTTCCATACATAAAAGTCACTGCTGAAGTGAAGGCCAAATTAGCTGCTACACTACAAGACATGGTCGTGTATGGGCGACGGGCATCAGCTGAACAATGTGACATTTTTACGGAACTGCAACAGAGCTTTGTCGATCGAAATTATTTGCTTCGTGAATTTGATGTCCCTGATACTCTGCCAGATTACTCGCTGAACCGATGCACTATTGAAACAGCCGCATTTTTACCTGAAAAATTCAAATTGGGCAGAACAACTCCAAGGTCCGAAAATGATTGCACTGGGTCTCGTTTTATTTTGGAGCAGAATATCGCCATTTTGTCTGGTCCACTGGTTCATACCTATAGAACCGAGGAAACAGTACTGCCTACCGAAATGGCACAATGTAGTAGTACGGCTCCAGTAGAAACTTACTACAGTTTGAAATCAAACGCAGTGCACCAATCAATACAAACCAAAATTGATGCCAGTAGAATGAACGAAATTTGCCAATCAACGATAGCCATGGAAACCATGGATACTGCAGGAGCAAGTGAAAGTGTCGTCAGTGCGGCTGATCAAGCTATTCAGCACATGAATGCACCTGTGCCCGAGAGAGAATGGGAAACAACGTCTTTTTTCAAAGACTCGTGGTTGAAGCACATAAACAAATACCAGCCCAAGCTTTTGCCTGTCAAAAATATAATGGAAAGTAAAGTATGGTTCGAATACCTCATTGACACCGAAAATCCTGCCCAATCAAAATATCGTTGCAGGTTATGCCACAAATATTTCGATAAATTTAATTTAGATAACCGATACAAACCAGCACTAGCTAGTGCCAGTGGTATTCTGAAAAATACCTACGATTCAAACCGCGAAATGATTGTGCATCATGCCAAGCAAACTCAACATCAGCTAATTATCTCAAAGTTGCAAGATGCTACTGTTCAGAGCCTACCAAAACAATTCCATGAAATTCAGGAGAGAAATGAGCGGGCTGAATATTCGCATTATGCTGTGACAATGAGAATGATGCGAACTGTATATGTTGAAACAAAAACAAACATACCATTTTCTTCTCACTCAAAAATCGTGCAGCTTCAGCAAATTAATGGTTTATACTTGGGCTACCATCACTATGAGCGAACATCCGCCGTTAGGATGCTTATGTTAATAAGCTCAGAGATGCACAAAACATTGATCGCTCATCTTACTACTAAACAAAATCCCATATCAATCATAGTTGACAGCTCAACCGACGCATCACAAAATCACTACTTGATTGTGTATTTTCAGGCACTTGAAAATAATGCACCAATCGTGTATTTTTACAAATTAATAACTCTCGAAGCGGATGAATCGGCAGAAGGAATTTTTCATGTGCTTCAGAATGAGTTTAGCAAGGAACAATCCAATTTCGAACGACATCTGCGCCAAAATTTGGTGGGCTTTGCATCAGACGGCGCCGCAGTTATGATGGGTCGGCACAATGGCTTAAAAAAATTGGTTGAGGACTGGGTTGTGCAAAAAACGTACGCCATTCACTGTATGGCGCACAGATTGCATCTGGCAATCCGAAGAGCTCTGAAAAGTGTGCCATATTACAGCCAATTTGAGGACAACATAAACGGCCTTCATAACTTCTACAACAAACACGGGCATAAGCGCAAAGCTCACTTAAGGCAATTGGCAGAAGTTCTCGACATCAAAATGTACGAGCTATCATACATTTTTGAAGCCCGCTGGATATCATCTGAGTTTAAGGCACTGAAAAATATAAACGAATCTTGGTATTTGGTTGTAACTGATTTAGACTCAATTTCTACAGATTCGTCGTTCAATACCGAGACAAGACAACAGGCAAAAGGACTTTCTGACAAAATGAAAAACAAAAAATTCTTACTTATCTTACAATTTACTTGTGATTGCTTGCAAATGCTTAGTCATTGGTCCAAACAACTGCAGCAACGCTCTGGGATTTTGGTGGGTGCAGAGCAATATAGGATGCAGCTACTGCAGACTTTTGAACAACTGAAAACAAAACCTGGCAGCTTTATCACCCATTTTTTGCAAAACGTTGTCTGTTCAGAAACTCCTACTCGTCCGTGTTCCATGCAAAACTACTACACATCGGTGTCAGTGAGGTGGCAAACAATTGAGCTGTTGTCCGGAGGACGTGAACCGGAATTGAGCGCAATACGGGTCACATTTTTATCAGCAATAATCAGCGAAATTGGGGAATATTTTCCTGAGGGCGACCTAAAAAGTTTTGACATATTTTTACCAAAAAGCCTACCACCCAACGAGGCACAAGTGCTTGTTTACGGACTGGAAGAAGTGCATGCACTGGCAACTGCGTTTGGTCTGAATAGTGTAGCAGTCAGTGCAGAATGGACACAAATACTGATAAAAATCACCAAAACAGATGAATTTTGTCGTTTCCAGAAAGTAGACACAATCACATTTTGGCAGCACTATCTAAACAGCGGCTTGATTTGGGGTGAAAACATCGAAAAACTAATTAAGCGAGTGCTGATCCTGCCACTTGGGAGTGCAGACGCCGAGCGAGGTTTCTCTATAATGAATCACATACGCACGTCCCGCAGATCTCGCCTGGAAGGCATAACAATCGATGCACAGATGCGTTTGCGCATAAATGGGCCAAACAAAATCGAGGAATTTAAAGCCGAAAAATACGCGAGGGCATGGGTCAATGCCAACCACAAGAGAACGGATGATCCGAGCCAGCAGCGAAAGAAGCATAAGGGCGAACTCGAATTGGATGAAGATTACGACGATGATTTGACATACTTACCTTCAAGCACCCTATTTTAAAAATCAGCGTTTTAGTTGATTTTTAAATTTTAATCTGCAAACGATTATATTCTTAGTGAGTTTATTTACCAGTGATTATTTTGCTATTCATTACAGTAAACAGACAGTGGTCTGTTTTGCATAACTTTAGGTACCATTTTTAACTCTCGAAATTTTTACACTACCCTACAAAAGAGCACCATTGATTTCCCTTATTCAAGAACTTTATTGCTTTCTGAATCCAAAAAACGATGTATAGTACCTTTTCTGACCTTGAAACAAAATGTAGTTATTTTTGTGTTGTAACTTTAAAATAAATACATCGCTATTCTTCTAGTTTCAAAAAAGACTATATAGCGATTTTTTCTGGTTCAAAAAGACTATACAGCTATTTTAACCGATTCAAAATGACTATATAGCCATTTTTCTCGGTTCAAAAAGACTATATAGCGATTTTTTCTGGTTCAAAAAGACTATATAGCTATTTTTACCGATTCAAAATGACTATATAGCCATTTTTCTCGGTTCAAAAAGACTATATAGCGATTTTTTGCGGTTCAAAAAGACTATAAAGCGATTTTTCTCGGTTCAGACGGACTGTATAGCGATTTTTTCTGGTTCAAAAAGACTATACAGCGCTTTTCCCCGTCCAAAAAGACTATATAGCTATTTTTACTGGTTCAAAATGACTTGTATATAGCGATTTTTCTCGATTCAAAAAGATTATATAGCTATTTTTACTGGTTCAAAATGACTATATAGCGATTTTTCTCGATTCAAAAAGATTATATAGCGATTTTTACTGGTTCAAAAAGTCTGTATATCGCTTTTTTCCCAGTTCAAAAAGACTATATAGCGATTTTTCCGGTTCAAAAAGACTATATAGCGATTTTTCTGGCGTTCAAAAAGACTATATAGCGATTTTTCCCGGTTCAAAAAGACTATATAGCGACTTTTCTCGGTTTAAAAAGACTATATAGCGATTTTTTCTGGTTCAAAAAGACTATATAGCGCTTTTTCCCAGTTCAAAAAGACTGTAGCCATTTTTACCGGTTCAAAAAGACTATATAGCGATTTTTCCGGTTCAAAAAGACTATATAGCGATTTTTCTGGCGTTCAAAAAGACTATATAGCGGTTTTTCCCGGTTCAAAAAACTATATAACAATTTTTCTGGGGTTCAAAAAAGACTATATAGCTGTTTTTTCCGGCCAAAATGGCTATATAGCTACCAGTTTTCTAAAAGTTCGGGGGGTAATACCCCCCTCACCCCCCTAGCGCTTATGTGTGATTGACACCTGAATTTCCTGCCCATGCCTTTGAGCGCTTTCCCAAAAGACCTCCAATGAGACCAAAGTAAAGAAAGGCTACTTCCGCACTTTTTCAATACCACTGCAAAATTGGGACTATATCGGCCTACTACCTGACTCTGAATTCTATGAAGCTCAGATTCAATGAAGGAGGAAGCCCAAGCGGCATTCTTGGAATGGTAAAAAGAATAATCTTTGCATTTTAGGTATTTTTTTCGTTAAAATTATCTAAAATATGGATAACTTACATATAAATATATATATATATATATATATATATATATATATATATATATATATATATATATATATATATATATATATATATATATATATATATATATATATATATATATATATATATATCATAGGTAGCGCGTTAGCGCGTACCTATAATATACTTGGGTACCCCCAACACCTGGGCACCCCCCTACAGCTATAACGGGACACTTCTGGAAGGTGCGGTTTTTTTAAAAGAAAGATAATAAAAAAATTCGCTGCCCGTGTTTTTTTGTTTTTCTTGAAACTCAAAATTGACTGTGTAAAGAAGGTGTAAAGTTTTTGTGTAACGTTATAACATAGGACAAATTTTGGGACCTTTTTACTGCGGCATGTGGACAACTGAGTATTGATGACTCGAAGGATTGAACAGAATAGGATAATAGAGGGATGAATTCTACAGATGACACTTTTTTTGTTTTTTGAAATTCGCATTATTTATCGAACGGCAGTGTAAAGAGTGCGAAAATCTGGGAGTGAAAAAGCACTTTTTGGTCGAGTTTTCAACCTTCCTATGTCCGATACTAACTCCGGTTATGAGGTTTTTAAAATGTTTTCTGACAGAAATGTAGAGCGGATCAAGGGCTACATTCTGCATATAAGCAAAGTCTTGTATGCTCTATGGTGAGTTAGATCCTGGGGTTTAAAGTTTACACTCTAGTGGATGGTGTAAAAAAACGGATTTTAACTAAGATTTCTCTGCCAAATTTTTCCGCTTATGAGTCAGTGCAAATCGAAGACAGCATTAATAAAGT
This sequence comes from Mermis nigrescens, assembly GCA_036768485.1. Taxonomy (NCBI): domain Eukaryota; kingdom Metazoa; phylum Nematoda; class Enoplea; order Mermithida; family Mermithidae; genus Mermis; species Mermis nigrescens. Next base: position 32,924 of record JAVLUZ010000159.1, read on the forward strand.
GCCTCACAGGGGCTAAACATCGCAGCAAACCGCATTTAAAAAAACGCAATATTGAGTTATTTATGGGGGTGTAAAGTTCGAAATCAGAGGTAAAAAATGGGCTAAAAAACACGTTTTTTCCGAAGTTTGATTGATAAATCATGCCAAATAATTTTTGCAACAGAATTTTGGCACACAGGAATGTACTACGATTTAAAAGCTACAAATTGTACCAAACCGAATTTCTTTAAACTCAATGGGGAGTTCGGTACGGAATTTTAAAGTTTACAGTGTTCTAAATGATGGAAAATACGTTTTTGTTGCGTTTTTTGTTCGCCACTTTCTCCGTCCAGAAGTCGGGATAAGTCTAATAGAATAAAAATAAAGTGCTTTATATCGGGTGCATGTCAAAGCAAATTGTCTATACATTAATATTTAGCGAGTGTAAAGTCAAAAATTTGGAGTTTTAAATGCGTTTCTGTCTTGTTTTTTCTGCCTGCTTCTCCGGTTACGAGTCAGGGACACGTTTATCAAGTCTAGAAATGGACCAGGAATCAAATTTGATATGCCAGTCTGGCGCATATGTTTACACTCTACGGTGTTGTAAAGTAGTTTACACCAATTGTTAGTTTGCCCATAGAACATTATGTAGACTTAATTTTTTCATAAATATTAATCGTAATATCGGAACAATATCAAAATTACGAATCTGACTAAAATCTTCTTTACACTAGGTGTTTACATGAAGTTTACACTACATATATATTTATCTTCGTTTTTGAGCATTCCTGAAACCTAATTTTTCTTGGAGCCTAGAAGTTTTCAAAGGATCAAATGTGAGACGTCACGTAGGCGCGTTTGTTTACATCCAACAGTGATGTAAAGTAGTTTACATTCATTGTTTATATGTCCTCAGACCATTGTAGAGACATAATTTTTTCATGAATGTTGATCATAATATCCGAGTAATTTTTTACACTGCATGTTAGCCTTTGTTCTAGAGCATTGCAAAAATCGAAATTTTTTCCTGAGATATAAAAATTTACAGGGAATGAAATATATACGTCAATTGGGCGCGCTTGCTTACACTCAGCAGTATTGCAAAGTGGTTTAAACCTAATGTTTATTGTCTTTAAAACATTATGGAGACTCATTTTTCCATAAATGTTGAAAGAAATATCGGAGCAATATCAAAATTACGAATCCGACTAAAATATTCTTTACGCTATGTGTTTGTGTAAAGTTTACGTTACGTGTTAACCCTAATTCGATAGACTTGCAGAGACTTTGTAACTGAAGTCAAGAAATTTTCAAGGATTCATATGTGAGACATCAATTAAGTGAGTTTGTTTACCCTCAAAAGTAATCTAAAGTGATTTAAAAATTATGTTCAAGTGTCCTTAGATCATTGAAGAGATGTAATTTTGTCTTAAATGGGTTGCATTAAAGTTAAATCTTTCTTAGCCGTGTTTATAATATGTTTCACAAAATCTTGCACATGGAGAGCTATCGTTTAATTGATGTAAATTGCCTGCAAAAGTGGTTTAAAATGAACCAGCAATCACACTACTGTGCACAGAAGTCGACAAAGATATACAGCTTTATTGTAATCATGTACATTAATAAGCCGTAAACTGTTAGTATTCTCTACACCTAGTAGTTGTGTAAAGTTTGCACTATTCATTTGTTGTTAATATGTAGTCTATACTACAAATTTATTTTACTACCAAATCAAAGCGTTAGTGTTCCTTACATTTGATATTTGCGTGAAGTTTTTGAATTTTTGCCGAAAATCTTTGCCTTCTAATTTACCAACATCCCGCCTTTTCCATTTTCTTGAAGTTTAAAATCTTTTATAATTCTCTCATAATTTAATGGTAGGTTTTAACTTTAAGTTTCTCTTGGTTTACAACTCTCGCTTAGCAAGCTCATTTTTCAAAACTTTTTCATAGTGATCAGATTAGTTGCGTTTAGTTTGGAATTGGTGGACGGTCGTTATTTTATTACTCGGCTTAAATAAACCAAGTGACTATCTTTTGATTATTTTCTTCATCGCAAATTCAAACACCCAATTTTCAATTTGAAAATTGACCCAATTTTCAATTTGAAAATTGATCCAATTTTCAATTTGAAAATTGAAAATTGGGTGTTTTCAATTTCAAAAGTCACAACACATTGTGCTTGTGTATTGATTGAGTGAGGATTTGCAATGTGAATTCGTTGGTTAAATTTTTGTGCTTGATTATAAGTGAACTGCACATTAAGAAGAAATAACTTAATGCAGTTTTAATTTGAAAATGGATGGTGTCAATAAGGTTGTCTTGTTTAAAAAGGATAATGCTGATGTTAAGAACAATATTGTTTTCCGCGTTCTTGGACTGTTGTCATTATTGTGGCATGTTACTGATTGTGTTTACTGACTGATGTACTGAAATCACGCTAATTAAAAGTAGTGTACTAGCAAAGAAAAATGCTCCGATGGAACAAAAAAGATGAATATACTTGGAATTGTGGATTATTATGGATGTAAAAGGAGGGGACTAGGAAAAATCTACCTAAAGTCGGAAAATCTGCTAAAAATCACACTTTCTCTAAGCAACGCAAAAAATCGATGTATATTCTGCGGCCTCTAAAAAAGTGTCTTTTTTAAATAATGTTCGAAGTTTCAGATAAGAGTGTATAAACGAAATCTATCAAGGTTACTTTTTTAAATTGCTGGCACCTGATTGATAGAAAACTAAGAGGTATTGTATTTAAAGTTGTTTTGTTTTATGAGCATTATAGCAAGCAAAGCAGGAGCCGATTGATTAGTGCACACAATCGTTTCGGGCATGCTAGTGTATCTACATTAAGTCTGTTTCAAGTCAACTTACGTGTTTCCTACTGTTTTAACCAACCATGTCTTCAATTGTCTTCGATGTTTGCTATTTCATTCAATTGGCTTGGAAGACTGTTAGTTTACTTAATATCATTTCCCATAGCTACTGCATAGCTAACGTGCTGCTGTTTCAATCATTGTTATGGTTGAATATTTATTTTAATCTGTTGGCCGCAGAATATACATCGATTTTTTGCGTTGCTTAGAGAAAGTGTGATTTTTAGCAGATTTTCCGACTTTAGGTAGATTTTTCTAGTCCCCTCCTTTTACATCCATAATAATCCACAATTCCAAGTATATTCATCTTTTTTGTTCCATCGGAGCATTTTTCTTTGCTAGTATATATATATATATATATATATATATATATATATATATATATATATATATATATATATATATATATATATATATATATATATATATATATATATATATATATATATATATATATATATATATATATATATATATATATATATATATATATATATATATATATATATATATATATATATATATATATATATATATATATATATATATATATATATATATATATATATATATATATATATATATATATATATATATATATATATATATGTATATATATATATATATATATTATAGGAAAAGTATATACTTATCTAGTTAAACAACATTATTTAAAAATATTAATTAACATTAAAAATAATTTTAGATACATATCCATAATAATATATAATTTGCTCTTTTAGTTACCCCCTATTTCTGACATAAAACTTTATATTTTGATTCAAAAATACTACTAATTTATGTAAAACTGTCATTTTTAGACAAAATTTGGTTTTAAAAATACCCTGCATGATTTACAAAAGCGCTATCATTCTAAAAAATGACCAATTTTTGCTTGCTTCTTTAGGTAAAATAATGAGAAAAAAGCGGGAAAAGAGTTCAACTTCCAAGCGGAACTGATCGCTCATTGTGAAAGCTTGATGTCTCACATTCATGGCCAAATGTGCAATGAAATTATGCAATATTTTTTTACCAAAATGGGAGTTGACCCTTTTCTCACCAGCCTAACCATTGTGTCTCGCATGCAATCACGTTTTTTTAGGAAGAATTTTCTGTCCAAGGAAACAATCGGCATCGTGCCGCATGGGGATTTACCGGAACAACGAGAATCCAATCCGTCATTGCTCTAAAATGGCTGAAATGGCTGGCTGAAAAGGACAACATCCGAATTAGACATAAGCTCAATGGTGTGGGAAGTAAAGGTTGGCCAGTACAAGGTGGATGGAATCCACGGCCAAGCGAATATATCGGGTTGGCTCGATATGAGTGTCATAAAAACATGCAATTTTATTTATTTACAATTTTACTGTACAATACAGTGATTCAATCATCAATGCTGCAATCCATTGTAATTATTATCCACAACCTGCCTCCATCTTTGGGGCAGGCTCAAAATACCGCTTCTGCCAAGAAAGACCTGAGACTTGGAAGAAAAAAAGTTTTCCAATTCTTGCTGGATTTCATGTTCATTGGCAAAAGTTTTTCAGCAGCAATGTGATTTTGCAATGATCGAAACAAATGATAATCGGAAGAGGCCAAATCAGGTGAGTATGGAGGATGGGGTATACGCTTCCCATTTAAGCTCCATAATTTTCTCCTGGACAATTTTTGCAATATGTGGTCGTGCATTATCATGCAAAAGAATAACTCCTTTTTTGTGTTTCCAAAATGGGTTGTTTTCGTCAAGATGACATCATGCACCTGGTCAAGCTGAGTGGCGTACAAGTCACCTTTAACAGTTACATTCTGGTGGCAGCAATTCGTAGTACAAAATTCCATTCATGTTCCACCATACACACAACATCACTTTTTTGGCATGCAAATCTGGCTTTGAAATTGCCTCCGCTTTTTCCCTTTGGCACCCATTGTCGCTTCCATGTCATATTGATGTAGGGCCCACTTTTCATCACCGGTTACAATGCAGTCAAAAACGGCTCATGGTTTTGTGAATCAATAAGGAACTGCAGATGGTCACTCGCTGCACTTTTTGTTGGTCAGTAAGCTCATGGGATACCAATACACCAAGTTTACTAACCATGCCCATTTCATGCAGTTGTCTTTCAATTGTACTATGAACAGTGCCCAAGTGCTCAGCAATTTCTCGGGTAGTGATCCATTTATCAGTATGCAACAGGTCCTGAATTTCTTGTGCAGGAATTTCCCATGACCTTCTTAGCGCTTCTCTCGCTTCTCTCTCCTTCTCTTCTTCCTTCTCTCTTCTCTCCCAGCTCGGAATCTTTCAAACCATTGTTCAATGGTACGCTTCGAAGCAGCTTCTTCTCCATATGCTTTGTGAATATTTTCAGTCGCCTGCGCACTATTGTCAGCCCAAGTCATATTCAAATAAAGTGCAATGTCTGAATATGGTCCGATAAATGTGACATTATTTACAAAGTTTACAGAACAAGAATAAATATCCTGGAACAAAATAATATGCAAATACACAAGAGGGCTTATACTAAATACTGACATAATATCATGATATACAGTCAATAAGCAAAGTTGCAAATTAAGGGCAAAGTGGCATAAAGAATTTGCAACACTCATATCGAGCCAAGGGTATATGACTTTCAGGGGTGTTGGTATGTATTTTTCAATTTCTCTTTAAAATTAGGATTTTTCAAAAATAAGATAAAAATAAGTACTTTATAATAAAAAATTACCCATAAAAGCACTTGCTATAAAAAGCAAATAATTATTTGAAAAATATTATTATCCCTCCAAAAATATCCATTTTTGTATTAGAACATTTATATTAAATTTGCATTTTTAAACTAAAAATAAAAATTTTTGCCAAAAAAGTAAATATTAAGTATATACCTAAAAATAATTTAAGGTTTTTATGTTAAAAAACAATTTTTATGCACAAAAAGCTAATTCTTGTCCTTCTTGTTGTAAAGGTGGCACGGATGCCCAAAGTGCGTAGCTAAGCGGACCAAAACCATGCTCAACAGGCAAAAAACCGCAGAGGATGCTTTCCAAGCAACCCTGGACCAAAAAAAGTACCTCAAATTGAAGGGCTACACGGTTATCAAAAAATGGGGCTGCAAGCTTGCAAAGAATTGAAGGTTAATTTTGAAAAAAATTTTTAAGATCTAGTACAAGTATGATTTACGTAAGATGTGCATATAAAGGGGAGGAGGGGGATATCCAAGCATTTTTCTCTTTTACTGTACATAAAACTTATTTTTCGATTTTCAGGGAAGCAAAGAAATGAAAGCCTCTTTGACTTGGTCAAAATCACCAAACCATTGGGGCCTCGCGAAGCCTTTTTTGGAGGCGGGACAAACGCAATTAAGCTCTACCACAAGTGCCAGCCCGGGAGACGATCCAGTATGTGGATGTGTGCTCATTGTATCTGTGGGTCTGCAAGAACAGCCTTTTCTCCCTAAGGTGAGATTTTTTTGAGTGTTTTTCCAATTTTACTTTATGGTGTTTGTGTGTATTCTTAATATACCTTGGTGTTTTCAGGTTTGATTTTTGAAATGCAAAAAACGAATGCGTTTTCTTTCTCTTCTTCAGGCATCCTGAAACTATCACTGAAAATTTCACGTGGATTTAGCCACCAAACCCTACACGGGGATCGTAAAATGCACCGTTTTGCCTCCCTGCAGACTTTACCACCCGGTTTTGCCTTACCAAATGAACGGGAACTTGCTGTTTCCTCTTTGCCACATATGCGCCACCGAGCAAATCGACTTCTGTGACGACTCCAATTGTGAGTGGGCTTTGAGCGGAGCGTGGGTCACATAGGAGCTCTACAAAGCCTTGGAAAAAAGCTATAAGGTGGAAGAAACTATATAAAAATATATAAAGGGGTTAAGAGGGTAAATAATGAAAAAATCGATGGAAAGATTTAATATTCTTTATGGACTAAAAACAATAAAAATGCGTCAGAAACAAGATTTAAAAAAAAAATAATAAATTCGAAGTAAAAAAAAGGGGGATTATATAAGGACACATAATAATGTAATGATTATTATATGTTGCACAGTAGTGATAGAAAGGGGTTAAAAACAAACTCATAAAAAAATACGCTTTTGAGGCTAAAAAAGGAATAGATATGCGTAAAAAACAGAATTTTCTTCTTAAAATTCCAAAAATTTGGAAAACTTATTAGGTGATAAAACCCCAGTTTAAACGATTTTTGTTCTAAAATACTTTAAAATACCCCCTCCCTAAAAACGATTATGTTATAAAATTAATCGTTTTTCATTGTTTCTTTAGATTGTGGAAATTCATGAGGTTTGGCATTACCCCAAAACAGAGCAATATGACCCGGAAACAAAGACCGGTGGCCTGTTCACAGAGTATATCAACACCTTTCTGCAACTGAAACAGCAAGCTGATGGCGTGGCCATTGTCCGCCAAACTGATCGGGAAGAAGCCCCTTATGTGGAGAACTGCCATAAAATGGAGGGGATACAGCTGGACCCTGCCAAGATAGAGAAAAATCCGGGCATGAGAGCCTTGGCCAAGCTTATGCTCAACTCGTTCTGGGGCAAGGTGAGAAAAATTCAAAGTGTATCTGCATGCAGTACACGTGTGCTAAATACGCTAAATAAACTTGGCGTTTTCAGGTTTGTTTTTGTGAAAAACAAAAATTAAATATTTTTCCTTTTCTCTTTCAGTTTGTACAGTGGAACAATTTATCCCATACCAAATATTTCACCAACCCGCAACCTTTTTTCGACCTGGTATTCAATGACAAGGTCAATATCCCGAAGCATCAGGTTTTTGGAGATTTATTGGCTGCATGACCTACACGAACAAGGATCAGTTTTTTGGAGGCTTCACAAAACACAAACCTGGTCATCGCCTCATTTGTAACTGCCCAAGCCCGACTAAAGCTCTACTCATATCTGGAGAAGCTAGAGGAGCGAGTCCTGTTTTTTGACATAGGTAAGAAAATTTTTTCGAATATCTCTAAAATGTACTAAAATCAAGAATAGTTTTAATTAATATGTATATAAAAAGCAGAGGGGATAATCGTCAGGGGGTGGATGTCAGCCCAAGCAATTCATACCTATGATCACATAAAATTAATGGTTCTTTGTTTATTGTTTAGATTTGATAATTTACTTGTCCAAATTGAGTGATTTGTATTCTGTCCCAACTGGGTGCTACCCTGGGGAAATGAATATACGTGGGCAGCAAGAAAATTCTGGGGGTCCAAGATTTTTTGAAGGTCAAAAAATGGCTTTAAAAACGGTGATATGGCGATGAAAACACCATTTTTCGACGTTTCTCATCAAGCACTATCCATTGGCATCAAAAAATTGCGAAAAAAAGCGAAAAAAAATTTTCAAAAATTGATTTCTGGGGGGGGGGGGTCTTTTGATTTCTGGGGGGGGAGTCTTTTGGTTTCTGGGGGGTCCAGACCCCCCCCAGATCCCCACGCCCATGTGTGGAAATGACCAATGAGCTGAAAAGTTTTGGGCCCAATGCGTACATCTCGGGATTTGTAGCAGGAGGCCCGAAAGAATTATGGGTACCGGGTAGTGAATGAAAGTGGGGAAATGGTTAACAAAACAGTCAAAGTCAGGGGAATAAGACTAAATCACTCAGCGCAACAATCCTTAGATTTTGACTCCCTCCAAACCATGGTCTACCAGTTCGCATTTTCTGATATTCCCATGGTCAAAACAATTTTGGAAAAGCGAATTTTTGTGAGACCAAGAGCGTAATGTCTTCACATCAATTTGTCCAAAAGATTATCAGCGTGGTTTACACAAAAAGAGCTTTATATCCTGCATGTCACACCCTACCATTTGGCTATTAATTTTTTCCACCGTTTTTCTGTATATAATTGTCATTTTTTGTACTTCACGCATTTTTCTGTAAAATACCCACCATTTGATGTAAGCATAGGTACTTTTGAATAGAATTGGAGCAAATTATGTTCAAACACATATATAATAAGTACAAGCAGGAGGGTGAATAAGCCAATTTGAGGGAATGGTAGGTGAATTACCCCTGGGTATCCCAAGCGTAGAATGAAAATTCATATTTGAGCAATAGCTAAATGAAAAAAATCAGAGAAACTTTGAAAATTTTATTTTACATCAAAAACAACAACAACAAAATCACTAGTCTTTGTCATCTTGATTGTAATCTGAAAAAAATCTAAAAAAATACAAGATGGACATACAAAATAGGATATATGGTAATTATATGCCAGTTATTCTCAAATAAAACAGTGCAAATCAAAAACGAAAAACAGGGCCGCCGATTTAAGTTAATTCAAACATGTTTTATCATTCTATATTTAACAATTAATCTATTGTCATGAAATGAATATTGGCCATACTCCAATGAGTCAAAGATTAGTTTCATAATAGTTGATTCACTTATTGTGAAATAAGATACGCGTTTATTTTCCGCAATCATAAATTTAGCTGCTTAAAGAGTATTAAGATGTTTCATAAAATGCTTGTAAGCATTTTCAAAAATGAAAAAAGATTAACCAAAATTTTTTGAAGGATACCATCTAATCATTATATATTTGTCAGACAGCCATAGAAAAAAACAATAGAAAAGTGCAAAAATGTAACCCTTGGGATATACAATTGCTTTCATAACCCCGGTGTTATAACCCCCGGATTATAACCCCCAGTGTTATAACCCCTGGGGTTATTAACCCCCGAGGTTATTACCAATAATGAAAGAAGCACATTCGCAACCATTCTTCAGTTGGTCTTCTGCGCTCTGCTCTCTTAGTCTATTTCAATGTCACTGCATAGCTTACCTAATGAGTTAAAATTAGAAATCTTTGCGTACCTTGATTTTTTGGCTCAATTCGGGCTGCGGGCGTCTGTTGGGAATGGCGTGGCATAATTCTGAAGAGCGATGTTCCTGTATCCGAGCAGCTGACTGTTTCCATTGCTTTTTGGGATCAAGGACCTTATATGAGAGAGTAATAATTTTTCTCCGACCCAATTTTTTCTTGAGAAAAATGCAAAAAAAACCTGCTATGTAAAATAATTATTTAAAAACCTATTATTTTCATTTTTGAAAAATTTATTCACCTGAGTGTTTGCTTTTCTTAAAAATAGCTCAAGAATATTCTTTGCATCCGGAAACCCGGCCAATGATCCTAAATAGTTTACAGTCAAGGGTGGGCCAAAATCAGTTTTTGGGGCAGGGACCCGGCAAGGATTTGTCGCAAGATATGACCGATGCAACTGGCAAATTGCTGCTAGAAATCCTAAAGCGGTGCAGACCTGCTACTGTAAAAATTCATGGTGCTGAAATTAATGAAATCTGGCTTTTGATTCTCAATGATGCGCGGTTAAAAACCTAATTTTTGATGCTTGTTCTGTCAAAAATCTGGCAAACGTTTTGAATAATATTTTAGTTTACCGCGTCATAGTTCAAAATTCGAAATTTGATTCTTGGTACGTCCTGCTTCTGAAACTGCTTCAACCTGTTGAACTGCTAATTTTAATTGTTACCTGAATAATGTGCTACTGCATACAATCAATCTTGTTTTAATCTCGTTACCCAACTTAAAAAGTTGCTTCTTACTTTCTTTTTTGCCCACAAACCCTCGCATTCAATGGCGCACCGTACTTTTACCTAAATGATCAAAAATGTTCGCGCAAGGAACCATGATTTTGAGTTTATTTTTGATGGTTCACATTATTTTTCGGATAATTCGAGCTTGGAAAACGTGCTAGAAAATTATTACGTGTTTGTGAATTATAAAATTCTCGTAAAAGTACCAATTTTGGCTCGTAAATGGGTGTGCCAAAATTCTGATGAAGGAAATCATATTACGTTCAAAAATGTTGTGCAAATGGAAGATATTTCTGATTTTTACTAAATAAAATTGGCTGAAAAAGAATACATATATAAGCAAGCGAGGGGAGGGGGTAAATGCCCTTGTCACAGCACGCATTTAATACGATTCAAGCGCTAATGAATAGCTGAGTTGTTAGTGCAGAGCCTGAAAGACAACGAGAAATTTTATTTGCTGAACTAAATAAATATTTATTCTAGAACAAACAAATTAGATTAGCAACTGTACATATTGTAAATTCTGTGTAAATATGTCCAAAATATTAGCGCTAGAAAGAGACTCAGGACAGCTCGAATGAATTTAAACTTAACAGTAACCACATAGCGTAAGAAGTAGATTTTAGACTCTCAATAAGATAAAATTTCCATCATATACCCCTTTCTTTTCTTTTCAAGGAAATTATTGATTGCGGCACAATAAGACAAGTAAAATTTTTCTTGATGAAGGAGAAGCGTGCAAGGTAGATTTTGAATACGTTCACCTTTAATTAAGACAGGGCTAAATATTTATATTATTTAGGTTACCAACAACCATGACTGAATAACAGCCATTTTTGCTGGTGGTAAAATATACCAGATGAACATTTTGGTAATTTAAATGTTTACTAGCGGGTTACTATTTTATGACAAATACTCGGAAAATGTATATAAATTAAGAAATTTATATTTGAGAAAAGAAAACAAAAAATACTGAGAAAAATAGGGCAATAAAAAATAGTATTACAGGATAATATTGATTAAACTAGTATAATGAGATGTTGAAAGTGAGAGAACTCCTGTTATTTATGAATAAATACCATTAGTTAAAAAAATGATAATATTATTTCTGTATAGGATCTAGCAACAATGGTAGATGAAAATTACGAAGTTCATTTGCACACTGAAGTAATTTTTTCCTTGTATTAAAATTTTCCTTTAATTTTGGCTGACTGGTCTTGTTTTTTTTAGATTTTACATAATCAGGAACCAATTGCCAAAGCTGAACAGGTTGAGTCTCAAAATTGATACCCGTACACTATAATCAAATGAAATTTAACAAATAAAATGAAACAGGAAAGCTATGATTAGCCCTGAAATTTTTAAAAAATTATCCTTTCTAATACTAGCATTTTATACACTTGACTAAAAATGAAGATAAATGCAGTTTTGAAAGTGATTTGTAATTATTTATAATAATTTTAAATTTTAGCCTAGCTCAAATTAAACTGTGCCAAAGCTTAAAAGCAAGGCCAAAATTCCCAGCAAACCTGTGTACCCCACTGACGATTATATTAAGGTAAAGGTGTAGAACTAAAACTTTCCTTGAAATTGATGGTTTTGAATGTACCTATTTGTTATTTATTTGTTTTCTTCTGAAGTAAGAAACAATTTTTAGAGAGCAAATGAAATAAATTTTTAGATTGTAATAAAATTCAATTTTAAATCTAATTAAATAAAATATGTTTCATACATACTTTCTTTGTGCTGCAACTTAATGCTACAAATTAAGTAGTATTATGCGCGATAATGAATGATAAGTCAATAAGCTTTAAAAAAAACATTCTTAAGATATTTGAGAATAATTTGGGTAACTTCCCTCATCCACATTTGTCTTTACAGCTATGCGTTTGATTCTCACAAAGTCAATCTGATCTTGAAATTTTCAGTACAATCTAAGTATGAGTAAAATGATTTAAGAAATAAAGCTGTTAAAGAAGGAGGTAATATAAATCAGTTTTTAAAACAAATAAATTCAGATAAGAATTGGAGGTAACGGAAAGTGCATTCATCGCACCAAACCAATGTAAAAAAGCTGAGGTCAAAACAAGTTGGATGGATTTTAGATGTAGAAAGGCGTATAAAAGAGGTACCTACTTTATGATTTTGATCTCAATGGGTTTTGTGATGGCTCCGGTGCCAAATTTTACATTTTGCATAAAAACTCAAGCTGAAATTACCGTGTTGGCTTGTGAACATTTAGGAATATAAATTGTTTTGTATGTCTGCAAATTTGGTAGCCGATGAAAAATCTAGCTTTAATTTTAGCAGTTTGACACTCAAAACTTCAAATGTTACAGTTTTGCCAAGCTTCTGTTTCTAACAACAAAAAACCAAGTTCGCATTTCCTATGTTAACCTGGTTGTTATTGCTTGTTTTCCATGCAAATTTTTATGCCTTATGAATCGCCTCTTTTATGTTGAAGGAATATTTTACATTTTTTGGTTTGGCATGATTCTGCTTAGCTACAGTGATAATTGTTGTATTATAGGTTAAAATTGTACTTGCAGTTTTTATGTGTGCACAGGTGTCTGCAAATGTTATAAATATGCAATGGAAGTATGTATTACATTTACATCGCACTAATTTCTAATAATATGAGAATGTTTTTGATTCAATTTTTATTAACTCTCTTCTCAGGTTCAAACGCCCAAAACTGCCAAGATTTGGAAAACAGCACAAAAATTGTGTGCAAAAACTTGCATGAATTGGCAGAGTTTCCTAGACATGTCAGATCAGTACTGCTTAGGAATAGTTGTGATTTTCAAGTTCTTGATTGGAAAAAATTCACTGAAAAATACCCCCATCTTGATTTAATGAAATTCAGCCCGTTTTGCAAAAACTGCTTGAAAATTGATGAGCATTTTAATGGTACCACTAAAATTGAGGGGAGGTGTCTGCAAACCGATATCAAGTGCAGACTTCAACAGGAGCTTACCAAAATTTCAAATGAAATCTCTAAGCTGTATATCACTTTTGGTCATTTTGACTTTGCTTTACTTATTCCGATTTATTAAAAAAGAAATTTTACAACATTTCATGAGATGCAATAATCATGTTAATTGTGAGGCAGTATAATGCCGCTTTCTTTGAAAATATTGCCCCATCTCTTCCCAATTCATGAAATGTTCCTGAGCAGCAAGTGGTGTCTGCTCTAAAGTTTGAGCCGATTGCTTGTCAATTTCGATTTTGGTTTCATCCGTTAGTTTGGGGGCATGGCCAATCCAAACCATATTTTTGGCAAAAAACGCTTTCAAATTTGTAATGTCCGTATTTCTTAACAATTTCTTGCACATTTTGGACGAAAATTTTGTGTAAACAAGGCCTTTGACCCCTTTGGTTCGTGTAGCTTCCACAAATAAAAATCTATGAATTATTCGAATTTTAATATCTTCTGAGGCTAAACTGCCCTACTAAACAAATTGACATTTCCAAAAGTCTTAAATGAGGACATATAATAATAAGCCTATAATATAATTTTTTATTATTAATGCACACAACCTTCCAATAATGAACGAACAATAATATCAGCTCTGAATAGATCGCATTTAAACTTTGAGCCAGTAATACAGTACTTGCCAGTATGAAAAATCAGTATAGTGATGCAAGAAACGTTATATTTCAAGGCAGGAAAGATCTCAGGCTCGTAAAAAACAGTTTTTTCTCTTACATTTCTTGTAAACTTTGCGCAGGTCAATTGCATGTCCCACTCCATTGGTTGCTACATAGTTGTGAATAGAAAATTTGGTGAAGATGGCGTTGAAACCGCATTTTTGTAAAATTTCAATCAGTTTGATGAAGACAAGGCGGGTGTCCTCCTCATTTTTTGTGCCAGTGCATACTAGCTTGCCAGATTGGAACAGCAGGAACATAGCTTCAAAGTCGTGAAATTTGAGACTTAGGCCTGGGAAGCTTGCTGGTTTAGTCTTAACCATTTCCTCACATTCCGAAATGATCTTATTCAAATCCAAAGGACATTTACAATCTAGAGACGCAATTAAATTGCACACCTTCATTTTAGTCAAATTAGAGATCAAATGAAATTTTGGGGGTGTGCAGTGCACCCCTCCTTATATAGGCGAAGCCCCTGCCTCTGACTTTTGTAAAGCTGAATGATGTAAAGTGTTGATTTTATTTTATGATTCAAGCACAAATTTGCAAGAACTCTTCGTTTTCATTAAACATTTCAACAAATTTGTAGAATTTGGCCTGATCAGTTAATCCTACAGCAAAACGCTCAAATGTAAACACGCAGTGCTGACTACAAGATTTGAAAACTTGTGCCATTCGAACAAGAAAAGCTATATGCACTCATTGAACACTTATTGTATGATACAAAATGAAATCAAGCGTACACAATTCAAGGCGAGTCAAATGCACAATATTCTCACCTAAACAATCCAAAAATTAACGTTCATTTTGAGACCAGAAAAACGAATTATTTTTGGATTAAAAATGGAAAATAAGCCAAACGGAATAGAATAGGTAGTGGAGAGCTGCATTGTAAATTTCTCGATATCGTATGTTACTGCTTTGCAATAACTAAGTTCCAGAGAGCGCGCAAAGTACAAATAAATCGATTTTTGATTTGAGTCATTTTTCAGGAACGCTTCAAAAACATTGGACCAAAACGAATTCAAGTAAATTTTAAAAGTTATGCGCTAAGCAGCCCAGATTAGCTTTTTGAATAACTTTAATGAGTTCACTGGGGTCCGTGGGATTTTCTCCAACCAGAGAATAACTGGCGCAAGTTTGCTCTTTTTTGGTGAATAACTGACATAACAGGTGTACGCGTTGTTGCAAATCAGAGAGAGGTCGGGATTGAAAGGCCAATTTCTTTGTCCTCCAACAAATTCCTCCATTCCGAGCACACTCTTTGGCATTTCACTTTTTCACAGAAGTTCAATTGAGAGAGAATTTTAATTTCAAGTTCATTTGGTAATTTGAAATGAGTTGCCATTTTTGGAAAATTGAGTGAGAAAACACTGCTTCGCACAATGAGATGCAACAGAATATAATAGATGATACTAAATTATGGATTATTAACCCCCAGGGTTATAACCCCCGAGGCTTATAACCCCCAGGGTTATTACCCCTGGGTTTATTACCCTAGTGGTTAGTAATCCCTTGGGTATTTATGTATGGTGAATAATAATAATATTCTTATGTACATCCATTATGGGAACAATGTAGGGGCCCTATTGGGAAGGTAGAGCTTATCTCAGCAAAGAAAATTATAAATTTCATGTGGCCAAACATGTTGAAAAGGAAATATGGAAAAAGGAGCAGAAAACCCCTAAATCTCAAAGTCTGTTTCTATTCTCAAAAAGCGAATTAAGATAACTGATGGAAACAACTTTTTGATATGGAAACAGTTGGTATGAAAAACAAGATAATGGGGAAATTTTTCGATTTTTCAAGTTCAAATTTGACAACGTAATTGGTTTTAGCGCCCGCCACAATGCCTACTGAAAAATTTTACAAATTGTGGCATGTGAAAAAAACAGATAATGAATATGAAATTGCTTTGATTTACCCTCAGTTGCATTAATTTATTGCATTTCCGATGGTGCTATAAAGCATGAATTTTTGTCTTGAGACTTTTATACAGTAAACATGGATCAAGGACAAAAAAATCTATAATCATTTATTATTACATCTGCTTTGCATGAACAGCATATCCACCTTAGCCTTAGGCAGATACTTTTGGTCTAAGCTTAATGCTGTAGTACAAACAAAGTTTAGTCAAAAATGATGCTGAGGCTTTTAGCAATTTTTCCAAATTTGTCAAGAAGTGTTTCACTCTTTGTGTTTTGTTTACTCTAGCTAATCTGTGGCAACATTTTAGCGATCAAGGAAAAAATATTATGCATACTTTCATGAATGATCAATTGATGAGCATATACTTTGCTATATAGTGCTTAAAAACTAATCCCAGTAAGCCAAGTGTATATGTCCCGGTGGTTCTTCTATTGTATGAAACCGTGCTCCAAGCCAGTACCTACCTATGTGTGTAAAGTAAAAAATGGTCGGGTCTTAGTTCACTGCCAGTGGCTTAAGCCCATCACGCCCAGACAAGGCACCCAACCGTTACAACAGGTCTTACCTTTCTTCTTCATCCCGCTCTTCTTCCTGAAAAAGCAGTGTAAACTATAATCTGTATACTGTAGGTTGTGCGCTAAAATTTTGTACATAGCATATACTCAACATACTCTGAAAATTTAGCCAGATCCGACCATTGGTTCTTGACTTACGCCTCTTAAAAAATAACCCCCCTGGGTAATAACCCCCTGGGTTGTGCAACCCCTCCCCTGGCCGGGCAGGTCTGGGCACACCTAACCTCCCTATGCTATAGCACAGCCTATGCTACAGCATTGCTTCATGGCAGGGCGCAAGCCACGCTGTTATAACATTGCGTTATAACATTGCGTCATGTTATAACCACCATGTTATAACATTGCGTCCTAGGAAACAGACTATACTACTCGCATCAATGATTATGCCGGACTCAACGCTCGTTCAAGGAAGATATCTTGAGCACAAGCTCTGCATCATCAAAAATGTGTAAATGTCCAAGAATGTTAGTGGCTAAATACTTTTGATCGTTTGCTGTTGGAGACGCTTTGTGTGCCCATTAGCACAGTTGGAGCTATGGTACTTGTTAGACACAAAGAGGATTTGTTTTTATCAATGTTAGCATTATTACACCGGATAATTTAATTCATGGTAGTTTATTTTCAAGATACAATTCTGAATTCAATAATGATCAAAAATTTATGGCCTTCCATGATTGGGAAGCGCAATTTAAACAGTTTTTGCCAACTTATCAGGATAAAAATGGACCTTTTGCTCATTATATTCAACTTGCGAGCCCTCGTGGTCATATGTTTTGTTGAGATGTTTTGCAATTTCAAACACCACCGTTTGGACTGCACCAATTGCTAGCAACTTCCCTTTGGGATGTAAGGCTAGTGTGCTACAATCCGAACAATGATTGAATTGCATATTTTCACGTTTATGGGCCTACTTTCATAGAAATTTATAATATGTCCAATAGAGAATTGCACCAAAATGCCTATTCATGAAAGCCATTTTGCACTACATTCTATAATACGTTAGTGAATGCTTAGCTTTTCACTTGACACCATGTGATTGAGGCTGAATCGCATTGCCTGAAGCAATCAGCTGAATTTTTCTTAGATAGTACAGTTGACCCAAAACAAACAAATTGTTAAGGTCAAGCCTGCAGGTTCCTGCTTAACAACAGCATGGAACATTATATGGCGCTCAACCCGCTTATTACTATCAACGTCTTTATTCTGAAGGAAATTTATCTCGCAAAAAACAAAATTACACCCACCGTTGAGTCAATTCCTTCATCGTTTATAGGACAACAAACTAACCATCAAGCAATCACTGACATAACAGAAGAGCGGGATTCCTTTATCATGTGTACTGGCGCACATACAACAGCAGCTGGATAAGAAGAAGTCAAAACAATTGACAAGTGCCAATGTTGTGGACATTTTGTTGGACAAAGAACTTGTTACGTACAATGACGTTTATCCGACATTTTCCGGGTCTATTCTGGCTATTGCCGGCAGCTACCACACCTGGGCGTGGGGGTTTGGGAGGTATGCACCCCCAGAAATCAAAATACCCTCCCCCCAGAAATCAAAATACCCCCCCCAGAATTCAATTTTTGAAAATTTTTTTCGTTTTTTTCGCAATTTTTAATGCCAATGGATAGTGCTTGATGAGAAATGTCGAAAAATGGTGTTTTTATCGCCATACCACCATTTTTAAGGCCATTTTTTGACCTTCAAAAAATCTTGCAGTCCCCCCCAGAATTTTCTTGCTGCCCACGTGTGGCGGCTACTGTTGTCATCACAACAGCAGCACTGACTTTATTCAAATCTATGTGGAACAACCCGGCCACACCTGGGCATGGGGTTTATGGGGGTATGCACCCCAGAAACCAAAATACCCCCCAGAATTCAATTTTTGAAAATTTCTTTTCGTTTTTTTGCAATTTTTTGATGCCAATGGATAGTGCTCAATGAGAAACGCCGAAAAATGGTGTTTTTATTGCCTACCACCATTTTTAAGGCCATTTTTGACTTTCAAAAATCTTGCTCCCCCCAGAATTTTTTTGCTGCCCACGTATGAATCCAGCCCTGCTGTTGCCAAAGTTTAAGGTTGCTACCAGCTCTCTGCTGGGTTTGACCATAACGCCAACAATTGAAACCATCATTGCCTCGACAGCAACGTGTTTACTG
The DNA here is from genome assembly GCA_036768485.1 of Mermis nigrescens. NCBI lineage: Eukaryota > Metazoa > Nematoda > Enoplea > Mermithida > Mermithidae > Mermis > Mermis nigrescens. Next base: position 51,674 of record JAVLUZ010000159.1, read on the forward strand.
GTCAATATTTTGCAATTTATCACGCCGATTGACACATCAAGGCCATCAATTGAGCCGTCATTGCTTATTTTGTATCCGTTGCCATTTGTCTTGCAAATGCTACCAATTGCCACACAATTCATGGCAACTATGTTGCAAGCATTACCAAGTTTCGCGCATGTGTTGCCAATTGCCTCACAGCCAGCCAATTTGGACCACAATTGCCCAATTCCACCTCATGGGATGGATGTTGGGATGACCAAAATTATGTCACCACTGAGGCCAGTACTGCACCCGTTGAGGCTATTGCACCTGCAATCACACTCACAATTGCATTTGCAGTCCAAATCACATTCGAATTTTACGACTAGCTATACTTTGCGCCCATATCAGCATCAAACGTGAGTCTTTCATCCGATGACACAGCCAAATCGCGACACGTTGGAGCAGCATACGCATTCACACCGAAGGCAACAACCATTATTGCTGCAGTCGCACCCACCTTGCGTCCAAAGGAGTGCCCGTCTTTGTCGCCACCACATTGCTTGTATGGTTTCTCTACCAACCAGTATGAGTTGCCACCAAAGCCATTACCACCTTGCGATGATGATATAGATGACAACAATACCCCCTCCGTTGATCCGCATCACAAGTTACATCAACGTTTACAACCACGGATTGAGTAATCATCCAGGGATTGCTCTACTGCTTGCCGCGATTCCGATTCCAATTGCAACTCCAGTGCTTTGCACCATTGCCCAGAGCATCATTCTTGTTTCTATTTGTCCAAACCCGGTTATTAGATTGTTATTAAACTCAAGCTAGAAGCTAAAAACTCTGCGATTGTTGCCCCATTGACAGCAGCTGTCATCACCGGATGTCATTTTTCCTGGTCTTTTGTTGCATTGTGTCATTTTCCTTGTCTCATATTTTTTGTGTCGCCTCATCATTATAATTTTTCTTGATTCTAGTGCTATTTTGCTCGCTGGTATTACAAATTCAGTATTGCATAATCAGGTATTGTCTGATTTTGCTCACATAACCACTTTCCTTGTTTAACTTTACCTTGTTGTTGTGCCTTATAATCTTGTGTCTACAATCTTGTTTGCTCAATATCAAAGTGATACTGTTGTTAAGATATCTTAACTCTTTAACGGACAAGGGTTCAAACCCAATCTGAAATATTTTCATTTTAAAATTTTTCTTACTTTGAGGGCTGAAGGAGTGGATAAAAGTTATCAAGACGTTTAAAAATCCATTGCTCGTGTATTGACCATAATAAACCAGGACGTTTATGGACGATGTTCATGTTTATGATGTGCCTAAGTCATTGTTCATTTGATGAAAGAACCTGGCCACAAAGATCGTCAATACAATTACGTCATGTTGAGGCACAGTCAGCCGCCATTTGTCTTGAAAAATTTGACACTACGTCTTGAATTTTTCTCGAAAACGTGGGAGAGTGTAACTACAACAGTTACATGTCATGAAATTTATACAAACATTTTGCCATTGGTTCGCCCAGGCCAGCAGATGACATCGTTTTACTGTACTGGATTTACATAACTATTTGAGTATCCTTCCTTGCAATGTGACAGCTTGAGGTTATGCCTTCAATCCTCATCCTACCCTTATGTAGAGAGTCTCACCGGGTGGGCAGCAATTCACACCACTGGACCAGCACCATACCGAATGAATTGTAGATGGCCAGTGCTCTACCTGAAAGCAGAACGCTGTGTATAACCAATGATTGAAACATCAACCAGAAGGGTTATACACAAAAAGCATCTGCGAGCAGAGAACACTCGATAGGACTTACGTGTATGTGCACCGCACTTACACTGCCCTCCCCAGAGGAGCTCCACATAGCGGGCAGGGGGATCTTCGTGGGACCTCCATTGTAGAGAGTTTCACCAGATGGGCAGCAATTGCCACCACTGGACCAGCGCCATACCAGATAAATTGGAGATGGCCAGCTGCTCTACCTGAAAGCAGAACGCTGTGTAGAACCAACAGTTGAAACATCAACCAGACGGGTTATACACAAAAAGCGTCTGCGAGCAGAGAAACACTCAATAGGATTTATATGTATGTGCACCGCACTTACACATACTTTCCAACTTAAAATTCTATTAGGTATTTGTCCAGTAAACCAGAGTTCCGTATATGCTTACATCAGTAATTTACTCATGTAAAGATTCTCAAATGTTCGATTTTGTTGCTTTATTGTAATCATCCCAATAAAATGCCTGTGTTGTATTATTCACGTTCCTGTTCCATATTGATATTTGCATAACCACTAATATGGTTCATTTTATTTTATGTGAGCATGGACTGGCAGGGAGTGATACATGTAAATTTGTTATTAATGTTGAATGAATTAATGTTCAATAACGTTTGTGTTAGTCAGTGCAATAATTAGGATTAATTGAAGTCAGAGTTTTCATGATTGGTTGTTTGGTTTTTTGTTTGTTGTGTCTTTAAAAACATTATTAATGTGTGCTGGCTTGTAGCCATGTGTTGTACATTTAGTGTAATAAAATTAGAAAATTAACCACCCAGTGATAAAGTGTATCAGAGGGTTGGTCAGGCAACGTTGACAATTATACTAAACTGGGTTTTACGAAAGTTATATTATTTTGGATTTTAGCAGAGCTCAAGAAAGGTAAATAATTCATATGGTCTAAACCTTTATTTGTTTCATGCAAATTCTCTTATCTTTTCTCAACTCAAAAATAATTAAAATTATATTTAATATTTATGATGACTGTCCAGATGAGAGCTCATTGTTGTTGTATTCATAAATTCAGAGTGCTTCACTAATTAGGAACCAAAAATCATTTCAAGCCAGCCAAATCCTAGAAAAGAACTTAAATTATCATCTTGAGTTGGTTGAGATAGGTCAACGGACCTTGCAAGCATTCCGGGATTTAGGTAGGGACGAGTTTTAGGATTTAGGGCGTAGCTGCTGAAACTCCCAACAAAAAGCGGTCAGTAATATTAGGACTGAGAGAGTTGAAGCCATAGGTCTACAAGGGTCAGCGGCTTCAGAATTGTTCAAGATTTGATGAACCTGACCAGCGCTCAGAGTAGTTAGGCGTGTGTCCCTAGCGCGCAAGGTTATAACATAGCCTATGTTATAGCATAGGCGGAGGGGCTCAGAATCTGCACCCTAGCTTTTCTCAGGGCGCAAGAATTGGGCGTGCCCGGACCTGCCCGGGGAGGGGCGCGCACCAGCCAGGGTCAAGGGCCCGGGGCCAGGGGAGGAAATTTCCATGGGGGAAATTTCCTCGGAGAAAAACTTGAAATAAGTATAACTCAAGAACCAGCACTCGGATCAGGCTCAAATTTTCAGAGTATGTCAAGTATATGTTAAATATGGTAGGTACAAAATTTTAGCGCGCAATCTACAGTATATCAGCATTAGTTTACACTTTTGCATTAATCAAGAACTAATCTTTGGATTTTGTTCAAATTTTCAGGAAATGATGTATATAGGCGAGGCATGCTATGCACAGAATTTTAGCGCGCAACCTATGGTATATCAATTTACTTTACACTTTCTCATATAGTACTATAACTTTAGAAATAGAGGGCGGATTGGATTGGAATTTCAGGGGTAGTATAAATATCCTATTAGAAAACTATTACAAGAGTTTTGTGAAAATTCCTACAGTATATCAATTTTACAATGCTCCCAAGAAATATTGTGTGCAGTGCACGCGCTTAGAGCAGGGGCCCAGAGTCAGATGGGGGACACTACCGCCACTTTACACTGTTTGATTTTTGCCAATCTACGTCAAACACTCATTGATTGATCATTTGTGTCGCTGAAATGTTGCCACAGATTAGCTACGGTAGGCAAATCACAAAAAGTAAAACATTGTTTGACAAGTTTGGAAAAATTGCTGATAGTCTCAGCAACATTTTCTACTCAACTTTGTTTGTACTCAGCATTGAGCTTAGACCAAAGTATCTGCCTAAGGCAAAGGTGGATATGCTGTTCAGGCGAAGCAGGTGTGATAATAAAATGTTTATAGCCGATACCCAAAATGCATTTTAACAATTGTTTTGCCAAATTCAAAAGGCACAGGTTTATCTTGATCACTTTTAATGTTCACTTCAATGGTATTGAATGATTTTTTGAGCACAGGTATATAATGTGGACTAATATATGTGTGATTAACAATATCCATATATTTTCCTTCTATATTCACAACCTGCAGAAGAGGTGCAAAAACATTTCCAACGATTTGAGGCTCAACTATATTGCAATATACGTAAAAGTTGTGCATTCCACCCAGCATGTCAGGCAAATGGTGTGCAACTATGTTTAATTCATTTTTCACAGTATAATCTATATTGCTATGCTGGCTCTCTAGAAATCCTAGCATATACATTAAATGCTTTGTCAGCTTTACACTTTGAATATATTCAGTATTGATTGTTAAGTTACAAAATTTCCTATTTTCATCATACTTTATGCCAAAATATTGCATATAATCAAATTTGTCTATTTGGCTAACCGTTTTTATTCCATTTCTCATGGTTTGGATGAGGTCATGTATATTTAAATATCTTGCTCGAGGAATAAGCAATTTTTGTCGCACATTGTTTTTGATGTCGTAAAACTGTATCATATTCTGCTCCTCGGCAACATTGTGCCATGTATTTGCATAAATTATTTCAGCTAACCCAACCTCCCAGTCGCCAGTTAATGCGATTTGCCTAGGCAGATTGGTAACAAAAGTGGCTGCAGTATTTGTTTCTTGTGAATTGCTCGGAAGCGTTATGTAAAACTGTTTCATATCCATTTTTTATAACCTTAGTTTATTGAAATATTTATAAATTTTTTCACTGAGCATAGATAGAAGAATGTTTGTGAAACTTATGCCTTTGCTCATGCACACCAAAAAGTATATACACATATGACCACAGCTGATTGAGAAAAGCCCTTGTACTCGCATATTATTGTATGTAAATGAGAGCGCATTATCAGAAATGTATTTATGCGATTGCACAGGTGGTTCTAAGCCATAGCTGTCAAAATAGTTGCAATGCTTCTTATTTTGAAAATAAATTGCGACCCAGTGTGATCCTGTTTCCTCACTGGAGTCCAAATTTACAACTAGAGCCGCAGGGTAGGTTCTTATAGGTGGCAGATGATCTATTGGGAAAACGCCTGCAAATGTATTATTATGTTTGAGAATTTTGAACATTTCAATAGTGTTCTTGTTTATGTATCATAGTCATGAAATGTGTTTTGGTTTTTATCAATCATTATTAAGTTATCAAATTCAGCATATACATATAATGATTTCAATGCCAGAATTGGGCAAATTCTCAGAAAATCTAACAGCGATGCTTGTTGTTCCTTCACGGACTAGGTCCCAGTGTCCTCCATCATCTGCATCAGGAGTCAAATCGAACACAAAGAAGCAGTGACTTGTTTTAAAATCTTTTCTGCTAATGAAATTACATTCATGCCCAATATCTAATGCATCAAACATCAGAGTATAGGCTTGCAAGTACCTGTCATGTTTGAATGAGATGCTGAGTGGGTAAGCAGGATACGTTATACCTCCACATGTTACTTTTACATCATTTATGTTGAACGGTTTGAAGTTGAAAGGCGATTTTGCTAGATTGCCTCAATAAGCACTGCCTTCAATGCAAGCAAACACTCTACGCCTAGGCAGCTGACCAGTAAACAATGTATAATTGAGCGTTTCTCTAGCAGGATTTAGAAATGTGCAAATTAGTCAAAGCTACTCTCCTTATAGGATATTTTGCTGTATAGGAAAGCATTGTTTGCTCAAGAGCTAAATTCACAGTGTCCAAAACCTCAACTTTTTGAATAAAAAATTTCATTTGTGAGACTTCCAAGTCAAGGCTGACATCCTCAAAGCACTGCAAAACAAATGCATTATTATTTCTGTGTAATTCAAGGCGGAAATTGGTAAAATTAACTAAATATCTGTCTTGCAAGAACATGTCAATGTGCAGTGGGGCCACAACTTCCACAACATTTTCATCTTTGAACATTTTTGAACGTTTTTTGAAAGCTTCATTGTCTTTTGTGTCTACATCACTTCCACCTTCATGAAAGTACAGCGCAGATTGCAAATGCGAATGCTTGGCATCATACCCATAATTTAATTTGGTTTCAAAATATGATCTATATGCATATTTATCAGAGCTGTCAAAAACTAATTTGCCTCCTAAAAAGCATTTTACCTGCTTAAAGAAAGTCTTACCAATAAGATTGATAGGCGCATAGTCAGGCACTGCTGCTCCAGCAGCAGCTACTGGTTTTTGATTCTCAGTAGCATGTAAATGTAGTTTTTATTGAGCTGGATGTAATGTGGATCAGGAGGTACTCTAAATTCAAATGGTCCTGCATTAGTAATAGGATTTGTAGGTTGAATTTCATGCCAAAAACCATGACTTTATCACTACTCAAGTTGGAGGGACCATAAAAAGGTCCAGTTCAGTCTTGCTACTGGGAATAGATTTTCCATTTACGAGAGCCATTTTTTTGTTTTGAAAAAGCATCTATCATGCTAGTATTTATAGACTTTGGGCGGCTACCAAGACCCTCTCCTTGCTGCTGCTGAAGGGCATGAGAGGCTTCATCAAACAATTGAGCAGCTTCTGCTTTGAGTGTTCTTTAGTAGACTCAAAAAGCAGTTTTCCCTGGGCCAAATCAGATGCTATGTTTGAACCTGCAACTAGAGCATGTTTTCCAACTCGCTTACCAATTGACTGCAAAACTGGGACTGCCTTTCTAAAAAGCGAACGGAAAAAACTGCCAAGACCTATGCCCCACTGGTATGGGATGCCTTTATACCCTTCCAACCCATAGCCTGTTTGGGCAGCCTGCCCTGTCTCAGTAGTCTAACCAAATTTTATAATCGTTAGGATTGAATCGAATGTGCATTTGTGTAATTTTGTTTTGAATAAATTATATGTGATAAGTTATTTATAGACTTTCATCCCAGTCAAAATCCCCACCTGCAGCAAAAATCTCCTTACCTTGTCTATTTACTATACTTTCCAGTAGAACATTTGTGCGATTAAACACTTTCAGCAATTCTTTTGTGCCAGGGTGTCTGCTTATTTTCTTACGCTCACACGCAAGATCATTAACTAAATCTGCAATGTTTGAGCCTTCAATTCTATTGCCATCTATCACAAGCTCACCATTAGGCTCAATTTCAATAAATGGGTTTGTACAAATGTAGTGAAGAAGGAGTTTTGCCTTTGGGATCTGATTTTTTGGCATACCAACAAGCACATCTTCATCACTCAATGCATTCTTTGTATCTTCAACTATACTAGCTCTATATGGCTGCTGCTTTTGATCATATAGTCGTTTAAATCTGCTAAGCACCTGGTTGTATTTCATGAGTTTTATTTCAGAGCTATACGTTTGCTATGCAGAACTTTTTGCAATTCATTATCCAAGGAATCTAGCACAATATCAATAGGTTTAGTCTGCTTGCTGATTTCAGCGGGTATAAGAATCACTTTTTCAGTATGTTTCATTTTCTGCCAGCTATTGCATCAGCTAATAATCTACCAGCTATTGTAAGTATGGGAGTAAGTAAAAGAGGAAGAAAACCACCTTCCTGTATTATAATATCTTTCTTTTGTTTTGTAGTCGCCTGCTTATTGTTTGCCAGGTATCTAATTTGATTCTGATATCTTCAAAGTTTATTTATATCCTTTTTATCGAAAGGAATATTACCATTCAGAAAGTTGTTTGCACAGTCACAGAGACAAAGGATTCGATCTTTGCTGGCAGTATTTATAATAGCGGTTCTTTGAGGTTTTTTTGCTTGACTTAGGAGATGTAAACCACCAATATTGCGTGTTAATCGTTCTTTACCCATTTTTTTGTCGCAATATCTCTGCTAGTATTTATAGATTTCTGCATATAAACAGTTGGATGCCTGCTAAAAATATTTGTTTCAAGCCTCAGTTCCTTTCTAGCATTTTGAGTTAGATCAATTAAAAGGTAACCATGTGGCTGAGAAGTAGCATCAGAATAAGCTTCTAGAAAATATTTAGCATTGGCAGGATAGAGCTGTCTGGAAAGCATTTGTGCCTGTAACTGATCAGCAGGGTGTTTGAATAACACTATATAATCAGAGTTGATGTGTGAAGTTCTTAGACCATCAAAGAAAACGTTTTGAACAATGTGTATAATGCTAATGTTCCAATGATGACAACTCCTTGTAAAAAGTTGCACAATCTGGGCATTACCCTTGCTCTGTTGCATAAGATCATCAAGAATCAAAAGTTGAGGCACATGGCTAAATTGTTTCAGGTAA